>VZTH01013865.1:682101-835439 GCA_013397815.1 Aleadryas rufinucha
CTGGGAACCACTGAAAAGAGTCTGGCACCATCCTCTTCGCACCCGTCTTTGAGATACTTACATGCATTAATGAGATCCCCTTCAGTGTTTTCTAAGGCCCAGAGTCTCTCCTCATAACAGAGATGCTACAGAACCCTAATAATCTTTGTGTCCCTCCGCTGGACCCCCTCCTGGAGCTCCTTGTCTTTCTTGTACTGCTGGGTAAATATTTGCTGTTGGGAGAAAAACAGTCTGTGAGAGACGGCATCCTGCAGGGGGCTGTGCATATGCTTAGTCCTACNTTATTTATATTTATATTTATTTATATTTTATTTATATTTATATTTATGCTAAGCTTTTTATGCTATGCTCATATATTTTTTTGCAGAAATCACTGAAAATAGTAACTCCATTTTTTACCCAATCCCAGTGATACACACCCAATTTGGATTAAAATACTCAACCTCAGGTCAGTAGTAGGGTTGCACCCCACACATCAAATGCCACATTTAGATTAAGCTCATCAGCTTAAGGCTAGTCCTCTGAAACCAGTGAAGAAGGAGTCATAACCACTCTGCTCTTGGTATCCAAGAATTTATGGAGGAGGATTGCACACTATAACCCAAGGAAAGCAGAAGAGCATCATCCATTACATATTTTAAATCAGAGCCTCTGTTCTACTTACAGTTTTATTTTGGCATTTTTTTTTTCCCTGCACTAATTTATCAGGTAAAATTGCTAAAGGGAATTAAATAAAATCTTGATTAGTCATTGTGAGATTACTGCCAGGTCATTAGATGCTTCCTGGCAATAAACTGTTGTGGTGTTCATTATAACACTAATTAGTTCCACATGGAGTCCTACAGTCACACCAATAGGCTGGATGGAGATGTTTGCCCTCTTCCAGAGATCCCAAATCCTAGGCCAAGGAAAT
This sequence comes from Aleadryas rufinucha, assembly GCA_013397815.1. NCBI lineage: Eukaryota > Metazoa > Chordata > Aves > Passeriformes > Aleadryas > Aleadryas rufinucha. The sequence goes on from VZTH01013865.1 coordinate 683,015, forward strand.
GCCTGGAGCAGAGCAGTTGTTATCCCCATGGAGGAAAGCACGAAGCATTGCTAGTGGAGTATCACAGCCTGTCAGGAGAGAGATTATCAAAAGAGCGAGATCAAAGGAGAGGCTCATCAGAGAGACGTTTTTGATTTAATTAAGCTTTTTTTTTTTTTTTTTAGGAGAATTTAGCAGAGAAACAAAACACAGCATGTTTTCAGACAACCAGTACAGAATATTGCAAGGATTCTGGCTGCTCATTGCCTTTCCACAAGAATGCATTATACACTGAAGTATTTCAATAAGCAAAGGGGATACGCTCCCTGATGTAGAAAAATTACAGTTCGCACTCCGGACATTCAGTTTAAATCAGCTTCTAATTAGTTTTACAAATTTCAGCCAGTAATTATTTCTACAAATTGACAGGAGATATAAATCTTTAAGGTTTTACATCATCCCACTCCATTCTTTCACAGACAGTGTTGTGGTTCAGGATCACCTTTCCATAGATTCTTTTGGGGGTTTTGTGATGTTTTTCACAATTTCTGTGTCTTTCATGTATCCTATTAGTCATCGATCCCTTTCCTGTGGCCCAGATTTTGTAATTCTTGAAGTCTGGGATTTTTTCATTACTGTACACGTGAAACATTATGCCATCTGAATTAATTTCAGCAAGACACACTGGAATTACTTTATTGTAGAATCATAGAATGGCTTGGGTTGGAATGGTCCTGAAAGATTATCTAGTTCCTACCCCTCTGCCATGGGCAGGGACACCGGTCCATTTTTGAGACAGTAATACATCTCACCGACTTCAGAGCCATACAAGTACATGTCTGATTGCTGTCTTTTCTCAGTACCACCAAAATACAAAACAGTGCCTGAGAAATTTGCTCAGGAAAGCCAGTCAGATTCCCATCTTTCATCTTACCTGGGGAAATATCTCAAACACACAATGGTGAAACAGGAGCTCTCACTAAAAGAGGTTACAGCCCAGACCTCAAAAGTTTCTTGTTGAATAGGACAAATAACTAACTAGCTACTTACAAACAAGCAAACTGCTTAAAACAGTAGCACAAAGATGACCCAGTGGAAGGTGTTCAGGCTGAAACAGCAGAAGAGAAGTTGTTAAGGCTAATTTTATTGTAAAAAATCTAAAGAGCCAAACAAAAATGAATAACCAGAGGAAGAAATAACCTATAGTACTTGTTTAAACAAAGAGCCTACAAACAACAAAAACAACAAAAAGGGTATCCCCAAAATCAGGGAGATAAGAAGAGAGAATAACAACAATACAAACAGACATGTGCTCCAGCATTAAAAAAGCTACTGACGCTCATTCTTCCAGGAACTGGCAAAATCCTTGTGTTTGTCTGCATGCAAGACGCTGTGGTCAGGAAAACATTTTTGCAGAATTGATCATGTTGCAGTGTTTTCAAATGGCTGGTTAAAAGCAAAGGAAAACAAGTCTTTGCATCCCAGAAGTTTTATTTCTTTTTTTTTCCTTTTGTAGCATCTCATTCAATGAATAATTGTAAGTTTTGAAGCAATGATTTACCTTACTTGTTTTTACCCAACTGTATTTTGGTTTCGGGAAGTACAAAGCCAAGTGGCTTTGGTTTTCAGCAGCCTTCCTTTCGAGCCTCAAGTCCTGGCAGGCTGTCCTCCAGTGGTCTGGAGCAATGGCAGCTGGGGCTGCTGCTGCCCTTTCTTTGCCCCTGCTCACATGTTTCTTCCCCAATGTGGCTCATGCCAGTAGAAAACTAGTCCTATGTTTAAAATTCTTCTACACCCTCAGTCTCTTCCGCTCTAAGAAGTGGTGTAGTGGTATTTAGTTAGCCTGTGTTGGTAGGAAACTGGATGCTTTTGAGGTTCTAGCAGTGTTCATAAGCTTAAGAAGGCATCTACACTTCCTCCTCCTGCTTAGTTTCTCTGTGAGTGACGTAGGTAGAGAAAGATCCATCCAAGACCCTGATGTGTACCCAGATCCTGAAACTGCTGTTGTCTGTCCCAAACACTGATGAGTTACTTCCTTTCTCCCATGTTACTTCCCCTCGCAATTTCTTGGCAAGCTTCTTTCTCACACAAAAATGTTATCCCTGCTCTTCACTGGCGAATTCAATCCAGACCCTCCTACTATGGGCTGCCATCCCAGCTCTTATTCCCAAGGTAGGGAACAGGAGGCAAGTTAACTCCCTGCTGCCTGGGAAGAAATGCCTCTGCATCCCTTAGATGACACAAACTTGCAGTACAGTAATGACTACCACCACAGAAATCTTTCTGGTGCTTGCCCAAGAAACTGCCAAAATCTCTTGAAAGGAAAGCAGCTGCTGCTGAGCAAGCTGTTCTTCAAGTGGGAGGAGCAGCTTCCAGCTCCTAGATCCCATGCAAAATCCAGTGGTTACAAAATGGCTAAAGTTCTGGGAGATGCTATTTTTGTTTGTTTGTTTACTTGATCGAAGTAAATGTTTACTTAATCAAAGTTTGCTTATTTAAAGGCTAGAAAAAGACTGCCCTGGAAAAGCCTCATGAGAGTCTTGAGACATGAAAACCAGAGAAGTACAGGGGTGACCTGGTGGAAATAAGAGCATGATTCTGATTTCAGTCACACAGGTCTTAGGCCACTGCAATTTTTTTTTAGCTTGAGAAGGGTTATTCCACTTCATTACACATGCAAAAAGTGAATTAGGTTCTTCATAACCCACTGGTTCCAGCATTAAGGCCAGGAAACTATGTGGCTGGCTGCTGCTTCATTTTATTGTAGTGTTGCTTCATGTTTTAACATCTCCTGTTTGTGGAGGTTGGATGGTCCAGTCACTCCCTCCTGAAGAGAAAAATCTGCTGGAAAAGGTTAGAGGGGAGTAAACCTCTGCAAGATCCTACTTGCAGCTTCACTGCCAAGAACTTTGAAAAGCATTATAGCTGTTGAGTGAAACCTGGGAGTTTTCTGTATAAAGCTTACCAGCATGCTTCTTGTTGGACCTTGTCACAGATGCACCGTTCCTAAAGTGCTTGGGAAACATTTTTGGCAGCAGAGATGTGTGTTTGTCAAGAGGGTCAAGTTTACTCTGCTTATTCACTGCTAATCCCCAAGGCAATTTCCTATCGAAGGAGTGAAAAGTGACGCAAGACTTCTCATTCTTTGCAAGTGATATCCCATAGCCTCAAACTGGTGATAGTGCAATATTTCTCTGCTGTTAGATGGGGAAAGAATAAAAAAAAAAGCTTTTTGCTTACATCAGAAAAACAGAAGCTGAGGTACAACTTGAGAACACTGCAAATACTATAGCAAATTAAGCACCAAGAAGGGACAAGAACTAGCTAAAGCAAAATATTGGCTCCATTAAAAAATAGACATAAATTATCTTTAGATGGATTTAGTCTGGAAGTTAGGAGTAGGGCTTTCTAAGGCTTTGAAAAGTTCAGAGCAACAAATGAAAAGCAAACTAATTTAAAGGTACAGCTTTATATAGGTAAAGGTTTTATTTCTCTTAAAAAAGAAATTTCTGAGATGTCCTGAAAAAGCAGAAGTCAAGACTCGGTGATCCAATAGATTATTTGTCCATATTGCTAAGTAGATTGGCCAGTGGGCTGGGTTTGGCTGGGGTAGAGTTAATTTTCTTCACAGTGGCAGGGATGGGGCTGTGTTTTGGATTTGTGCTGAACACAAATTACCAGGGTTGGTAACACAGACATGTTTTTGTTACTGCTGAGCAGGGCTTACACAGAGCCAAGGCCTTTTCCACTCTTCATACTGCCATGCTGGGGAGGAGGCAGGGACCACGTGGGAAACTGGAAGGAGACAGCTGGGGCAGCTGACACCAACTGACCGAAGGGATGTTCCAGATCATATAGCATCATGCTCAGTACATAAAATGTGGGATAAGGAGGAATGGGGGAGACATTTGGAGTGATGGAGTTTGTCTTCCCACGTCACTATTACACATGAAGGAGCTCTGCTCTCCTGGGGATGGCTGAACACCTGCCTGCCCATGGGAACCAGTGAATTAATTCCCCTTTTTGCCTTGCTTGCATGCTCAGCTTTTGCTTTCCCTATTAAATGGTCTTTATGTGAACTCACGAGTTTTCCAGCTTTTACCCTCCTGATTCTCTCCCCAGTCCCATTGGTGGGGGAGTGAGTGGCTGCCCGGGACTTGGTTGCTGGCTGGGGTTAAACCATGACAGCCAGTCAACACCAGCTGTTGAGGTTGGACATCAGGCCTGATGTGTCACAAAGGAGTCAAGTTAGAGCTCTTTCTGCTGAGATTGAAATCACCAATGTGATTTCATTAAATCAGTCCAGCAAAATCAATCCAGTTGCTGCATCCTGTAAATTCCTTATACTGGGCGAATTCATACAATTGGTTCTTGATGAAAGCTCTGTATCTAATTATCAAACTCCTTTTCCACATGAACCTTATGAAAATACTAATGTGAACCCACAAGGCTGCACGAGTCTTTTGTCATGTAACATTCCATACAAAACCATGCCTGAGCATGCAGGTGTTTGCAGTGTAAACATCAATCCAAACAAAAGGTTGCTGTGATTTCCTGGCACAAAAGGAAAAAACAGTGCCCCCCAGTTCAAAACAGGGGGGCACTGACTGGGGATATTCAAGGCTGCAATTTGGCCGTGTCTGTAGCTCTTGTAACACGTTCCATTTTGCAGGTCCTCACTTTGGGCTGCCAGTTTTGAGGATGCTTTGTAAAGACAGCATGACGATTGTTATGAGTGAGACCCTGGAGATGACAAGAACTGTCTCAGTTTACTTTCAGTGGTGCTGACATTGGTTTGCTCCATTCTTTTCATGCTTCTTCCATAGGTGACACCTGTTACTTGCTGCTTGAGAAGGGAATGTGAAGATCAGCTTCACCCAACTATATGTTGTCTGGTGGGAGTGATAACTGGAGATCTCTGCTTCAAAATTCAGGGAGTCTTTGCAGCAGGTCAGTGATACCCTCTTGCCTTCCAGCTCACTGCAGGAGCAGCCCAGAAAGGTTCTCATAAATTACAACTGGATTTACTGAATAGTCATGCTGTTTCCTTCTAGCAGTGTATTCCACAGTACACTATTCTCATACAGAGTGGTGCAGTATCTGGTTTACCACCATTAGCTTTGTATGAGGTGAAGGAGCCTGTGTTTACTACTAAATGAAAGGAGAGCACACACAATTCTCCTTTTAATTAAGCTTAGCCTTATAAACTATGAAAAGGGTTTTATATTAAGGCCAATGTTTTATGGTCAAGCAAGCAGGCTTCTATTGTGCATACTGCCAAGGAGAGATAACAGGGCTCTTATACTCAGAAATTTGTCCTGCCAAGTGAGCATCAGGTTTGTCTAAAACACACCCAGCGTGTGCTGCCAGCCAGAGGAGGTTTGAACTTCACAGTGATTTTTCTCATTAAATCCGCAGGCAGTGAATGCACATTGATGGGCGCTTCCTCTGGTTACAGAAGACCCAAACAGGGACCTTCCAAACAAGGCTCAAATGAAAATTTTCAAATGAAAATGCATCTATCCATCCTGACCTTACAGTAGTTTAGGCAGTGAGAAGGGTGTCAGTAGCCAGCTTGTGGTGTCACTCCTATCTTTTTGTCTGTATCAGTGGAACAGGGTGTTCATTATGAACAATCATGGGGCAACTGCAAAGGAGAAATTAAAATTCAGTTGTAAGCCAGGTGGTGACTGAGGAGACTGATCTTATGTCTTAGTCTTCCGTCTTATGTACTAAAGTTGATTCCTTTGTTTAGATTTAACAATGAGAGGGATCTTTGCACTCCCAACAGAAAACAGGAAAACAACATGAGAAAGGAATTTCAGGGGGAGAAAACTCTGATCAAGAAATTCTCATCAATCCAAAAAATCTACAGCATAAAAGATAGAGTTCCTTTTTTTTTTTCCTTTTGTTTTGTTTCTGCTATGAATGACATTTTTGTGTGTTGAAATGAGTTTAAGTCTGAGTTTGGGAGTGTGACCTCCCCTCTTCCCACCACAAGTCTAAACAGCCCTGAAATGTAGAGGATGTTTGATGTAAACTGCAAATTCCCCTTTTGGGTCTATGTCCTTTGCGAGGATAAATTAACCCTTAAAGAAACCTTTGCAGTTTGCAAAGTTTTGACCACACAATTTATAATTACTGCTGTTAATGATGACTGCATTTTTCATTTCAGGACAACTCTTTGTTAATTATTTATTCCAATTTCCTTGTACAGCAGTGGTAGCACTGCCTGTTTATGGACCTCAGAATCTGGCTCCAACACAGATAATCTGAGTTTGTTCAAATCTAAAAATAAATAAGGAGTTAGTGTGCTTTGTTTTGTAGCTTTGTTAGTGTGCTTTGTTTTGTAATAAAATATATATTAATAAAATATTTTACAAGGAGGAAAAGAATGCACTACTTGATCAACAGCTTAATTTTCTAATGAGGAGTAATAATGTAGTACTCTCTTCCAATAAGCAATAACTTGTCAGGACCTTAACTGCTCCAAGAGGTGCTGATTACCCTGACATAACTAATAGCCAAGAAACTATCTTGAGGAGCAGAAACTGGAAATATGCACAGTGCAGCCTATTTTATCAGTCCTGCTATTTTACCCTCCTCCTCAATAACTTCTTGTGGTTTCTTTAAAGCTGATGGGTGCATTAGGTCCAAAGATCCTGCAGTACATTAGGAGGCTTTAAATGTTCTTTTTAGGGCAATTAAATGCCAAGAAAAGTTCTCTACTAGGTCTGCATTCTAAGGGTCCGCAGACATACCTTCATCATACATAGATCATGGAATCATATCTCTCACCTTCACAATTAGAAAAGTTTTAAGAATAGATGAGAATAAAAAAGTAATAGAGTAGTAAGTTGTGAAGGTATAGCTTAAAGAGAACTAGTACTAGTTATCTTCAGCAAAGGAATCAGTAAAGTGAAGATCTATCTGCAGAACAACCTTAAAGAGAAGCTACCACGGTCATAATCTTTCTTTTGCTATCAGGAGGGTGGTAAAATGGAATAGAAAATAAATTTGATTCTCTGGCAGAGAAAAAATATCATTTCACCAAAACCCAAAAAGAGTCAGAAGTCTCATTTTGGGGTTAGAACATATAAAAAAATTCTCATGAAACTATCCAACTCTTGGTTGAAATGAGTTTGAGATAGTCGTGCCAAGTAATTCCTTTCAGTAAGACAGGTGGCTGGAATGGCGATGTGGTCCCTGACCCCCTGGTCCAGGTGTTCATGCAGTCATTAGCAAGGGAAGAGCATAGCCTGAGAGTATTTGGACTTTATGTGAGTTACTATTGTTGACTGAACTTCTAGCATGTGACTTGACTGTAATTCCTCTTCCAAAAAAGCTCGCATGAGCTGCATCTTGGTGGGAATATCCCCTTTGGCTCCTACATGGAGAATGGGAGCACTTGGGCATCTGGGTAACCCAGGTCACAGCAATTGCTTGCGACTGCAGAACAGACAGCAGCCTGAAAAGTAAGGAAATCAGACCACTGGAAATAAGGAAGGATCTGGGAAGCTGGGTCCCAAATGATTTGCACAGAAGATGGGGAAAAAATTGAACTACTGTCTGGCTTTATCCCGCAGGAATGGAAGGTTAACGATACTGTGGGGGTTCAAAGACTTCTATCCAGTTGCAGAGCTGCCTGGGTGTGTTATCCCATAGCAACAGAAAGATCATAGTGTCTTACTTATTCCAGCACAGGAGAGAGGACATAAACATGTCTTTGAGGAGGACACCTATGGCACACCAATTCTTGGACTTGTCACCCAAAAAATAAGCTTGCACTGAGGGCTGGTTGATTGGTTTATCTAGTCCAAGGGAAGAAGCATGATAGGCAAGTAATCAGGCTCAATGTACATATGATATGTTAGTGGCATATCAGGAGCAAAATGTGGAAGAAAAAAGGATGCAGAGATTTTTGAAGATAAGATTACCTAAATCCTACCTTAAAGCAAGACATGCTGCTCCCAGCTCTTATCGTCATGAAGGATCTGTCTGCAGATCAAAGGAACAAAATCACTCTACGGCTTCTTTTTTCAAGATAAGCCAAATTTTCACTGCCTCTCTTCTAACTTGCACTGGCATGCTGTACACTGCATGCTTTTGTGTTTACTTATCAAAAGGTATCATGAGATAATTAATGCTTATAAGCTAGAGCTTTCCAGGAGAAAGAATTTTTCCTTTGTTCTCAAGTTCTTAACATCCAGCAGTTTTGTTCCATGACCGTTCTGAGAACTTTACAGATTAACTTTTCATGGGTAGCTGAAGGACACCACAGCAAGTGCAGCTTCCTATTTCATCTATTTCTCATTGAGGCAAATTACAAACTAAAATCTTCCCTGTGTATTTAATCTGATATAAATCTTAAAATACACTTGAGGGAAAGGATGTAATATATTATTTAAAACTAATCCATTAACCTATAGGTTAATAGCATTCATATTCTTAAAAAATCACAGCTGGTAGGGAATTTTGAGAACTAAATAACATCTTTGGAATATTATTTCTCTATACACAGGTCTTGCAAAACAGCAGACTACTTTTCGAAGTGAAAGGTGGAAAGCCCTCTGAAAACATTGTATCTGCACTGATTCCTGTACCGAATCCTTTCCAGCGCTAGGGGCAGACCTAGAGTCCTTTTAGCTCCTGTTAGCAGGAGAGTTCACCTTGTCCTATTCTGTCTGTTTTGTACAAACGTGAGTCTTGCAAGCTCCTTCTCCCACATAAAACTCTTCCTCGTGAAACAGGGTATCCACAGCCTCCCTTTCGCTAGTTTCCCTTTCATTTCAGGAAGCTGTCCCACCTCACAAATGCATGAATTTTGCCAAGGGAGCAGTTAGAACTAAGCATGGTCAGACTAACAAGGTGGTTATGTCCTCCAAGTGCATCTGAGTGGAGAAAGCAGGGATAAAGGCAGACTACTCTGCTCCTACTGTTTAGCAAGCAATATATAATAAAAAAGAGAGACGTAATTCTTGATCAGGAGTCAAAGAAGAATTAAACATAATGTATTTAAACGGGTGTTTCATAAATGTAACAGCTTGCTTTTTAATAATGGAACTCAAGACAGCCTTATCCCTCCCACCACTATGAAGCCCTCTAAGTAGGGCTCAGTTTCCCAGTGTTAGAGCTCCTTGTTCTCAGTACGAGTGGCTTCTTAGTCTCAGAAACAAACCCAGCACTGTGGTTTTCAAAATACTGCCTGGAAAGAGATGTGAACAGGAGGAGTGCACAGAGGGTGAGGTACATGCATGCAAATGTACAGTCACAGCATATCCAGCTCAGTAGGCTTATGGATGCTCAATTAACAGCAAAATTGTATTTAAATAAAAATGTTGCAGCCACTCTGTTAGAGAACAGATAGAATTTTCTTCTGTGGTGGAACTGCAGACAGTGTCCCTTTAAATCAATGTTATTTTTATTAATTTCAATAGTTTTCCTGCCTTTTACTTCCAAAAAGTCTGACTGTAGTCTCATTGCCAATGGAATATCTGAGGGTGAGCGATGCAGATTTTTAGTTTTACTTTGATATTTGCAAAGGGGGGTTCACTGGAATAAATGACAGTTGGAAATATACTGAGGTTCTCGTGGGCTAAATCCATCTTCATTCAGAAAGAAGATTTCCTGTATGCTGTGCTTGACAAACATATTACACTAAATCAGTACTTTGATCCCACCCAAATTCCAATACCACTGTGCACACTTTGTCTGTCTTACTTTATGAATCACCCAATAAAACACACCCAGTTCAAGATATTATTGGCAATGCTACACTGTACGTACATTAAATCTCATTTTAAACAGAAACCTTGGAACCTGGAATGTTGCCAGTGCTTGAATCCAAGAAGAATTTGAAATGCATAATGTAAAGCTTCTTAATATACCTGACACCCTTTAACTGTTCCCACAGTTAAAAAATATTACAGCTTACATTTGTACCTCAACCAGGCACTCAGGGGTTCAAGCCCTATATGATGGTAAAAAAGGAAACTATCATTTTTCTATCAAGTGAGAAAAGCTGATTTGGAAATTATTGAGATAATCAGCCTACCCAGGAGTTGCTTTAGAACTGTAATTGCTCTTTCACATCTTAGCTAATTTAATTAAACAGAGAAACTATTTTTGGACCAGACAGCTCTGTAAACTTTTGGTACCTTCTATTACAAACCATCTGGCCTTGTACATTGTCAGATTTCTAAACTCATACTTTATCACCATCTTCCTTAGAAATTATACATGGATTTTTGTGTTAATTTGTATCCCCTCGGTTTTGTGTACATTTATTTCAGATAAAACACTTAATTCTTTGGATTCCCTCCCAGTTCAATAGCTGAAAAGTTCTGTGTAGAAACCGGCACATGTCAAGAAGCATCATTCAGTTTTTCTCTTTATTTTGGGTAGCTTTTTGGTGGTTGTTTCCTCTCTTATATAATTCTTTCCTCATAGTTTGTCATCCTTTTCTAACACTGTAAATAAGATAAGCATTGATTCTTTTCGAAATGTTGTCAGCCTCCGCTTTGAGAAGAACAACAATTTCAGTTTTAATTATTTCTTCAGTGAATGGACCTCTGCTATATTTTGCATATATTTGACTAGTTTCCAAATGTTGTGCCACTGTCTGTCCATACCTCTGTCTGGGCTCAGCGCTACATGAAGTGTAATTACACAGTTGCTGATTGAGTTGGAGCACAAGGAGAATGAGTTCACATCTGCCCTCAAAAGACTGTACAAACACACACATCTGAAGGCTGCCTTCTCCAGAGGTCTAAAATAGACGTGTGTAACTGACCCTGAAATTCAGTGTGCTTCCTGCAAGAGCCAGGGTTATCTAAACAAAGGGTTCTTAGGAAGTAACCTCTTGACTTCTCCACCCCTCACATTTTTAAGGATTGACATGTCCTAGCAATTGCACAGAGCAGGATAACAAGCCGTGTCCCAAAACAATCATTCTCCTGACATGCTTCCCACTGGCACCTACCACCCTTCAGATCAGCAAAAAAAGAGCTTGGCTGCCTGCATAGGCATGTACCCAGTTCTCCCTGACTAAATGGATTACACCGTTGTTGGCTGAATAAGGTGCCAAGAAGACTTCCAGCCAGCTCGTATTCAGCTGTGCTACTCCTGAGTCTAACCTAAGTCCAGTTAAAATATAACAAAGGTCTGCAGACAAGGTGCCGGACTCCACTTCTGCCGAGATTTAGGTTTTGTTTCTATTTTATTTTAGAAAAATGCAATGTGAGTATAAGAAAATAAGTGAGAAGGTTCAAAAACTGTCAACAAGAACAGAATTAAATGTGCTGTACACAGCAGCTTGCTGAGAGGAGTTTGGGATGGAGGAGAGTGGGGAGAGCTGGTGCTGAAGTAAGAAGAGAAAGGATCTTAGGAAGGGACCAGCTGGAGGGATGTGAAACTCATGGAAAAGGAGGTTTGAGAGTAGTGATAATTCAGTCCCATTTGTTCCTTTGAGATATGTTCTGGGATCTCGGTAACTCATCTCTGATTCAGAAGAATGTGAGCCATCAGCTTATATGTGCCAATATCTAAGTAGATCTAAAGAGATGCAAATTTAAACTCAGTAGACCAGGAAGCAAAGGAGTGAATAAATGCAAATATATTAATCTGAATATCAGGTTAGGTATTTCCAGGCAGGGACTTGGGTGGGGAAGGGAGATTGCGTGGGCTGAGGAAAGGCTGAAGAGCCTGGCTGGCTCAAGGGCCAATCTAACAGGGAGGGTCTGGCCTGGCCTACAACTGACAGCTGGAACATTAGGAACCATGCATTAAATTAGATTGCTACTGTCATATATGTAATGGCATCAGATAGCAAAAACTAACACAGAAGACTTTTTTTTGGTGTATTTTATTTTATGCACTAATTGCCATCTCAGGCCTCAAGCAGTATCAAGCACATCATTTTGCTTCTTTGTTCTCTGTTTCTTTACCTGTAAAATGAGAACAATTTATTTCCTTTCAACATGATTTGGAGATCTAGGATGAAGGGTTGGGGAATAAATGTATCTACTACAATAGTATTCCAGCAGCACATATAGGTGGTTGCTGGAGTTTCTTGAAATAGCCAAAATTCACTTTTTCTTTCCCTCTTATCAAAGCAAACAAAACCAAAATAAAAAAAAANCTCAGTTTCTGGTTGCCCAGTCTTGTTCCTTTCCCATATGACAGTGAGATAGACACCTCTGAGAACCAGGAAATCCAGAGCTAAGGTACGGCAGTACAACCTGAACTCTGAGTTGTTTGATCAGTGATTCAGTCTTCCTGTAACATACATATGCATGACACCGTGACTCCTGAAGCAGAACATCTCAGAGCTGCAGCACTTCAAGTGCTCTTAAAGGAAAACTTGTGTCCCAGTGAGTGCTACTAAATGAGGACTCCTGTACATACGCTGCTCTCAAACACTGAGACCCATCTGCTTGAAACAGCCTCTGGTACCATAATTCTTTGTGCTCTTTCACAGTCAACTTCAGCACCTATAGGGTCAGATACAGACAGAGACTTTCACTTGACTGCTATTGAGATGACAGACCACTCACCTTTGGTCTATGGACAAAGTAGTTGTGGATATCACCACTGTCATGGTCTCAATAGAAAAATGAAGTCAGGAGTTGTCTCCTGACTTGCATGCCTCTCTTGATTTTGCCCACACAGCTGCCATCTCCATGCCATCAGTGCAACAGATTTGCTTGCAAATTAATGCCAAGAGCCACTGCAAGCTCCAGGTGCAGCCTTAATGCTGCACTGGGATGTACCTCAGGTGGGTATTTCCTAGTTTTATGAGGTTTGAGCATCACTTGAACTTGCCGCGGAATTTGCTGCTGACCTGGAATGACACGAGGAACCCATATAAGGCAAACTTTATATTAACCAGGCTCTTTGTCAGCGAATTTAGGTGTTAATTTATTCATGGTTGGCACATTGTGTGTTTAAAATCCTTCTGCAAGGCCTTCACTGGGAGCAGTGGTAGCTGGACTTTGATGCTAATGTTCACCAGTAGTCATCAGCTCAACCTCTTACCCAAGAAAAAGGAAAAATTAAATAAAACTGAGTGATGCAGTCAAAAACTTCTGCAACTACAAGGAATATAGATATAAAACAAAACAAAACAAAACAAAATCCCACCACTCTCCAGTATTTTTATTGGAGAGGGAAAAAAGAACAGGAGTAGGGAAGGGAAGAAGAGAAGGAAAAGGGAAAGGAGAAGAACGGAAACATTTTATGATGAACACCTCTTTTTAGTAGAACTGCTTTACTATATTTTCGAATGCAAACTGACTGCAAATCCCAGACTTCAGCCACTGGGTTTCCATATGTATCCATACATATTATAGGTATGCGTGTGCTTATATGTGCATATGTATCTTAATCTGTATATTTAGTTATGGGCCAAATTTGGTTAAACACTCTGTAAAGAACAAAAAGATGGTCCAGAAAGTAAAAAGTGAATAATTGAACCATCAAGGACAACATATGCAGGCAGACGGAATCCTGGGGGTGGCCAGGAAGACGATGAGTCAGTATTACTCAAGACGATAAGCAGTTGGCTTGGTGCACCAGCAGTCTAACCCTGATCCATTTTTTGATAGGCTTTACAGGAAAAGAGAGTTTCGCAGAGGAATCCGAAGGAGGACAGAGAGATGGCTGCACAGATATTTATGGGAAGCTCTTCCCACACTCCAAGGTAGCCTGGGAGAAATGAAAAGCTGGTTAATATGTGGACATTGAAAGCTGACACTATCTGATCAGACCTGCTTCTTCAAGCAAATGAGCAAAAATAGATAATAATATCTTAGATAATTAATAAAATAACATGGGTGAGTTCCGTGTGCAGCACTGTCTTTGAGGCTGAGGTCCTTATACCTGGAACAGTTTTGATTGAAAGATGTCACCAATCAATCTACAGAACAACTTGTTGCAAGTATGTCTAGGTGGATGTTGGGCACCTTGTGTTTAATGTGCAAGTTTGAAAGGATTTATGTAGTACCTTATGTAAATACTACACTTTTACTTTATGGAAATGTCTTGTTGATTGCTATGGACTTTTTTGAGATACATTGTGTAGATAACAACGCAGGTGTCTTTTATCCCGTGCAAAGGATCTTGTTAAGGAGTCTTCCATTTGTATCCTTCCATCCCTAGCTTGAAGTAGTGTAGTGTTTGTAGTTTTTCCCTTGAGACAGAGTGTAAGAATGTGAGTTTATCTACTCTTCAGTTTTCTACTTCCCAGAGCCTGTAAGGGTACTTAAACTGACTATGAGAACTCCAGCACAAAATCTGCCAGAACATTTTGGCAGGTGTTATGTTACTTGCTCCTTAACACGTCTCGTCTAATAAAACAAGTCTGTCATGAAAATTTTCTTCCATAATTAGGTGTGCTGGTTTGGAACGGCCATCCATCTGCAAGAGGCAGCATCTGTCTTACACTTACAAGGGTTCCCTGTCTGCCTCGTCTGTGACCAGTGGCAAGGAATCTTACCATCAACTCGAACTTTGGATCAGGCCCTCAAGGAGTACCTCTGGATTTACTGAGGCCAACAAGTTTAGAAATACCTGGTTACTTATTCTTTAAATGGCATTTTGCACTGCATGTTGGCATGAAGCCATTTTTTTTGTTTTAATTAAACTATTTTCCCCCTACCATGCGTGTGTCACTGTATGAGCCAAAGGTTTCGCCAGAGTTTCTTTCTACTCACAGAGGAAGAGACCTTTCCTGATGGCTCCCAGTGATGGTGCTGGAACCAACTGTGCCTGAGGAGCAAAGTCTGATGTTCTACAGGTAACACATAGCACAAAAAACCCTGCAATTCCTGAACAATCATAATTTGTAACACACTGATCCTTGTTATCTGTGCTATTTAAATACCACACGGTCCTGCCTACAGGGAAAGAACCAACCACCACTGAAGATCACAAGCACATAGGAAGATCCAAAACTAATTTATATGAACTTATGTTCAGTATGACTGCTTGGAATAGTCATTGCTTTATTAAATAAATCATACTTCCTCTCATTAAACAAATACACACATAGAAATAAAAAAAAAAATCCTAAATATTTGAGACAATTATATATGGGGCAATAATTAATTGATGATAATTAACACTATTAATACACTTTTAAGAGTAGTAATTCTGGTCCATTGCTGTCAGATGTATCTCATGAAGTTTTCCTTATGATGACAATCATAACACTTAAGGTAGCTTTGATGCTCTCAGACCACAGTAATCTATGGCTTGTGAGCATTAGTGTCTTTTCCTAAAAGGTTGGAAAAAGGTGTCAAACCCCTTGATTCATTCAGTAAAACGAAGTGTATCACATTTTAGTTGTGAGAGATTCTTAGATTCACTTCTACTGAATTCAGCGGGAGCAAAACTGGTCCATGATTGTGTTGAACGACGGAGAGAAGATGACAGAAAACTTCCTGGAAATAACTTGCGGTGATAAAGATAATAAAATGGCATCTTCAAGTACACCTAATTTTTCTGTTCTAGGTCTACTGCTATCACATCCAGCATTGCCAGAGATTTGTGATGTCAAGTATTTCCCCTTAATCTCTTCTTAAATTACACTGGCAGAGAATAGCATAGTTCATATAACTTAGTCATGGTGAATTTACATGATTTACTCAGATTTTGAGATTATATATCTGAACAAAAGAAAATGTTAGATAATCAGTATCCAGAAGGCCCCAGTGGCTCATCTAAAGACTGAACAGGTGTGAAATAGGACAGAGCTTGTTCTACAGGATTATAAGGAAAGGGATGTATGCATTTTAAAAGAAGATTACACATTTTCATTCACCATGGCAAAGAGAATAAATGACTATGGATATTTAATCCTTGTACAATTTACCAAATAAAACCAAAAATTGTTAAAAAGCAGCTTACAAGGCATACTATCAAACACTCAGTCAAAACCAGTGCTAATGAAATTGCATCTTTTTTTGCAAGCCAAAAATAATTTATTTTGCTTTTCTGTGTATTAACAACTTCATCAATTATTATGGAGATTTAAAACAAGACTGTGGAAGACTTAGGTAATACTCCCAGGTAGCACTAGTACCAGTAATGGTCCTTTCCTCTATCAAGTGCCCTGGTTATCAACTGAATAGAGCATTTGTTTCATCCAACACTCTTAATCTTCCAATCTACAGTGGAAAAATTCTATCAAAATGGTTGAAATGAAAACCATCACCAGTGACCAAAAGGTACAGCCAAAAAAAGCAGAAACCAATGTGCACCTTCATGTCTACGTACAACTAAATTGCCTGTTTTTAAAGCCGAGGTTGGAAGGCACAGTGGTGCAGTGGGGGAATATCCTGTGTGTTTAAGCCATGGGATCCCAGCTGCAGAAACTTGGCAGGTCACATGAGGAGGATGCTCATGGGCTGCATGGTGGTGGTGGCACGGCCACCTGTCACAGAATCATTAGGGTTGAAAGGGACTTCTGTAGATCATCTGGTCCAAATGCCCTGCCAAGGCAGGGTCACCCTGAGCAAGTGACACAGGAACGCACCCAGGTGGGTTTTGAATACCTTCAGAGAGGGAGAATATGACCTCCCTGGGCAGCCTGTTCCAGTGCTCTGCCACCCTCAGTATGAAGAAGCTCTTCCTCATGTAGAGGTAAAATTTCTTGTATTTTAGTTTATGGCCATTGCTCCTCATCCTGTTACTAAGCACCACCGAAGAGAGTCTGGAATCATTCTCTTACCACCTGCCTTTGAGACACCTATATGCATTAATGAGATCCCCTCTCACTCTTCTCTTCTTCTTAGGCTAAACACATCCAGCTCCTGCAGCCTCTCTTAAGAGATACTCTCCCGATTAATAATCCTTGTGGCCCCCACTGGACCCTCTCCAATAGCTCCTTGTCTTTCTTGTACTGAGGAGCCCAGAACTGGACACAGCACTGCAGATGTGGCCTCACCAGTGCCGAGTAGAGGATTACGTCTCTGGACCTGCTGGCTACAGTCTGCTCTCTGGTAGGTCAGGGTACCCTTCTCCCCAGGTAACCCCACGACGCCGACGGCAAGGATTTCTGTGGCCCCGCTGCCGTCTGGAAGCGACCCCACGCTGACCACGGCGAGGAGCACCTTCGGGGCCCTTCCTCCAGGTTAACCCACACCGCCCAAACTTCAGGGCAGGGGGAACTTCGTGGCCTCGCCTCAGCCCGTCGGCGGGCGGCAGGAGGAGCCCGAGCCCCGATCTGGCGGAGGACCACGGAGGGCAGGTGAGCGGGCCGGGGCGTGCGGCCGAGCCCGGGCGCTCTCCAGCCCCAGGGCCAGCCCGGGCGGCTCCGGGCGTGAGTCAGAGAGCGGGGCGGGGAGGCGNTGCTCCAGGAGGACCTGCACGAGGAGATCGACGGATGTGAGTGGGGACGGGGGGGAGCGGCGGGGCGGCTTTCGGGCGAGGAAGTGGCTTCCGCGGGGGGGCGCCCCGGGGGCATNTTACGTCTCTGGACCTGCTGGCTACAGTCTGCTCTCTGGTAGGTCAGGGTACCCTTCTCCCCAGGTAACCCCACGACGCCGACGGCAAGGATTTCTGTGGCCCCGCTGCCGTCTGGAAGCGACCCCACGCTGACCACGGCGAGGAGCACCTTCGGGGCCCTTCCTCCAGGTTAACCCACACCGCCCAAACTTCAGGGCAGGGGGAACTTCGTGGCCTCGCCTCAGCCCGTCGGCGGGCGGCAGGAGGAGCCCGAGCCCCGATCTGGCGGAGGACCACGGAGGGCAGGTGAGCGGGCCGGGGCGTGCGGCCGAGCCCGGGCGCTCTCCAGCCCCAGGGCCAGCCCGGGCGGCTCCGGGCGTGAGTCAGAGAGCGGGGCGGGGAGGCGCGGCCGCCTGAGCAAGCCAGCAGCGAGCGAGCGAGCGAGAGCGGCTCCGCCGGGCGGAGGCGGGGGCAGCGTGTCCGGCCCAGACCCCTCCTCCCGCCTTCCTCCGCCCGCTCCCTCCTCCCTCCCTCCCTCCCTCCCTGCGCGGCTCTCCCGGGGACGCGAAGAGGCGCCGCCGGGCCCGGGGCCTGGACCGCACGGGTGCCCGCCCTCTCTCACCGNCCGCCCCCTCTCACCGCCGCTCCCACCGCCCGGCCGCGGGCTGGATGTAGCCGGGCGCCCCGCGGGGGCTGCAGCAGCAAGATGGCGGGTAGGCATCGCCCCCCTCCCCCTTCCCGCACACGCCGCCTCCCCGGCGAGGCGCCAGCCCTCCCTCCTCTATCCCCCCTCCTTCTCCTCTCCCCCGCCCCGGCTTCGGGANGCAGGGGAGGCTCTGCCTGCGGGGCGGCGTCCCCTCATGGCCCGGGCACGGCAGGGCGCCGCCGGGGAGGAGCAGGAGGAGGTTAAGGCTGCTGCATCTGCAGCAGCATGTGGGTTGCTCGTTCCTTTTATAGCTGTATATTTTATATATCTTTTTTGTGTCCCCTATTCCTTCTCCCCCCCACTCAGGCTCCCTCTTCCTTGTGAAGGGTCTGGAGCACATGGAGTGGCTGTGGGAGCTGGGGGCGTTTATCCTGAAGAAAAGGAGGCTTGGAGGGGACCTTACTGCTCCTTACAGCTACCTGAAAGGAGGTTGTGGCCGGGTGGGGGTCGGTCTCTTCGCCCAGGCAACCAGCGATAGGAGAGAGGACATGGCCTCAGGCTGCGCCAGGGGAGGTTCAGGCTGCACACCAGGAGGGATTTCTTATCAGAAAGGCTGATTAGATATTGGAATGGACTGCCCAGGAGGTGGTGGAGTCCCTGTCCGCGGAGGTGTTTAAGGAAAGACTGGACGTGGCACTCAGTGGCATGGTCCAGTTGACAAGGTGATGTTCGGTCACAGGTTGGACTCGATAATCTCAGAGGTCTTTCCCAACCTAATTGATTCTGCGAGTCCTGACCCCGCTGAAGGGATCTGTGGAGAAGAGTTAATGTCAGGGTGCAAAGTAGCAGAATTGTGGCTGGGATGGTGCAAAAATTACTAACGCAGTGGTGAGAAGCCTTGGCATGGCAGACTGAGATGTTACTCAGGTGAGAAGGTGTCTGTTGATCGTATCAGTACTGAGGGAGCTTCTTGGAAGCAGAGGAGGATGAATTTTGGGTGGAAAGTGAAAATGGAGGTGGAGGCAGGCGCCTGCCTGGCAGCCTGCCGTGGGTGTGCGGACCCCCGGTTGCTGCCTGAAGGTATTTTGTCTGCTGTGCAGTCTGCACGGCATCCCCTCACCAGGGCTGGAGTGCAGGAGAAAAACCTTCTGTTTCGTGGCTTACATTTTTAGAGGAGAGCTATTTAAACTTTTCAGGATTTAACTGATACATCTTCTTTTTCACTTTTTGTCAGCTGACATTTAGAAGGCTCCTATTGTGCTTTGCTTCGCACAAAGAGAGAGCCTTTCCCTAAGGCTTTTTTTTTTTTTAATTCAGCATGATAAGTCGCTGATTGAAAACTCTGTGATTACAGAGGACTTTTTCAGAAGGGATACACTTAACAAAAAAATAAAGTGCATTCTTAAGTTTCCACTTAGATTATGGTTTTAGTTGACTGTAAGACAGGAATTGAAATTATCTGTAGTCATTGGAGGGGTGACTGAAGCTGTGGGTTCCTGGTGCTGGTCTTAATGTTACAGTCTTCAAAAATGAAAAAAAAATATATGCATGGAGGTATGACTCAGTCCAGATGAGAGCATCCTGAAGGCAGAAGCCATAGAAATATAAAAATTTGAAACCTCATTAAAAATGACTGAGGTTTTGATGGAAGTAGGTAAAAGCAAATGTCTCAATACTTATGCATGGTATTTTAAGAGAAAAAAACAGGACTCTCTGTGAATCAATGTGTGCTGTCTGGATGTAGTTCAGTCACACAGTGGCTTTTAAGGTTCTAAATTTTACATGATTTTGTTCTTGGGTGGTGTCTGTGAGCCAAAGAAAAACAGTATAGATCAAGGAGACTGTACATATCTAGTGAAAAGTACTGTTTCTTGTGCAGTATTATTTGAAATAGCTGTGTTTTGTACCCATATACAACATGTTTTACACAATTATGAAGGTGTTTCCAGTTGATTGGCTGAACATATGAAACAGACAATTACAAAAATAAGACAGAAAGTTGCAACTCCTGCCTGAACCCCACCCAACAGTATCCCTCTGTTGTAAATATTTGAAGTGTTTGCAGCTCTTTCAAGTAGCAGAGTTAGACACTGATTTAGAGGTGTATTACTGAAGTAGTAGAATGCAATAGTGATAAAACTGGAAGTGCTGGCATCTTTTATGCCTCTGTGATTCTGCCAGCTGCATTCTTGCTATTAAGTGTGCTAAGCTATATTTAAGGACAAGCAAGTGAGAAATACTTGCAGGCATACCTGTAGTCCTGGTGGTATAATTTAGGAGGAGGAATTAGTTAAATGTAAAATAGTATGATTGATTGATTGGCTATTTTGAAAAGTGAACTGTGCTTTCGGTAAATTTTTGGTCTTTTAATTGATCTGATATTAAGCAAAAGCAAAACATCTGTGAGGTGTGCTGGAGAAATCAGGAGTGTTTAAAACTGGATGCATATGTCAGGGTCTGGATTGGACATCTGAAGCTGAGTCTCTGATTACGCATATGGCTCAGGACATTTCAGTAGATTAGGTCTTCCTTTGTAGCTCATCAGTGAGCCTACGTTTGAGCCTGAATCATGAAATTTTTTGTTGTTGTTAAATTGTTCGTTTTGGTTTGGTTTTTTTCCCTTTGGCAATGAGAATCTACAGTGTGATTCAGTTTCCTCCTAATGAAGGAATCATTGAGGTGACTTAAGAGATACCTTTTATTGGCCATGTTCTAAAGCAGTAGGAGAAAGTCCTGGAGCCGAGCAAACAACCATGCATAGTTGCTGCTGAAAGTAATGAATCAAGCATCTGTGGATCTTTAAGATACGCAGAGTGAAGAACAGCTGTTTTATGATCTTTGTCTTTTAAGGTTTCTGGAATCGAGTGTTCTGCTAGAAACTTGGAGTTTAATCAACAACTTGTACAACTGTACAATTTGTTCTTCTCATTCATTATGCCAACTTGTTGGATGCTAATTAACCTGAAATATAGAACAGTAAAATACTATATCTTTGCAGTAATGTTTTAATAGCTGCTTGTAAAACAAAGTTTACCTTTTCTCTGAAGAGAACTTGATAAATATTTAGGTTAATATTACATTCCTAGATTTTAACACAGAACAGTAAATCTATGGTGCTGGAGTAGTGGAGACCTTGAGAATATATGCTGTGGAAGGCATCTATTAAAAAAAAAAAAACAAACCTTCTTTTTGATTTGTTTAAGAGGTCAGAGATTAAACAAGAGCTTTTATAAGAAAGGCTTTCAGAGAGTGGTTGATAAACCAGCTGGATTGACTTTTAAATAATTAATTTCAGCTTTGGTTTGCATTTCTATTTTGAAAGCTTCATATTATTTTTCTGCTCTTGGTTGCTTGGTAACCACTGGAAAGCTGAATTTTTTTCTTGAGGTGAATGCATACTTTACACCTGGTACATTAAACAGGTGATTGCTTTAAGTAGTTGCATAGCTTGCAAATGGCATTTCAGTACTTTGATTTTAGCTGATATTTCACTTCTGTAGATACAGCTCCTGATATCAAAGACTGTGATAATAATTGAAGAAATTCTGGTTCTTCCATCTTTAGCCAGTGGCTTTTGCTTGTTTGCTAGCTTGAAGTAAAAGGAAAAATAACCCAAGAACAAGACAGCGAGTGTACCCTGGCTGAATGTACAGAAGGCTATAAAAGAAAAATTAATTCCTAAATGTGAGTTGTTATCGTGAAAGACAACTTTATTGACGCTAACCCTCCAAATAAGGATTGGGTTGTTGGCTTCCTTGGTCTTCTGTCTGAAATCGTGCACAGTATATGAAAAGAAGTCAGGGAAAATCTGGCTTTTGTTCAAATCTTTGTTTTGTGCATACAAAATCAAAATAGAATAGTACAACTGTCTAAGCTAAGTATAGAACAGAAAAGAACATAAGCAGCAAAAATGGTTGAAAAGCAAATGTGGGCTTGTAGAAGTACATCTTGCTTATAAATAAAGTATTCTTTATGACTCTTCCTGGACAGTTTGTGTTCCCCCCTCCCGTGGCTGTTTCTGAAGGTTGAACTGATCAGTACAGATAGATGAAATGAAACGTACCGTGATGCTGACGTCTTTCAGTCTGACCATTGGTGTGTGCAGGATGTGTGCTCTAAAAAATAGAGCCATTTCCAATTAGAATTCTGATTTGGAAAGAAGATAGCTTTATTCAACTCATTATTTTAACTGTGATTTAAATCAGGAGAGAAAATAAACTTTGATCTGATAACTGGTTTTAATATTGTTTTACATTTGTTTTTGGAAAAAGTCTTTGTTAGTGATAGCTGACAGCTTCATTTGCATGCGATATCAGGACTTCTGGTAGTTGCAAGTATATATGCATGCTTTGGTGGTTATGTAGCTTATTCAGATTTTGAAACTTTACCTTTTGCCATGCTGACAACGGTGAATTTCCTTTTTCTGTACACTTAGTTTCCAGATGTTTTAACTAAAAATGCAGAAAATGGAATTTTAATATCTATGCATTGTTTGGACAGTTTTAGTTTAGAACTGTTAATTGAGTTTTTACAGATATAGAGAGAGAGAGAGAGAGAGAGAGACACACACCTATGTGTAAACTTGTTTTCTTTAACAGAAGTGTTTAATGGTATGATAGATTTAAATTTCAACAGTAAGGTAGTTTTTACAATTACAAAATCTAATGTTACTGTTTGGATTTTACTAGTGGAGGAAACAGTTCTAAAAACTAAAAACAGAGTAATGATGATCCAGCATAGCTCTGTTTTTATTCTTGAGTTCTTTTCCATTGATTAAAAAGGGAGGACAGGTCTTCCCTAGCCTCTCCTCCCAGCAGGCTTCTCAGTGAGTGAACCAGTTATTTAGCTGAGCTGAAGAAAATTCTCTTTGTGCATCTGCAGATGTCAAAAGCTGTTTTATCATTGATGCTATGTTCTTTTTTCAGGTGATGAGCAAATCATCTGGCATTAGCAGTGAGCTTGTGGTGGTTGAATACTTTTAATTAAGTTTTTCTCTTAAACTTTGAGTAAGGCACAAGTTTCTTTCCAAATGAAAGCTAATTTAAATTTAATTTTTTAAACATTTTAATGATAGTTTAAGTCAAAAAGTGTTGTTTTTTTCTTTGTTGTTGTTTTGTTTTTATAAAATCCGTCTGTATTTCCCCGTGGTGTCAAATCAGTCACAGCTTGATGCTTTGTTGTAGTTTTTATTCTCTGGCAGTGAATTATGCTGGCATAACATGTATTCAGTATGTTAAAATTCACCTTCCCTTTCCCACAGCTGTTCATAGTAATATCAGAAGCTTTTGCATTGTGGTTTCTTTGTTCCTTCACCACAGAATAAGAATTAGCAGGTTTTGTTATGCTGTTAGTTGTTTTGCATAGGCTGCATGTCGTGTCACTTCTTAGACTTAATTCCAGCTTTGAGTGTAGCTAAATTTCCAACGTGATGTTCAAATGCCCTGTTGCAGTACTGACCTTTTGGTCCCATCAGAGTCTTAGCTCTGGTGAAAGAGTGCTGAGGTAGTTTGAGTTACTGGGTTGGCATTTCAGCGTTGCAAAAAAGTAATAACGGAAATTGATGTTAGACTTTCTGTAGTGATTGGAATCAGTTCTCTCGTGTGACTGAGATTCTGCTCCCTTGGGAATCCAATAACCGCTCCTTAATGCTAATGAAGCACACATGTTAAGTCTGTTGTTTTCCCTGGAGATTGGGGTTTAATTCTCCCAACACTTCATTTCTTTGTCTTTTAATGTGGTGATTGACCCTCACAGAAACTGGGAGACTCAAGTGGATGGCGGTGTCCCCATGGAATTCTGGTTTTAGTGGTCTCAGGTGGGTAATGGTTAGTCTCTCTTTCTCCAGCAGCCTCTTAGGATCCTAGAGAGGAGGAGATGATGTGAGGAAAGGATTGTGCTTGATTTGATGTAGGCTAATGAACTTTGCTCATGCAGCTGCATATGTTTTCTCCATTACACCTTGTAGAGGGTTGAAGAAGAGGTAATTTTCTAGGCTTTCAGCTTTCCAAGGCCACTAGCATCAGTTCTTATGTGGGAATATTCTTTTCACCAGCCACCTTTTATTATTATCCCATCTCTGGCAGGAATCCTCAATTACGGTTGCCAGCTTTTTTTTTTTTTTTCTTGTCTCATGATTTATCTTCTAGGGCTTTGGGTATTCTCCTTCTTCTCCCTTTCTCTCCCACTTGGAGCTAAAAAACAGAGGGAGTGAAAGAGTCACGAGGGAGCTGGAAATGTTCAAAATTCTAGGCTTAAGATAGTGAAACCTTGGTGCTTGCAGTTATTTCTGACTGCTGACCTATTGTGGAGGTGGCAGACTGCAGTGTGTTGAAGATAAAATGCTTTTCTTTCCTGTATGTGCCTTTTGCTGCTAAGACTTTCCCTTTGTGTGGGCAGGAAGTTTTCATTGCAAGAGTTGTAACATGAGCAGAACTGGATGAAAGGATAGCTTCTGCTTTGAGAGGTGGAGGAACAGTTGCCTCTTTGGAAGAGTGAGGCAGGGACAGCTGCCCCTAAGGGTTCCCAGAACATCAGGGCTCCTCTCTCTGCTTTGGAAGGTATAGTATAAGAAAAACTGATGTGGCTGTTTCATGGTGTGAGAGGGATGTTGCAGTTCTTTCTCACAGTAAGGTGTTAAAATTCTACTGTGTAAGTTGAAAAAGTGTCAGAGTATGTTTGTGAAGGGTATTTATTTGCAACAGTGGAACAACTGCATCAACAGTTGAGACCATTGGTTTGGTGGATTTTTCTTACTGGTTTTAAGGTAAAGAAAAAAGAGAGGCAAATAGTGCCATAAATATGCATTATTCTCTATACAATTTCTGGAAAAGCTAAATAGATTAATGTATAAAACGGACATGGTATATGAGTGATATTGCAGACTCTTGAAGCATTTTTCTCTGATAAACAAATGTGCTTGGGGAATTTTTTTTGTGTTGTTGCCATAGTGCCTGAACAGTTCCCAAATATTTGAATGGAAGAGAGACTACCTTTTCCTTCCTCTCTAGCCTGCAGGAGGAACAGCTTGATTAGTCTGTAGGGATACTTGCTTGTGCAAGTAATGCAAACATTAAATTGCATTGAAATGAACACCCATGACTGTTCTTACTTTTTCTAAGAGTGAATCCACTGCATTCTGTACTGCTCAATCTTCTCCCATAGACCAGTTTTATACTTTATACTGAGCACAGACAGGAAGAGTGGGGAGCGTTGCAGCAAGAATTTCTCTGTACATCTGGGAAACACAGAGGTTTATCCCACCAAGAGTTTTGAAAGCTGTCAAGCAACGTCTCAAGAACATTGTCTGGGATTTAAGCAGAGAGAGGAAAAGAGCAGGTGGGAAGTTCCAAGGGATTTATGTTGCAAAGCCATGTTTTACAGATTATGGATGTACTAGTTGTAAAGCTTGCCTTCTCTGCAGTGTTTAGCCTAAGTAAGTGTATGTTAGTTGCTGTGATGATGCTGTCAAAGTCACTGCACAGTGGAACAACACTTGGTAGCTGATGTATCATAACTCGTGGTGTCACATCAGGGTTGCAAAGCTTGTGCAAGTCTTTGGAGTGTTTGAGCTTCAGCTGCTTGCTTCATATCTCTCTTCCTTCCTGTTGGTCCAGTGTTAAGGCACATATAGTTTGAACTTGGTGTTTTTGTGTGTACCGGATACCCAGTTGTGTGGCAGAATTTGAGCATGGCCCCAAGCACAGTGAATGCATGTGTTCTATCGTGGTAGGACCAGGGAGAACATGTTTGTTGGAAGATGGAAGTAGGATTTTCCTTGCAGTGCTACAAACTTCTCAGTCAGTCATGAGGTCAGTTAAAAATCACAGGAACAGCAGTGCTCTGCAGAGAGAAAAGGGATACCTTTCTTTCCTGGTAATGACCTTGTAGAGGAGAAAAAACTACCTTAGAGCAACTTCCTGCTTGCATTAGCTGACTTCTGCTTCACTCCAACCTCAGTCCACAATTCTTAAATGCATGCAGTTGTTTGAAAGGGGTAGAAGACAGGGACTTAAATAGCAGGGAACTTGAGTGCCTTGGTGATGGGCGTGACATGCTCCCTACAGGAAATAGGCAGACAGAATATAAACTGTTGCTTGTTTTAACTGATAGCTTGGATGTCCTTCTCTTTGTTTCAGTTTCCTCTGGACCAGCATTTGTTTCAGGTCAAACTCTTAACCGGTAGAAGGTACATTTAGCTGTTGTGCAAATAAATGACCAGTGAGCATTATGAGATGGAGCTATTCCTTTTTTTTTCAGAGCACATCAGGATTTTCAATGCTGCTTATGTATACCTGAAAGAAACAAACTTGTATGTTGCTGCACCTATTCTCCTTGCTTAAAGAATTTTCTATTGCCCCTTGTTTTCTCTGATGCTTGATGAGAAAAGCGACTCCTTTGGCAGCTTGATAACTATCTTTTTATGACGACCTTTGCTAAATGAAAATGTTCTCATAGCCTGTTACGTTTACGCTGCTGGGTCTTTGAAATTTGCTGTACCATGCTTGCATCAGTTCTGTGTGTAAACAGCTGCTGATTTTTTGATTCCTGTGTCTTTCATCTGCTAAGTGCTCCTCAGCCTTAGCCCCCAAACCTGTACCAAAGCGTCATTTTAAAGGGTTTGCTATGTCTGTGCTTTGAGCTGTCAGCAAGCTCTATCACATTGCTACTTAGGGGCTAATGTGGTAAGCCTTGCTTGTTGGCACAGCAGCTTTGCATCAGAGCTGCTTTGCATTTCCACCTTTCTTATCTTCTTCCTTGCTCCTGCCTCTCTGCTCTTTCCGCCCCACCCCTGAACCCAGTCCCGCCAAACTTGGAGTTCAGACAACAAAGTCTGTGCATACAGGTGTGGTAACTCGACATTCGTAAGAGGCTCAAGTCTGATAGTGCTCCATGGTTTGAAGGGCTAATTTAGGGGAGAAACGCAGAAGCAGAAGGGTGGTTCTTGTTTCTGCTAATTTGGTAGGTGGGCTGGAATCTAAGATTATCACTTGCAGTGATAAACTTTTGCTGAGTAAAATCACGCACCTTGTGGCATCTCAGTTGCGTTTTCAGTCTCAGACTACAGCAGGAGAAAAACAGATAGTAGGTTTTAAGTGTCTCATGGAAAAAACAGCTCCTCCTTTGTGATGGTGGGTTCTGTAATGACCAGTGAGTGATGCCTGGATTGGGCAGGCAGGGTGGTAGAATTCAGCATGACAAGCACATTTTGTAATATTTGTGTGATTGTCATTGCAATAGCTGTTGGTTAATGTTAGTGAAGCAGTGCAGTAAATTTGTGGTAGCAAATGAATCTGAAATAGTGTCACTGACACTTTGGTCTGTGTTGTCACCACAGAACCAGAGCTGGGGCGTCATGCAGTAGGAAGGGGTTAAGAGTAGTGAGTTCAGCTGTGAACTAATGCAGATGTTTAAGCATTGGTGCTCATGCTGAGGTGAATTTCTCTTTGCAGAACATGGAGATGCAAAGTGATGTTTCTTACAGAACGTTATGTAGAAATGAATTTGCTTACAATATTGGAAGACTGAGAATGTTACTTGTGTTCTGCAGAAGTCTGAATGTAAGGTGAATTTCTTCTTTTGTAGCATGGAGGCCAGTAATTTAGAAAAAACCTGCTGCTGTTATTTTGTGATCATGATATCAAATGTCTGGGCTCATAACATTACAATTTTTGCTTTACAGTTAGCAGAAAAATTACTTACCTGAACAGCAGAACAAAACTCAGTCCTTTCTGCATATAAGTGCTGTATTATCCTGAATACCCATATGATAACAATTGATGTAGAGTGTAATAAATAGCTTATACTAAAATGGAATAAAATTTAGTCCATTTTAGTAGACATGTCTGTAGCAAAGCTGTTTGTTCAGCTTTCAGGATTGAAAATTGCTTATTTTTTTAGAATACACTTCTTGTTACTAAGTTTCTATGCCAAAACAAAGAGGACTATGTTTCCACCATGGAGCTCATAG
The DNA here is from genome assembly GCA_013397815.1 of Aleadryas rufinucha. Taxonomy (NCBI): domain Eukaryota; kingdom Metazoa; phylum Chordata; class Aves; order Passeriformes; genus Aleadryas; species Aleadryas rufinucha. Next base: position 711,052 of record VZTH01013865.1, read on the forward strand.
CATATATAGAACAAAAAGAATACGCATAGGCCTTGCTACTGAACAGTCTATGGCAGAAAGTTGTTCCTGCATTATTAAATAAGAAAAAAAATAGTAGTTATTTTTTCAAACATGATTTTGTGCACCTCTCTGTAAAAGATTCAGTATAAGAGATCATTGAGAAAGATACTATGAGGATGAGATATGTAGTAGGGAAACCAACTCCCTTGAAAATTGGCCTAGAGGTTGTGGTTTTATAGGAGACTGAGTTTTAAATGGACCTCTGTTCTGTTGTTGTATGCTCAGCCAAGCTTGGCAGTGGTTGACCAAGCGCCTCTAAACATAGTCTGCCTCAGCAAGATTACTGTACAGTTCATGTTAGTTAATAACTGTGTCAAGTTATTGTTGTGTCCTTGCTATAAAACAGAGGAGAGCTTAAAGCAAGGAATGTTAATATATATTTTCATACAGTACAGTATGGACCAGATGCAAGATAGATAGACAAACCTGAATAACTTACACAAAAAGCCAGTCAACAAATGTTTTGACAGGAAAATGAAGGTACACAGAGGAGAAGTTACTTGGCTTCTGTAATACAACAGGTCAGCGGTAGTCAGACGTGGAAGCAAAAGGCAAGTGGCTGTCTTGTTATGTGATGCTTCCTTGTGTTTGGCAGTCATTGTGTAGAGTTTTGAAGAGAAATTTGCAAGCTTAGTCTGGATAAATTAATGAATTTATTGATTTTGTTCTCCTTTGGTACTTGAGTGGACAGAAATAGAGGCACTGCGATTGCTTTTGACATCATTGTGCAATTATTCTTTCTCACCCTGACACCACTAGTGACTTTAAACTTCTGGGATAGGGTCTTCTTATAGAAACTCCTGTTTTCTTAGCTCCACTTTTGTGTGTTGGTGTGAACATGTAAGACCAGATTAGAAGGTAGTTAAGGCTCTGCACTTGCATTAGTTTTCACTGGTGTCTTGTAGCTTATATGCTTTCTGTGGATTTGGTCTGTACTTGTACCGGTTTGAAAAAGTGGAGAAAAATAAGAAAATTGACCCACAATTTTTCTGCAGTAGGAAAGTAACACGTGGTCCTGTTGCCTGGTCTACATTCTGAAGCAGGAAGAAATCTGTATGGTCTGCATTTGAATTAGCCAAAATTTGTACTGATTTTGACTGGCATAGAATTAAATATCTCCATAATACCTTGTATGGGGCAATGTTTTGAATTTGTGCTGAAACTAGTGTTGATAAATCACTGATGTGTTAGTTATTGTTGAAGACAGGGCTTACACAGTGTCAGGGCATTTTCTAAAAATTCCTCGTGGTGCCCTCCCAGTGAATAGATTGGAGATGTGCAATGTATCCTCATATAAGCTACTGTGAAGAATTTTAACACTGTCCCAGCCAAAACCAGTACACTTGTGTTGTTTAAGGGTGTGTTTTGCATTTGTAAAATGCAAATTGTAAAATGCAATTGTAAAATTTACACAAGGTCCTGTGGTAGTTGGTCAAATGCTCAAAGTTGGGCTGAAGAGGCAATATTCAGTTAACAGCCTTTTTGATAACTGTTTTGGTATAATGTGGGGGGAATAGCAAAGTGACTTGGCTTATTGAATAATGCAAAGTATGTCCTTTATGCATTTTAGATGAGGAGTGGTTAGATGTTGGTAATTCATATTTGTGGCAAGTTGAAGACAAACATCCACTTGAGGGGCTTTGTTAGAATGGGAGTTCTTTGTTAGAATGGACTGTCTCTTTGGCTTGGATTGATGTCGAGAGTGAAAATGAACATGTAACATAACTGTAACAGCACTTTACTAGAACTGTAAACTGTTCATGTGCTGATTTCATTTATTTTTACCACTCTTTTCTTCCCTGTGTTACAGTTGTGTTAATCAAGATGCTGCCATTTGAATGATCTCTTCTGTGACAATGACCTGAGATGCTGGAATTATTTAAATAATAAATGTTGTTTGGTAGCAGAGGCACATCAAACTCAATGTAGTGCTAAGCCTAATTTTACAATTCATAAACTCAGCAGAGCCAAATCCACACAACTCACTTTCTGTTTGAACTAGTAGGAGACATCAGACAGATAAATTGTAAACAGATGCTCTTATTTTTATCATTGGTATTTACATCTGATACAGAGTGGATTTAGCAGTTGGGTTGACTTAACTGGTTTCACGAGGCAAAAATTATAGAAAAATAAATGTAGAGGGTACAAGGAGGAGCACAGAACAAAGCTGAGGTTGAGAAGAGGGAAATGGAGCAAGTAAAATTGGTGGAGCATGTGATGGTCAGCATTTTATTTTTTTGTATGCGTGAGTTTGATAGCTAAATAAAAATAACTATACTGCTGACGATAATTATGTTGGTATTTTGACATAGTTTCTTCAGTTTAGATTTTTAAATTTACAGTATGATCAACAGACACTGAAATAGAAAACCAGGACCCTGTCATAGAACTAATTTCACTGTCTAGTTTGGAGAGAAGGAGGCTGAGGGGAGACTTCATCACTCTCTGTAGCTTCCTGAGAATGGGAAGTGGAGAGGGAAGTGATTTAACTTGTGGTCAGCCCTGAGGTGGTTGGGCAGTTGGACTAGATGATAGTTGAAGATACCTTCAAGTGAAATAGTCTAGGTGTGAGATGGCAGAACTAAAAACTCAGGAAAATCCCTGGTTTCAGTTGGATTGATGGATTGAATTAAAGGCCTACGAGCTTGTGAAAGGATGTAGCCTGTTGCTTGTTAACTTAACCTGGCGTGAAGTCCTAGCTTGCATTTTGAGTCCATTTTTACTTGCCCCCCACTTCCTGTGAAAATAAAACTGATTCTTGCAAAAAGCCCAAACTAAACAATAAAAATTAAACCCAAACAAACCCACAGACCCAAACCAAACACAAGCTGAAACAGGTATGTAAACTTGGAGTTGCTAAACACTTTCCCTTTGTGTTGCAATAGCTTTTTGCAGCTGATCTTTCTTTTCAGCCTTCCCTTCCTCCCCCTGCAGTTTGTTATACTATCCTTTACCTTAGACATATCTAACACCACTAATTCCTCTTCTCAGATTGCTCTTCCATTTCCTTTGGCTCCTAGTACACTTTCTTCCTTGCTCCCATCTCCCAGATTGTTCTTACACACTTGCTCTTTCCCCATTGCTTTTTCATTTGAGTTCTGGCAAGAGTTTCATGTCCTATCGGCAACTGCAAAATCTGGTACCATGTGCAAGGATGGGACCAGCTGATGTCCGTGGACTCTATGTAGAAAATGGGATAATTACTTTGGTAGAAGGGTGCCATTAACTTAGTTTATATCTAAAAATACTACTCTCCCAGAGCTCAGTGTTTGTCTTTTGACATTTGAAGTACTGTAAGGAAGATGTTCAGGCAGTGGTAGCTGCTTATGTATTCTGAATGGTGAAAATAATGATACACTATCTTGTAAGCAATTTATATAGCACAACATAATTGTATGGAAAGTAAGAGGACAATAATCTTTTTTCTTCCTTCTGTAGAGTTCATTTTTAAAAAGTCATTGTTGGACTTGTAGAGGTGTCTTCTAATCTCCTCTATTTGCAGGTTTTGAAAAGGCATTTCAGAGAGATTTGGCTAGACTGAAGCATAGCGGTAGTGTACTGTAGTGTTGTATTTTCAGGACTAATGGAGGTGACCGGGCATAGTTCTTTCAAACAGGGGATCTCAGTTGCAGCCAGAAGTGTGTGTTTGCTATGGGACTGAGTTTTAGAGCAGTTTTTAGGGCATATGGAAACTAAGAAGATGATAATTCAAATCCTAATTCTTAAGCAGCTCTGTAGAACAGGATTGGACCTCTTTCCACTTCTTTGGTTCTATGTTGATAAAGGGGTGTATGTATATGAAGTTCCCTGATGATGTGCTGGTTAATAATTATGCAGTAGGTGAATTGTGCCCATTTTATTTGATGGTCATACCTAGCAACACACACTGATTTTTTTTTAACATGCTTAATTTTGATTTTTCTGTTTTAGAACAAAGTCATTTTGGTCTGTTAGATCATGTTGTATAAACTCCGGGCTACCTGCAGCTATGATTTGAGTACTTGTCTTCAGAAAGCTGACTTCACAATTAGATAAAAGTCATTTGCTTGAGAAAAATATAAGGGATAAAAATACTTAGGAAGTTTAGTGATGCATCTTACTCGGGAATTTAGGGAAAATGACTCAAAATCCATTTATACATCATCAGTCACACTTGTATAGAAAAGACTTTATGGGGGCTGGGGAAGCTGGTGGGAACAATGTGGTGCAGTTACTAAATATGTTGTCAATGGGACTATGCCTAGATTTCTGTATTTCAGACCAACAACAGACATCATTTTAGTGTCAAACTACTGTGATTATAAGGAATATTTCTGATGTCTCTGATAGTTGGTGTGGATGACTACAGCTCAGAGTCTGATGTGATTATTATACCTTCAGCCCTGGACTTTGTCTCACAAGATGAAATGTTGACGCCTTTGGGAAGACTGGACAAGTACGCTGCAAGTGAGAACATATTTAACAGGTATGCTTTTTAAATGTCCTGTCTGGCTAATAGTATGCACACTATTCATCTGATTCAAATCTGACTGAAGTTAATTTGCATGGAATACAAATAATTTCAAAAAACCCAACACTGTTACGAAACTCTTCAGTTTCCACCCCTCCTTCTGTTTGCTCGTTCTCCTACTTAGAGCAAAATATTAATGAACAGAAAAACACAACTTTTAAGCAGCTGTAATAAAGGACATTTTCAGCTTCTTCATTAATTGGACCACATTGTTCAGGTTTTTTTGCAAATGCTAACATTCCTGTTGGCACAGGACTGTAAGGTGATGGTAAACTCCATCCATGACTCTGTGTGAGAGTTTAAGAAAATACTTCATGAAAGGTCAGGAGAGCATAATGAACAGCACTGTAGATTGTCAGAGGAACCCAAGAACTGCATTTCAGAATCAATCTCCTCTGTAGTTTACAGTTTGAGTATTGCTGCTTCTGATTATTGAAAGTGAACTTGCTCAGTTAATACTGCATTTCCCCCTTTTTATTTCTGTAATGCCACTGAGATGATTGTTTCATTTAAAAGCCCAGGTATTAGCATACTTCAGACAGACACACATCTAACTCCATGCCCTTGCACACAGACACTCTGCACTCAAATAGAGAAATGCAAACCTCTGGTTTATTTTAATTGGAACTGTGAACAGTCACAGGATCACAGAAATGTATAAAATACATTAACACTGATATTTTCTGGTGTTTTATTTGAACATGGTTTAGTTTGGGCTTCAAGTAAGTTTTTAATGAAGTGTGTTTGCTTTAATGTTGAATTCTTAATACAGTAATATGCAGAAGCAAAGTCTATGATCAACCACCCAATAGGATAGCCTCTGTTTTGTTGTTCATGGCTGGGTTTGGAAAGGCTTTAGCCCTGTTCTTAAATTTAGTCATGTGAACTGTACTTAAAATTCCACACTGCATGTATGGACATACCATTGAATCGAAGCTGAAAATTGCAGAATGGTTTCTCTTGTTATGACCTGCGTAAATCTGTATGCACAGATGAGTTCTGAAATATGCCTCATTTTCAAATTTTGTTTTTTCCTGAAATCCAAGGTTTGTTGTATTTTACAATTTAAGATGAAATTGGCACTTGACTACCAGGAGAAAGTTTTTGCATGTTTTGACTTTTCATGGGGAGGGAGGAAAGAGGAGCCTTTAGGGCTCCAGGTGACAATTATGTAATAAAAGCCAGTAGGGAGGAGAACAAACTCAGAAACTCGGGTTGTGTGTCTTGAATTTTAACCAAGAATGCTGGTCCTAATATTTTACTTGCCCACCTAAGAAAAAACTGTATCTGGTTTGTCAGTATGGATTGCAATGGATGTGGGGCATGCATAAACTTGGAATCTTTTCAATTACTCTTTCCAGGTTTATGCATTCTGTGCTTTCCTGCAGGGGAAGATGATCAGAGTAGCTGTAGTTTTTCCTGATTTTTTTTTTCCCTTGTCTTTGCTTGTTTGGATTATTTTTGCTGGTACAAACATGGTTTTTTAATCGTAGCTCTCTTTGTAGGCCTATTGTGTTATGTAGCATAAGAAAATACAGGAAATAGCAAATGATAATTATTAGTGATATAACTGTGAGTAGCACTTAGATCACAATAAGTGATAGTGACTACGGCAGTCGGTTTATGATGATTCAGCATTAGTCAGTCTGAGAATTAATAGGCGGGATTTTTGCTAAGCAGAGGAACTGGAACATTTAATAGGAAAAAGATTCACTAAATTACATTTGTTTATTCCTATGGCTTAGTATGGTATCAGCACATCCAATTACTAATGAGTAATTTAAAATTATTAAAATACTATGATTGACTTAATAATGTTTTGGGTGTTTCTGTGACCTGGAACCTGCATTTCTGTGGAAGCTTCAAATTACACATTCCAAACTCTTGAAACATAATCATTGAGTCTGGGTAAATTAGGATAAGATGGTTTTTTCCCCTTTAATTGGATGAATTTGCTTTTAGTATGGCAGTTTTTTCTCTTTAAATTTCATTTTAGGTATTATTTATCTCTGCATTTGGTTTTATTATCCTTTTCTATATGGTTAGTCATCTACCTGTGCACCATATTTGCAGTCTGTGATTGTATTGAATGATTAAAGTGGAGGGATTTTTAACAACTACTGCAAAAATCTAATCTCCTTTAAGTGGATTCCTTGAGCACTCGTGATTCCTCAGCCACTTGTTCTGAGATGAAATGGATCAGTATCTGCATCCTAAAAAATTTCAGGAGATGGGGCTTGCAAATAGGAATGTCTTCTTTGTTTAAATATATAAGATTTTTGATAGGATGAAGCGAAAAAGAGAGAGAGAGAGGTAGGGAATCCTTTAACAGCTTCCCAAGTGGTGGAAGGAGTTGCTTTGTGACAATTTTTGGTATGTTATGGTTTACATTTTTACTGGTTTAGGTGTTGCTCATGAGCACCACAGATGCCTTAGTCCATGAGAGTGGAGGGGAACCTGACAAATACTACAATTAATGACCCCTGTTGTGTCTGTAAAACAAGGTATGTGGGAGTCTGGCTATGGTTTGATTACTGAAGAGCCAGCCTCCAGACCAGATTTGAGAAGCATCTCTAACATATGCCTTAATAATCCAGCATCACATTGCAGCTGGATGTTGAGCAGAAAGCCAAAACCATCATCCTGAAACACAGGGTCTTCTTGTGTCTGGTAGCACTGGTGTGTGTACATACATACAAGGATGATGATTCCCTTTTGCTACTTGCTTTAAAAACCAATTTCTAGTTGCAATTTGGAGCATAGCTTTTGTCTCTTTTCTTTTTTCATGTTAAAATCCCTTGTGGGTTTGTCTAATCTTTATTGCCATGAACCTGCTTCCATTCCTCATTAAGAAGACTCAGAAGTGTACAGCACTCACCAATAAATCTATTTGAATAGTGAGGCAGTTCCTGAACACAGACCCTTCGTTTTCATAAGCCTATGAGGAACTGTTGTTGCTTTTTCTCTTCAGACCAAAGCAGATCTTGGCAGGAGACTCTGGTTCATGAGTATAGTCAGTCTTGGCTATCAAGACTGTATCTGCATATCAATGTAGATAATTTGAAGTTATCCTCTTGCCAGGCTTCTTTGTGTTCTGAAGTACATCTTTGCTTTTCTCTTGGGAGAATACCTGATGTCCTTTGAAAAAGTTTTTTGGCAACAGTCAAACTTAAAATACTCATAGAACAGCAGTAAGTGAGGATATACTGGATCTCAAAGAGGGATTAAGCATATGTGTTTACTCACAGCTCATAAGTAACACCTTCACAGGAACATCATTTAACTGTGTATTTCAAAACTGGGACTTGCATGCGTGAAGTACCCCCACTAAAACAGAAGAATGCTGTAATTATAGGATCCCTGCTGTAATGTATATGAAAAACCTCTCTAAGACAGTTTTGTGGGATGTTGAGGCTACCTTGCCTTATTTTCATTTCGGTATGATCAGATTATAACCAACAAGTTAATTGAGAATTTGGTTGTCCACAGCTGCAGTTGTTTTTCTTCCCCCTCACTTCCCTTCTGTCTCTGCAGCCTAGCCCAATGTGGTTTCTTTTTTGGGTATGTGAGTACTGGCGGTAAGGAAATGCTAAACGCATGCTGAAGACATGCAGGTGAAACTATACTGGCTTTGTTCTGACTGGGACATTTCTCATCATTTTAGTATAAATTAGGTTATTTCTCCTGATCTCTAACTTTACACTGTTTTTGTCTCTGTTTCTGATCCTACTGTATGTCAAAGAATAAAATGTAGTAAAAAATGAAAAACCTCAAAACAGGGTTTTTTTGCACATAAATTTGCAGGTCTGTGCATACCAAATAAATTACTTATATATAACAATATAGCTTGAGAAAGTTTACCTTTTAAGTGTATGTTAAAATGATTTAAGCAGAACTTTCCCAAAGCACTGAGAAAAGTCGTAATTACTGCAACAATATTTGAATGTACCTCTGCATGTTTAGCCTTTCTTCTTAAGAGTACAAAGATGTTGATTTTGAAATTGGGAGTTTATTCTGAATATTCTCTGAGCTTGTTTGTGGGGAAAAAACTGCCAAGGTCAGTTACTACTGCCAGTATTAATTTAAACACAGAATGTCATTGGTGTTCTCAGGCACATGGTGTGTGACTCTTTGAGATGTCTTGTGCAGCGCTGAGAGTTGGACTCAATGGTGCTTATGGATCCCTTCCAACTCAGCATATTCTGCGATTGTGTGAAATTTTGATTTACAAGTTCTGAAAAAATGGTAGAAGAAAAAAAAAGTATCTTTTTTCCTTTTATTTTTCTCTGGTTTTGTTTCAGTTTTTTAATATATGCTTGTTAGCTAAATTCACTCCTTGTGCAGATGAATTTAAATTCTAAAGTAGAAATTTAATAAAGTGCTAATGATGTTCAAAGGAGTTTAAATAAGCAAAGATATTTATAGTTCTTCTCAGAGTATATTGTCACAAATCCTATATTATGTCTGTGTGTACAGTCTTCAAAATACCTGTCACCTGCATCTTGGCATAAAGGCAGGATGTTTGTAATCTATTCCCATTTAGTCCTGCTGCTAATTGCAGTTAAGTGTGCCTACAAGATATCCTAACAATCAGTTTTCCCTAATGTTGGACAAGTTCATGAAAATTTGAATTTTGCTAAATATCCTCCACTTCTGCACACAGTACTGGAAGTGCTTGTACTGCATGCTACATTGCAGCATTTGATCTCTGCCCTTTCTTTGGTGTCTAAACTATTTAATGGGTAAATACATGCATTGCTGCTTAGGTGGCAGTCATAGGCCAAACTCAGCTATGACGAATAAATAATTTTCTTAAAGTGTTCACAGCTGTGGGGTTACTGATTTGAAGCATCACTTGCCAAAACAGCTTGCAAAAATCTCTTTGGACCTGGAAGAACTGTGTACAAGATCTGACTGAATGGGCAAGATGATGCAATTCTGTTAGTTGTTGTGATGAAGACAACTCTTCTGGCATTGAGAATGTGTAAAGGTAGAAATTTTTAGTGGAGCCTAGTGAGTGTCTCGTTAGAGGCAGGTACTGCACAAACCCAAGCCAGTGGCAGGAGGGCAGTGGCAAGAAGCCATTAATCCTTGTCCAAAATTGTGCCTTCATTAACTATAAATAATGTACAGCAGCAGAATATTTGCTGTTCACATCACTATTTTGGCATCATTAATGGTGGTAGACTAATGTATGTCACATGGGCACGTGAAGGAGTCTGATTCCCTGTTGGAATGCATTTTATGCAAACGTGTTGTCATTATCCCTAGAAGAAACCTGCTTAACCTCTTTTTCCCTGTCACAGGAGATACCTCCTTGCCTCTGCAGCATGAAGCATGTCCACCTATTTCTGTTGTTTTGTCCGTGTCTAGACCAGATAGATGATCCTTCAGAGCTCTGTTAAAAATTCAGAAATGCTCTCCTGGTACTCACCTGGCAAGTTGCAGGGCAAGCTACTGCTTGCCTTGTGTTATGGTACTGTGCACTAGGAGTTCACTGCATCCTCTGTTGTAGGCTTTCTGTAGCTTGACTGGCAAGAAGGAAGATCAGACTGCTAGTCAGGGCACCAAATGTGAGCTTGCAGGGCTCAAGTCACTCTGCAGTAGTTGCCCATGTGCCAGCTCTTAGCCTGTGGCAAATACGAAGAAGGTTTAGCTGCATCCTGTGTTTATGTTTTTGAGACAAGAAGAATTTTGGGAGATTGTTGGGATAGTGGCAGAACAAGATCACGGCCTGTAATGTTTGGAGAACATGAGTGGCTGTCGTCTCCCAGAACACAGGATGGATGGATGGATGAAGGAATGAATGGAGTGAGTTAAGAGTTTAGTCTGTGATTACTGGCTGCCTACCCAGTTAGGTTTGCTAAAGTAAGTTTAGCTTACCCTGGTGCCCTTTATTGTTTTGCTTTTTACTAGAATCTGCTTATTGTAAAAGTAGATCCATTGCTTGCTTTACAAGCCAAAAAGGGAAATACCATCTGGATGCAGATGGGGGCCATCTTCTACATTTAGTGCATGGAATAAGTTGAATGGGTTTAATAGATAGGTCAAATCTACTTCAGGTTAAGATTTCTGTTTAAATCTTCTCCTCTTGAGCAGGTTTATGGCCTTCTGCAGAGCCACACATCCAACCTACAGAAACTAGTGAAGACATTGTGGGATTCAGCCACTACAGTCCAGGATACAAAGTTCTAAGAGGAGATGAGAACTTCTCAAAACTCAGCATAGTAGAGAGGCATTCCATAGTCCCCAGGAGTCAGACGGGATTTTGTGCTGTTTATTACATGGGTTGTAGTGCTGTTTACTGTGGTTCCTTACTTGCTCAGACTCAGTGGGTTAGTTAACTTGTCTCGCACTTCCCAGGACTACATTTAATATGTAGGAGACATGTGTCCACACAGGCTGGTTTATGAAATTGCTTCATCTGTTCCTCTTCTCTTTTCAGAGGTGTCCAGCCCTTTAAAAGACCAAGTCAACTCTGCTTCTAGGTTAGTGTGTCATGCAGTCTGTTTCCCTCTCTTAGGATTTTGATGGCTGAACTTTTAACTGCGTATCAAGATCTCTGCTTAGAGATGTTGTACTTCTGTCAAGTTTAAAAGAGTGAGGGAGAAGAAATTTATTAAAGGCAAACAGTTTTTTCAGTTTGGTTTTTAGAAGATTTTATACATCTGTATGCCAAAACAATTTAGTTTTGCACATGGTCAATGTGAAATATTTAAATTAGTGATTTGCAGTTGGAGAAAATAGAAATGTGTGCTTAGCTTTGGGAATTCATGGAAACCGACTGCCTTTCTCTGACTGCATGGAATTGAGAAGTTCTCGAGCTTCCCTTGCGCACTAGGAATGTATCCATGTGTTTTCTTACCAGTTGGTGACCACTGCTCACATTCACTGTTTGTAGTGAACATGATAAAGTTTAGGTATGCCTGTGCTCTTGGCTACAGCACTGCTGTTTGTCAACAGTGCTTCTACCTAGGCTACATCCTAGGAGTGTTTCTGTCCTTCAGTTCTGGAAATAACTGGCACTTGGCACTTGCTGCTTCAGCATTTTGTTTAAGGGAATTACCAGATCTACCAACATCTTGGACACTGGCCCATTCCCATTCCATTATCCAGGGATAATCCTGCTAGCTCTCTGAACTGACGTTCAGTCCATGTTATCCAAAAGGGTGAAAAAAGAGTTACCCTGTTGCAGGCTGGTGTTGAGGAGAAAGGTTGATTGCCAGACATTGCCAGCTGCATTGTTCATGGAGCTGTCTAGGTACCTGATGGGCATGACTTTGTAACATAGGCTGCAGCAGAACCTCAGAGGGCAAAATCCCAAATCGGAATGTATCTTGTCACTCACAAATTAATCCATAGAAAATTTTCTTGTGCATTCGAAGTAGTAACTGAGTTGATTGTGACCTATTTCATATTTTCTTAGTGTTTCTACTTTGCTTAATGTATGTCTCAGGTACACATGGGTGGGGTAGTACATGTTACTTTCACAGTGTATACCCATAGCATTCAAATGATGTTTAACTTCTAAATGTCTCCATTGGTATGGAAATCTTCAACTTGACTGTTCATGCTTTTATAAAATAAATTCAGAATTCTATTTTAAAACATTTTAATGATAGTAGTGTTATTTTGCTTTGTATGGAACAAGTTAGGGAATTCAGAGATGAGGATGGAAGGCTGATTCTGACTTCCTAACATTTAGCTCCTGTTTGCCCACTTAGCAGATGATTACTCTTTGTGGTCTTGGTGGCTGGTATCTCTTATCCTTGTAAATGAAAGGGATGCTTTTAATGTTACATTTAAAGCTAACAATTCTTTAAGATTATGCCAGGTATCAGAAGTAAGAATTCTCAAAGTAGGGCTAACTAAATTTACTGACCTGAATGTGAATATATGTAAAATTCTATTTGATGTAAGAAACTTGTATGATTGCACAACTTTTTGATTTAGCTGTATTTCTGGACACAAATAATGCTGATTTTTAATCTTTCTTGTAAACTAGGCAAATGGTGGCTCGAAGTTTGCTGGACACTTTGAAGGAAGTCAGTGATGATGAGAGAGATTGTATTGCTGTGTTGGAGAGAATCAGCAGATTAGCTGATGATTCAGGTAGGTAGCACTAAACATTTTACTGGGTTAATGTGGGAAAGTCAGAGGTGCTGAACCAGTGTTTAGCACAGGACCAGTATGTTCTTTCTCCAATATTCAAACTAGACTTCTGCAAATTCAATAAAATAGTGTAAAATTTGATTTTTCTTAATCATCCCCCAAAGATTCCATTTTTCCTTACTCTTTTCATCAAAAGATTTACACCATTTCAAAATGTAGGACTGCAGCTTTCCAGCAGTACATTTTTTAGTAACTTTTATTATGTACTTTCGCTACTCAAGAGATCTACGTGATTAGATTTGTAGATAAAGATTAGTTTCTTGCCTTGAAAATAAACTTGGAAACCATCTGTGCAGAACTCCCATAAGTTTTGATAGAATTTAAATGCTGAAGTTGTTGCTTTAGACCTTTTTGGGCGACCAGGTGTGAAGGTAAAAGAAGCAGCAAGAATTGGTAAAGGTGCAAATACAGAATCAGAGAATGGTTTAGGTTGGAAGGGACCTGCCATGGACAGGGACGCCTTCCACAAAACCAGGTTGTTCAAAGCCCCATTCAGCCTGATCTTGAACACTTCCAGGGATGAGGCATCTACAACTTCTGGGTAACCTTTTCCAGTGCCTTGCCATTCTCGTAGTGAAGAATTTCTGCTTTGTATCTAATTTAAACCTACTTTCTTTCAGCTTGAAGCCATTACCCCTTATCCTGTCACCACACGCCCTTGCAAAAAGTCCCTCTCCAGCTCTCTTTCAGGCCTGCTTAGGTACTGGAAGGCTGCAGTAAGGTCTCTCCAGAGCCTTCTCTTCTCCAGGCTGAACAGCCCCAGCTCTATCAGCCTTCTCTCACAGGAGAGGTTCTCTAGCTCTCTGATCAGTTTCATGGCCCTCTTCTGGACTTGCTGCTACAGGTCTACATCCTTCTTATCTTGGGGTCCTCAGAGCTGGATGCAGCATTGCAGGTGGGGTCTCACCAGAGCAGAGGGGCAGAATCCCCTCCCTCGCCCCGCTGGCCACACTACTTTGGATGCAGCCCAGGACATGCTTGGCTTTCTGGGCTGCGAGTGGACATTGCTGGGTCATGTTGAGCTTCTCATCAACCAACACCTCCAACTCTTTCTCCCTGGGGTTGCTCTCAATCCATTCTCCACTAACCCTGTATTGGTACCAGGGGTTGTCCCAGCCTAGGTGCGAGACCTTGTTCTTGGCCTTGCTGAACTTCATGAGGTTCTTGTGGGCCCACTTCTCAGGCACGTAAAGGTCCCTATGGATGCTGTCCCTTCCCAGCCACACCACAGAGCTTGGTGTTGTGGGCAGACTTGCCGAGGATGCACTCCATCCCACTGTCCACATCACCGACCAAGATGTTAAACAGTGCTGGTCCCAGTACTGACCCCTGAGGAGCTCCAGTTGTCACTGGTCTCCCCCTGGATATCAAGCTGTTAACCACAACTCTTTTGAGTGCAACCATCCAGCCAGTTGTTTATCCACGGAGTGACCCATCTGTCAAATCATGTCTCTCCCATTGAAAAACAAGGACATAACGAAATAGTGTAAAATGTTTTGCACAAGTCCAGGCAGATGATTTCAGTTGCTCTTTCCTTATCCACCAACACTTTAACCGCATTGTAGAAAGCCAGCAAATTTGCTAGGAGTGGTTTGACCTTAGTGAAGTTGTGTTGGCTTACCAATCACCTCCTTATTTTCCATGTGCCTTCTCACAATTTCCAGGAGGATCTGCACCATGATCTTGCTAAGGCACCAAGGTGAGACTGGCCTGCAGTTGCCTGTGTTTTCCTTTTTTTTCTTTTTAAAAATTAAAGGTTTGTTTTCCCTTTTCCATTTGGAGGGAACTTCACTGGACTGCCACAAGTCTCAAATACGATGGATAGTGAGTGGCTTAGCCGCTTCTTCCACCAGTTCCCTCAGGACCTGCGGATGCACTGCATCAGGTCCCATGGACTTGTGCACCTTCATGTTCCTTAGATGATCTTGAACCTGGTCTTCTGTGAGCAGTTCTTCATTCTCCCAATCTCCACCTTCGCCTTCTATGACTCAGGTGGAGAATTTGCCACTGAAGGCTGAGGCAAAAACATCATTGAGTACCTCAGCCTTCTCCTTGTTCAGGGTAACCAGGTCTCCCACTTTCTTCTTGAGAAGGCTCATATTTTCCCTAGTCTTCCTTTTATCACTGGTGTACCTATAGAATCTTTTCTTGTTGCCCTTGACATCCCTGACCAGATTTAATTCTTTGAAGGCTTTAGCTTTCCTAACCTGATCCCTGGCAAGTGGGACAATTCTTCTGTATTCCTCCTAGGCTACCCGTCCTTGCTTCCACCCTCTGTAGGCTTCTTTTTTTTTGCTTGAATTTTTCCAGGAGCTCCTTGTATGTCCATGCAGGCCTCCCGGTGTTTTTGCCTGACTACTTCTTTGGAATGTGTTGCTCCTGCACTTGGAGGAGGGGATCCTTGAATATTAACTAGCTTTCTTGGGCACCTGTTCCCTCCAGGGCTTTACCCCATGGTACTCCACCAAGCAGATCCCTGAAGATGCTCAAAGTCTGCTCTCCTAAAGTCCAGTGTAGTGAGCTTGCTGTGCACCCTCCTCACTATGAATAGGAGGGCTCTGTAGATCCAGTCTGTCTGTTCCTAATCAATATATTGGGACTGCTGGGTGTTTGGAATAAAAGGCAAGAGCAAGAGAATAATGAAAAACAAATGCGAAAGAAAAGGAGTGCTTAAAAAGTGATGGGGGAGTGGATGAAGGGGAAAAATGGTGTGGACAGAGCTGTGACAAAATTCTGGCTTAAAGATGCTCTAGAAAGAGTTAAGGGCTTGATTTCAACATAGCTGGTACACTTGACACACCAGAAGGAAGAAAGTCTTCAGCAGCAAAACATCAGAAAACATCTGGTCATTCTTTTGTTATTGGTGGAGTGCTATGGAGAGAAATTTATATTAAACGTTGAATGAGAAGAAAATGTTTCATCTATTTAATGTCTGTTAGTTTCTCTCCCTTCTTCTGGAACTGAAGAAGATAATGCTTTCCAAGGATAAAAATATATTCTGCTGATATCTATTATTCTGTCATTACTGTCTTAATTTTAAATGCATGTTTTTATTTTTCTGAGGGAATGTCCTTGTTTAGCCAGGAAAAGTAGCCTGTTGTAAGCATTACATAATTGTATTGAGTACCTCTCCAAGGATTCTATAAAAGGGGAAAAAAGTCACTATTCACTTACAATAAAATGTGTCTTTAATTGAGAACAGTGGCATACTGCTGTTTATAAAGTGCTTTCCTAGCAAAGCTCTGCTTCTGTAATCTGCATATACAGTTGCCTGTTTGTGTGACCCTGTCAGTAGTTTTGAGCATCAGAAACTTTCTGAAGCTCCACTTCAGTTTAGAAAATAGGACAGATGTGTCCAAGGGAAAATGGCCTCTTGCAGCAACTTGTAGCCTTAGGCTTTTCATTGGTGACCAGCTAAGTGTGTCAAATTGAAGTTTATTTAGGCAGAAATGCAGTGGGAGCCAAGAGTTGAGCTCAAATCAATTTGTTGCCTTTAACAAGGGTGGGGTACATTTTTAGTCAGGGCTGATATTTTCTCAGCGTCAGTAAAAGCAGCAGTTCAGGCTTTTCCTGCGTTATAGAAGTTGTCTCAGAACTGCCAAACTGGTAGTGCTGGATTCTGCAGCTGCCCCACAAATTAAATTTCTGCAAACTTAACTGTGAGTCTTGTGCCTCGAGCAGTTGCAGTATTGGACTTGGCCGGTTTCGGTAAGACAGGTTATTAGAATATCCTTGTGTTTTAAACCATGTGAGAATTCATTAGGGATTTAGATCTGCTTTGTGTCTTCTTAATGTATGAGCTTGACTATTACTCACACTGCAGCACAGTGGGTTTTGTTTATTTTTTTAGCATTTTGGTTTTGTTGTGGGGGTTTTGGTTTTTGTGTGTATGTGTATGTTTAAGGTTGTTATTATTAGTTTTTGTCTTGCCTGATGCTTCTTTCCATTTATGATTTTTTTTTCTAATTTGTCTGTAAAACGTAAAAGCCGCTGAATTTGGAGTCAGAAAACATTGTAGAAGCGTCTGTATGTTTTAACTTGCTTGGTTAGAGCAAGATATTTGTATGGTTAGAGCCATCCTGGAGTCAAACCTTTGTGTTTAAATGCTTAAATAAATAAAAATAAAAACAAATTTGGAAGTCAAACTAAACTATGACTAAGTACAAGTCTTTTAATTTCTAACTGTTGATACTTGTCAGTCTTATGCCAGTTCTTTTAATATTTGGAGCTCTTTGTCTTCTCTTGTCAAATCAAGTCATAGAAAGTGAGATACTTTTCCTTTTTTTTTTTCAGTAGTTGGTATAATGAAGTTGAAATTGAAGAATGTACCCAGGATACACAATATCTGTTCTTTTTCTGGGCTACTCATGGTGATTTCTAAAATAGAGGTACAGCAGTGAACTAGAAATACCAGCTATCCTGAAGTTGCTGCAGGAGTCCTCTGTCCTATTAATGCCTTGCAACTTCCTAAGTCTTGTAGTTGGGCTGATGTTTTTCAGACATGGTCTTTGCTTGAAAAAGAATCAGTCTCAGGGGTTTTTTTTAATTCTTTGGTTTTGTGGTTTGTTGGTTTGGGGGTTTTTTTAGCTTTTTTTCAGGTTCGTTTTGGTGGGTTTTAATACCTTTCCATAAACTGGGAATATGCTGAGACAGCCATTTCTGTGTTTAAAAGCAGGAGAATTTCCAATCAGTTTCATTCTTCATCTACTGTGACAAACCTTTAAGAACCTAAATGTCTTAAGAGCCTTAATCTCGGTTGCGCTAAATACTGTATTAACGTGGAATAAAAACTAATCTTTACTAGAAAAATATCTGGGTCCAAATACGTGATTGTAGGATGGAGGGCTCAAGAAAAAATCATGAGACTATGATTTGCTATGATTGATACATATCTTTAGATGCCAACTGGTTAGCCAAGACATAAATTTTTTGAGGCATCATGGCAAAAACAAATATCAGTGCTAAAACTGGTTTTAGAAAAGCTTTTTGTCAAAAAAAATCTGAAAGAAATAGCTTTTGTTTGAAACTTATTTGGACTCTTTGAGTAGAGTTGTAGTGAATTGTAGTTTATCAAAGAGAGTTTTGATTACCATTGTGTCTGCACGGACAAATGATATGAAATGTGCCTTCTCCTGACAGGGTAGTTTGGACTCTTTCTAATGAATTAATTCCAGTTAACGTGTGTGTAATGAATTAGTTCTAGTGTACATTTGCAACCTTAAAATCACTGGTGTGTTTCTACTGGGAAGAAATACCCACTTCAGGTGGTACTGGAAATGAGCTGCTCCCAGGGCTGGCAGAACACAGGATTTGCCCTGCCCTGCTGTCATGTGCTGCTGTTGTATGTACATGGCAGCACAGAACAGCTGTTCCATGGGGGAAACCCATCAGTGGCATTTGGGGAATAATCTGCTGCCCCCAAGCCCCTCACTTGCTAAAGAAAGTTATTCTCCTAATCTGAGTTCTTTGGAAGACTTCAGAGTTTGTCTTCATTGCTGTAGGTCGGTGTTAAATCTGTGATTCTGCTGTGGAACTTCGGTATTTTTCAGTCCTAAACTCTGGACTTCCCTACTCTCTTTGGTGCTGAGTTTCCTAGAGTAGTGACAGCTGAGATACCGTGTACTGCTTTTGAATCTGCTGTTCAATCACTTTGTAATTTCTCTGTTTCTTTAGGGATGTTGGGTATGACTTCCCACTTCGATGTTTTTGTGGTGTCTTTGAATCTATACAAGCCAAGAAGCAGTTTGGCATAGAAGCCTAGTGCTTGGCAAATGTTAAGTTACTCCCCATCAACCCTTGTTGGATTAAAAATGCTTGTCTTTGTGTCAAGACAGC
Source organism: Aleadryas rufinucha (assembly GCA_013397815.1). Classification (NCBI taxonomy): domain Eukaryota; kingdom Metazoa; phylum Chordata; class Aves; order Passeriformes; genus Aleadryas; species Aleadryas rufinucha. Next base: position 729,632 of record VZTH01013865.1, read on the forward strand.
TGGGCCTTCTTCATTCTCAAATGTAGACTAGCCACAGGCTTGTGAGAGCCTGGACAATGGCCTTATGTATGATTTTTTCACTTAAGTAAATAAATAGAAATCAAACTTTTTTTTTTTTTGGTACCAGCTTGTGAGTGGCTTAGATGATACAAGATTTCATCATTGTGTGCTGAAGTGCAATTAACTGGCTTTGAAAGTTAGCCCCAGCCTGAATTATTGCATTATTGGCATTTTGCTTAGTGTGCAAGAGGCTCCAGAAGCCTTAAATCTTATTTTCTGAAGTTTCTTTAAGAGTGAGAGTCTGTGTCTTCATTTCTAAAATACATGTGTAATTTAGCTTACTATGAAATAGATACACATAGATATCTTTCTAAAGAAATGATGAAGAGAAAACAAAATTACATCCTGAAGGGCTTGTGCCTATTTGTCTGAATATAGCCAACTAGAATGTTTTTCTTTTGAATGAAAAGTAATCTCTTTACTGCAAACAGTCAGTTGTGAATGCAGTTTCCAAAACAATCTGATTTTGAAAACAATTATTAAGCTAATTGGTCATTAAGTTTTGAAGTTCTGTAATCAGGCTTAATGTGGATGCCCTCACAACCCTAATTACTTAATAGTGCGCTTAAATGGTTTTATTAATGTAGGTTCAATTACTGCTGTTGGTATAGTGAGACATGCCAACATTACCTGTCAAACAGCACATGCTGCAGCATTTCGTTTAACAAAAATCTTCATATGTAAGCAATAGTAATGGGAATGCTAATATTTGCCTTTCCCAGCTGTCGATATCTCCAGCTGTATTTTCTTCCATTCCGCATCTTTATGTTTCAGGATTTTCCATACCTCATCTCCCACCTCGTGCTACACTAAGAATTTTTTCCTGTGCTTGATGTAAACCTCTTTTGTCTCTCCATGCGTCTGATGAGTGACTAACGGTGACTTTACCCTCCCTCATTAGTCTGTGTTTCACTCCTTGCTCTGCCAGTCAGTAATGAAATCCATTTCTGGTTAGTAGGAGAAAAGAACCTGACTACTGAAACAGCACGTGCATCAGACACATCAGCCTTTCTGCTGGACTCCTGAATTGAAAGGGATGGGCTCTGGTTACAGTGTGTTTCCACTTGTCTAGCTTTTCTTTTATCTTCAAAAGAGATGGGAAAGTCAGAGGGGAAAATGAAATGGGAAATGGTAGAAATTGAAAGGGAAAATATGGGTGTTTGTAGAAGGAAAAGAAGAGGGATATGGAAAGTTATATTTGGGGAAAGAAGAGGGTAGATAAAACTGTGTCGGGAGGTTTAGGCTGGATATTAAGTAAAAGTTCTTCACCCAGAGAGTGGCTGGGCACTGGAACAGGCTCCCCAGGGAAGTGGTCACAGCACCAGCCTGACAGCGTTCAAGAAGCATTTGGACAGTGCTCTTGGGCACATGGTGGGACTCTTCGGGGTGGTCCTCTGTAGAGCCAGGAGTTGGACTTCGATGATTCTTCTCAGTCCCTTCCAGCTCAGGATATTCTGTGATTTTATGAATTATTCTTTTATAGAATGGAAGTATTAATGCAAAGCCATACACTTACACCTTTCCCTCTTTCTCACAACCCTTAATAAGAACAAAGGGCAATATTATCAATATTCAGATGTACTTAGAATATTCATAAAAACTGTCAGTTAAAGCAGCTTTAACATCATCAGTGGTGGTTGTTCTTCATATATGGTTTTACAACACCAAAACCTTACAACCCCTCAAAAATATAGTGGAAATTCACTGCTGCTTGTATTCCAGAATGGTCATATTGGGATAATGAAAGCATTGCAGACTTTTTCCTGAATACTGTACATTGCTGCAGAATAAAGCATTATGAAATAAATCTAGTTGTGGGGTGGCTCTGGAATAATGACTCAATTTACAAATAACTGCTCTGAAGCAATTAGTTGGTATTATACTGTGCAGTTCTAAAATAATCCCCTTTTAATTTCCAGTATGCAGCTAAGGGTGGTACTTCACTTCCTCATAGCTGAAGTGGAATAGAGAGTGAACTGAAGCCTCAGCAGGGATGAAATAAACACCACACATTTATATATCAAAGCTGAGTGTTTGTGCTAGGAGTAACTAAGCGAGCATGTTGGCACTTTACATTAGAGATGGTGTCAGAATTTAGGGAAAATGTGTTTTTCATGGATGAAGAAGAAACAGTTAATTACTTCTATGATTTTAGAGTCAGTTTAGGATGTTGACTTAAATGGTCATTTGTGAAATAGCTAAAACTGAGGGTTTGTTTATGAAAAAAAAAAGTCTGCCCAGGTTCTAGAAGTGCTGATTTGAACATATTGATGGTTTTGTGTGGTCTGGAAATAAAGAGGGGTAGAACAGTGTTATTTTATTCTAGAAAGTTCTTTTCAAAATTATTTCATGAACAGAAGAAATGGAAGCTGTTTTCACTGTCTTCTGTCATTCTCTTAATTTTGCTTGATTCCTAAAACTCAGTTCAGTGTAATTCTGTATCTAGATAATACATGAGATAGGTTAGAATGAAATAAAATGCTAATGAGTAAGGAAATCTAGACTATTATACTAATATTTATTTTCAAAGTTTTTGTTTTAACAAATTGCAGGGTTTCTTTTTAGCAGATTGCTACTTTAAGGAGTAGATAGACTCATACTTTCAGGAGATAGTTTGAAAAGATCAGCATTTAAAAATACTTCCTCTGCTAAACGGAAAAATACTGTTCCAGGCAAATGTTATGTAGAACCTAACTGTACACAGAGATTTTTGCAGACTGCCTAAAATAGAAACTTGATGTGAAGCAAAATTCCCCACCCGGATTTTGTTTATACTGTGTGAAAGCCTGGTCCTGACTACATTGTACAGTGCAAAAACTACAGAGTGCAGACGTATTCCCCAGCTGGATGTGGTTATGCTTTAAGAAGCTACATGTAACTGCTGTGCACTGTTCACTGTGTTTATAACTGTGCTGGTTTTGGCTGAGGTAGAGTTAATTTTCTTCACAGTAACTAATACTGGGCCATGTTTTGGATTTGTGCCTGAAACAGTGTTTAAGCTGCCTTAAATTTACGAGCATGGAGCACAACTCAGGGTAATGCTCATGTCCTCACTGTGAATGTGAGAGGAATTAATTCACCACTTCTCATGGGCAGGCAGGTGCAGCCATCGCTGGGAGAACAGGGCTCCATCAAACTGACAGTGACTTAGGACGATAAATGCCACCATTCTGAACTTCCCCCTATTCTTCCTTCTTCCCTCAGCTCTGTATGATGAGCATGACACCATGGTTTGGGCTGTCCCTGTGGTCAGTTGGGATCAGCTGTCCTGACTGTGTCCCCTCCCAGCTTCTTGTGCACCTCCTGCTGATTGCTGGTGGGGTGGGGTGAAAGGCAGAAGAGGCCCTGGCTCTGTGTAAGTGCTGCTCAGCAATAACTAAAACATCCCCGAGTTATCAACACTGTTTCCTGCAAAAATCAAAAACATGGCCCCATACCAGCTACCCTGAAGAAAATTAACACTGTCCCAGCCAAAACCAACACAATGACCAAGCTGTAAATTTGGTTATAAACAACAGGGAAGTTTGAAATTGCATGTGCTGTCATATATTGAAGCCACTTGGAATCCCTGCTTGGAGCTGCCACCTGTTTAAGCTAAAGACAAAGCTGAGGAATAGATGAAGGGAATGAGAGACCTCTCTGACTTCACTGGATTTTTTTGACATTGTTGCTTGGGTCTTAAGGAAACATAATGCAAAAAAAAGCTCTACTGTAACTGCATCAGACTGCGAGATTAGACTCTATTCAGTACACACTGGAACATATGCTTCAGCCTTTGGAAGAATTGAGCTCTTATCTAAATTGGTAAGCTTAAGGTTCAGGTTCTTGCATAGCAGTAGTAATTCCCCAGAACAGCACAAACGCCTTTTGATGGTGAATTACGGTGTTGTGTTACGCAGCCAGTTCCCTACACAGGGCTCCTTGTTTGTTGCTTTGAATCGACCTTACAAAGATCCCAGAGCCGTGTACTTAAAAGTTAGGGAACGTAAGAACTAAGGTGACTTTACAGTTCTAATTCATTCCTGGGCATGAATTTTTCAAATCTTTAATTGCATCGTCTCATATGCCTGTGTTCCTCACAAAGCCAGAGCTGACACTTAGTAGCTCAGGAAGAAAGGGGCTCACTTTACATTTGCAGATCGTTAGTATTGTCAGGCAGCTGACATAAGTGCTGCATAATAGATGAACCCTGTTCTGAAGGAATAGGATCTCATAGTTTTGGTACGTACTGCACTCTTACTGAAGTGCTTCATAAAGAAATGTATGAATCCAGTTTCACAGCAAACCTCATCATTTTGGGGAAAGGGAGTGTTGCCATTGCTTTATCAGTGGATGGGCAAACTATAGAAATACCAAAGAGGTACTGAAACAGTCTGCTTGGTTTGAGTGCCTAGTGTCCAGAGTATGTACACAGCTCTTGATGTGCTTAATACAGAGTTCTTGTTGGCTTTGATTGCAGAGGTATTTCTTCAGCATCAAGACAGAGTTCAGACTGCAATCAAATGAGTAGCGTGCAGCTCTGTGAAGAGCCTGGCTTGAGCATTTTGCACAGCTTCACACTAGGGAAAGGAATAAATTGGCTTTCTCAGCATTTTGCTTCTTTCCCTCAGTCCCAGCACCTTCTTTTACCATCACTTGCTTGCTTCCATCATCAGACAGTTCTGCTACTTGAGGGAATTGTGTGATTGCACAGGGAGATCAATATAAAGTGCCAGTTCTTGCTGTTTAATGATGCTGCTGTGGTGCATCAGCTAGATCAGTTCTTTGATAGGGCTTATTGTCTGGCTGCATGAACAGTAGCATTGGCATAAATGGAAGCTGCAGGTTTTGTGTCTGGGAGGGTGGGAACTGCCTGAAGCAAATTTCGAAGCCATTTAAGAATCATTGCTGCCAAACATGCAGCCTCAATCTGATTGGTTTTGCTTACTCTCCATCACCTTTACCCTGTGTTCCCCTCCCCCCCAGGTCATCTACTTTCTGCCATAAGAAACAAGGCACGAGTCCTAAGAAGGGAGAGCAAGATCCTAGGGATAAGTGTTGTTACATAAGGCTCTTGTACCCCTAGATCATGTCCTGGGCATGTCTTGAAATAACAGCCTTATGAGAAAGGTGGGCACAAGTTCCTCCATTCCTGGCTTTGGTCACTGGTTCCCATTTCTTGTCCATCAAGTTCTCATCTCTCCTTGCCCCTCCTGATGGTTCCTCATTCTGCTCTGTTTGCCATCTGCAGCCTTTTCAAACAAGTTGCTCTTGGGAGAGGGGCTGTGTGCAACCTGTTTGTAGAGATAATGTCTTTCTTTATGTCAAAATGTACTCAGTAAGGAAGGACTATTCCATCTGCAGTTGCTCTGCTTTCCGTGGATACTGGGCGGTTGCAGATGGAGGGTGTTTGCAAGGCCTCTTTAGCTCAGCCGCCTTTGGGCAGGTTGTCACACAGGTGGAAAAAAACATGCTGACCTGTCAAAGCTGGCATGTAAAAGGACTTCTTTTTCAGGCACATTTCCAGCCCCTCTTCCAGAACTGAAGAAGCCAGGCCTTGTCAGATAAGAGGAGCAGAACTGAATTAAATGTAGGAAGAAAATAGACATTTTTGCCAACTTGACTTATAAGAGCACCCGATCTACTTTGGTTGACACCCCCCCCCATGCCATCTTGAGAAAGCCTCATCCTAATGAACAGTTGCACCTTATCTTCTTTGTGTTGTAAGGACTGCTCTGGCAAATTTTTATAAGGGAGCAAAAGCTGAGTTACTATGATAGGAATACTTTCTTTACACTAGTATGGTATGGAAGACTTCAACTTTCAGAGTTAATAATCTCATTAGCAATGAGTTTGTCCTAGTTAGAGGTGCGTATTTTAGTTGGCTGTTATGTTTAGTGCTACAAACATAAGTGTTTGATTGCTAGACTAGAGTTCAGCATTTTGTTAAGGTGTGAATTTTTGTTAATTCAGTGTCTTGGTTTGAGACAAATCAGGTGGAAACATCCTGAGATGAACATATCCTCTAATGGAAGGCAGGTTTCGGCAGCCCCTCCCCCACTGGTTTGAAAGGCATTTCTTGGAGGAAAGTGAAAAAAAAGCTGTTTATTTAACAAGCAGGGTGCACACAGGCAATGAAAAAAATGAATAATGTTAGATCATAAACCTTCTCATTGTGGAGAAAGATGGTGTATTTTTTTAGAGTCCTGCTCGGCTTCTCCTGAGGTCCTCCGGAGCTGGGGTGCAGCGCCCCAGGGCCTCCCCTCCAGGCCATGACTTGGGGCTCCTGGCAATGTTCTGGTGTTTCGGACCAGAGCAAAGCTGAACAGTTCCAGAAGAAGAAGAAGCCACAGTCCCAGGAAAACTTCTTGCCTCAGTTAATGAACGAGAAGCTAGCTAAAAAGCAAAGGAATGCAACTCTCTTCCCTGCTGCAGAGCCGAGAGCTGGCAAGAGAGCAAGCAAGATATCTGTCCGCTGCCTTCCCCCCCACTCTTGGATCTGGCTTAAAGGCACAGGATTCATGTCTGGGCAATAAGCAGATGATAGGGAATACAGTATCATACAGTCACCTCAGGACACTCAGATCTGCTGAAACTTGCACGTAGTTTGTGTAGTGTTCTTCAGGATCTGACTTCTTTAATATGAACTTCAGGATGCCTGTATTGCTTATGGGGTTCAACCTGCACATGTTTCAGAACATCTGAAGTTTAAATAAAAAGGTTTTTCTCCTGTGTGTTCCTGATAACATTTGGGAAGAGATACAGAGTAGATTCAAAGACATCTTTACTTTATTGTCATGAACAGTGAACCTATACGATACTGATTTATTTGAGACTTCATTTTGTATTTTGCAACTTGGTCAGCAATTCATAAACTTTACAGAGGATCGCTGGAAGTGTTTAAGGCCAGGTTCGATGGGGCTTTGAGCAACCTGGTCTAGTGGAACCCCTACCCCCCAGGGGTTGCAACTAGATGATCTGTAAGGTCCCCTCTAACTCTGATTTTGGTGTGTTTTTCTATAGGAAAAGTAACTTAAGTCTACAGTGAAAGAATTGGAGCCCATAGGCATTTAATTACTTCATGTTCAGTGATCTTTTCTGTTCTCACTGTCCTCGGTGAAGAAAAGACTGCACACAGCAGGGGACTTGCTTTGTCTTTGTTATGTTTTATTCAGACCTGGGTTTACACTTGTAGCCAGTGTTCAAGAAAGCCAAGTGCTGCACACATTTGCCATGTTAAATACAAATGCATGTTGCATGCTTCTGTTTAACAAAAGGCTGTATTTTTAATGAATCATGTTAATTACAAGTATTCCAAGGAAGATGGTTCAGGTCATACCATTACATTTTACCTGAACAACTTTTAGGTAAAAAATTCAGTAAGGTGTGTGTATCTATCCTATGACATATACATCTTATTATTTAAAGTATTGTAAATCAAATCAGTATAATTTGAGAGTAATTGAAGAGTTTTGTTACGTCTTTTTATAGGTAATCAGTTGACCACTGGTAACTGCATATGTCAGCAAATCCTGAAAGGGCAGAAGTACTTAGTTCTGATTTTTTTTTATCCTGTGGAGAAGTTAGGCATGTAATGATGTCCTACTTCTTAAACTGAATCTGTTTTCCTTGTAGTTGGAATTTTGAGGACTATAAAAAGTTTACTCTGGCAGTATCTGGGAGTGTGCTTGTAAACATATATTGTGCTCTTTTTTTGGTTTTGTTTTGACTCTTACAGAGCCAACAGTGCGGGCAGAACTGATGGAACAGGTGCCTCATATTGCTATGTTCTGTCAAGAAAACAGACCTTCAATCCCTTATGCTTTTTCCAAATACTTACTACCTATTGTGGTGCGATACCTCGCAGACCAGAATAACCAGGTAAGTTTCTTGTAGGAGTAGTTTGCTAGCTGGTGAAATAGATGTTGTGATGCCAAATTATTTAAATTTAGCATTGTATAAGTGCGTAGTGTTTCAGGATATAAGGATTTTGAATGGACATGAAATACGTGGTGCTATGTATTTAAAGAAAATATTAAAGATAAATTTTTAAAGAGAATGTAATGACAGTTTTTTACATCTAACATAATCTGTCCTGATATGGGGCCTTTTATCTGATATTGTATTCATATGGACAAAATCAGTCATTTAGACAAGCTTGCATAATTTAAATTCTGGCAAAAAGGAACAGCAGTAATGTAAAATTGAGTCCTAGATACAATTCAGTTTTTTAACACCACTATGTACCTTCATGACCAGTTATTTGTATATCAGTCCTATAAAGGTTTTGGATTGAAGTCATGTGGTTTGTTTCTCTGCAGGTATAAGTTAGCTTGTCCAGAGCTTTCTTGAGGTTTCTCTAGTCATTTCAGACTAGATTAATGCTCATTGATACATTATTTTCAGTATTTTAGGCCTGTTGAGTTTGTCGCTTTCTTCTTTGCCCTTTTCAAAATTTACATAGTTAAAAATAGCTACCCAAACCTGTTTTTCCTAGTAGTTGTTTTGCTAATTCATGTGTAATACAACAACCCTACTTTTGTTTGATGTTCTCTTGCTCAAAGATTCAGTGATTCTTTTCACTGTTTTAACCTCTGTTGAATAGTTCGTTGGGCTGCAGATCTCTGAAACAAAGAGCTCAAAGGTGTTTCCAAAATTGCTGTATTGCAGTATATATAGTCTCTTGTTGTATGTTATGTTTTCTCTTCTGATGAAATTACTCCTTTGAGAGGCAGGGCTTAGCCAGCTACCAAGTCAATAATGGGTATCTTATTTTTGTACAATTTTTTAAAAAAATGGGACTAAGCAAAATTGGGTCTCAGAATTTAAAAGCATTGGAAATAAATGCAATTATTCCTTGCCAACCTATTTCTTGTTAATTGCAGAAAAAGAGGATTTGTTTAGTGAAATTCACATTCCTCAGAACTTTGTTACTCTCCATTAATTGTGCTGGATTTTCTTCATGCATTGTGTGAGCTTTGCCATGATTGCTCTTTTTGACGTTAAAACAAGCTGTGTTTGAACCCAAGAAACACCCTCATACTGTCAGCTAAGGCAGGTGTCCACCTCCGTACTTCCCAAAACACAGGACAGCAAACATGAAGTGCTTGCAAAAGCACTTGTGGAGCACTTGTCCTCTCACTGGGTGCAGTTAGTACTGCTGTTGGTATACAAGTACAGCTTCCAAAATACAGGACACATGTATTTCAGTAAAAACCCTCTCTTTGAATTCATTGGTTCAATTTTTGTCTTTTTATGGCAGGTAAGAAAAACAAGCCAGGCAGCGTTGTTGGTGCTGTTGGAGCAAGAGCTCATTGAGAGATATGATGTGGAGACCAAAGTGTGTCCTGTGCTGATAGATCTGACAGCTCCAGACAGCAATGACGATGTGAAGACAGAAGCTGTGGCTGTAAGTAACAGCAGTACCAAATCACACAGCCTAAGGTTTGCCTGAATGCTTGATGCAGTGCAGTGGTGGTGGTGTTTCCAAGTTGCACATCCGTTACTAAAGAGAAAATCTTATATTCCCTCTCCATAACAAATCTGTAACTTTCTCCATGCTGTGTCAGTGCTGTACACTCTGGTCAAGTTTAGATTTAAATTTAATAGCTTATATATGCTGTGAAAAAACCCTCCCAGCTGGACAAAACAGTGCAGGAGATTCATTTTATTGACTCCTAAAGCATCTGCTGTGTTGGCATTTTAGTTTTTTGAAGGTTTGCCTGTTTGTTTTATGGAAGTTTAAATTGCCTGTGTGGAAAATTTCCATCAGTGCAAAAGCTTTAATGCCTCAGTTCTGTTGCTCTTTGCTGTATGTCTTGTTCTCTTTATTGATTTTGTTTTGTTTTATTGGACAAAGTAATAAGCATCTGAGTTGATTACCTCATGGTTGGTTGGTTGGTGGTTTTGTTTTTTTGCATTAGACATAACCTTTGTAATTAGAATTTATGTGTTGAATTAAAATAGTAAGCAGTTTAGTTAATTTATAATGGAGAAATGGCAGAAGATGTGTGCCCTTTTGTTTCCTTTGGGTTTTTGAAATTTATATTGATGCTTTTTGCTGGGTGAATTTTTTTCTTTTCTTTCTGCTTGAGAGAGACCTCATTTAATATTTTACTTTCCTGCTGTGGCTGGACTGATAAACAATAACCAGGCCCCAGCACGGTTGCATTTGGCACCAAATTTCTAGTGCATCTTGATGAAGCTTATGACTACATAAGGAAATAAAGTATAAGCAGATTAGTTTTATCTGTCTTCATGGTTTTGAAGGTATTGAAACTTGACAGAAATCTCTGTAGCTCATCAACCCCCTAGAGGTTGGAAAAGCCATCATTTGTTATTGTAGGAGAATGAATGTAAGTAGTTCTACTGACGTGACTGGGAAAGGTAAACATAAAATTCTTTTAGCTTTTTAAAGCTAATTTTTTTTTTAAGTTTCACTACAAATAAGAATGAAAGAGCAGTTAGAGGGAAGAGTTTTTTCTTTGGTGCGATACATTTCTTGGGGAATTTTTAAACCATACAGAACTTAGAAGTGTCTTAAGCAAATTGCTTGTCAATAATTTTCTGTTAATTGTACATATATACATTCATTAAGTATTGCAATATTGAAAGAATCTTGTACTTTTTTTTAGAAGTCTGGTAACATATAAAAGTAATTTCTGAGAGTCCAGTTATCTTTGTTAGCTGGGAATTTGGTCCAGTTTAGTGGAAGACCAGTGTCATTTTCCATACCTGTGTTGTGTCGTGACAAGGAAATGGGGGGAAACAGTTTTTTTGCAGAAGAGGCCACACCTTTTCAATTCAAATGGTGTTTTGTTTTCAATATTTTTCCACAGTTTTCAGTAAAATTATGTTCATCAGAATGAAGAGTAGATGTAAAAAGCCTCTCTTTAGCTGGCACAGAATGGTGTGTTATGCAAGCATCCCTAATTAGTGTCTGTCTTGTCATTAGATTATGTGCAAAATGGCCTCCATGGTTGGAAAGGACATCACGGAAAGACTTGTGCTTCCCAGGTTTTGCGAGATGTGCTGTGACTGCAGGATGTTTCATGTTCGTAAGGTATGAATTATGAGCCTCTGGTCTAGATTATCTGTGAAAAACGTGTTGTGGGCTTGGAACTTGCATGTGACTAAGAAACTTTTCTGGTAGATCTCATTTGTGACTTGTAAGTGGAAGCTATAGGGGTTTTTGTAGCTCACATTTCCACAGATTTTAATATTTGACACTGAGATATTTTTTCAGAATCACTACCCTTGTTACTAGAAACAAAGAAAGTATCTGCTTGTCCTTATGCTATAGATAGCTGCAGTGTGATTGGGCATATGTCCTTATGATTGTGTTGGTAGCCTTGAAAACATGAACCAGCTGTGGCTGGTACAGTATCAGCCACCTGAGCTCATATCTCTGTGCATAGATGGAATTAGAGATGCTCTTTAAGATGAAGTAAACCAGTACTCCATCATGATGTTTAGGTGTGGAGACTGTGCTTTCTTCTCATCCTGCCATTAAATAGCCTATTTCTCTTGATAACTGTATGTGTTCTTAAATTTGACAGCACTTTAAATGCATTTTATCCTCCTTTCTTTTCATTTAAGTTTTGGGGTTTTTCTATGATGAAAAAAAGACCTGACTAATTTTGAAGAAAGAGAAAATAATTTATTTTTTTTAAACCATGGAAAGTGATGGAATGGGAAAGTAGCTCATAATGAGTTTGCACCAAAACACATTTTTCTGGTTTTAAAAGTTTTTTGGGTTTGTTTTTTTTTCCACCTTGGATTTTACTGTATTAAAACTGTGGTCTTAGTCATTATTTCTTGCATTCTGTCTGCAAGGTATGTGCAGCCAATTTTGGAGATATCTGCAGTGTGGTTGGACAGCAAGCCACAGAAGAAATGCTGGTAAGCCATTTCTGAATGGGTTTTTCTTTTTAATACAATTCAGGAGTGGAGCCAGAAAAGGTACAGAAGAAGGGCAGCTCATGAGAGATTGCAGATACAGGGGGAGCATGGCAGGGGGGAATAAAGCACTGGGAGTGGTGAGGCTTATGTATTGATTTAATCTCTTCAAGTCAGTTTTCCTGCCTCAAACAGCCTCCTGGAAAGGAGGGAGAGAGAAAGGTAAAGGAAATAAATGAATCTTGGCGATAACAAATGAAATAAAGGGAAGAGAGACATTCAAAATGGAAAAGCAGGGAACTGGATTGAGTGAGAAGAGGATCCTTAACTGTGCCCACATTCCCATGGTGGGTCCAGGGAGCTAGTGGATGTTGCTAGATTTGGAGACATGACAGGGCTAGGGAGTAGAAATCAGCTTGGTAGTCTCTGGGATCCCTCTTCAAGCTTTCTCCTCTTGGGAATGTGGACAGTGAGCTTGTTGAGGGCTAGCAGAGGTTGATGAATCAATGCCCTGAATTAGTGAGGGACTTACATGGGTACAGTTTAAATGCAGGTGTGACTTCAACCAGAGGCTCTGCAGCCTTTTGCAGTTGTGGTGTTGGGACAGGTTATTGTGGCTCTCAGGGCATTTCGTATGCTCTTAGAGCATTTGCTGCATTTTTCTCTAGCTATTGAGTGATTCAAGTAATTTGGTAATGAAGTTTAGTTGTGTGAATTTACATCCCATATGCTTCCTGATTTGGGATGTAAATTGATTTCTCTCACACAACTGCCCTTTTTGTGATTAGCGTAATGAATTTGGATTAAAACTTTGTAGAGGGTGCAATTAGACTACTATGGAATTAAAAAAGTGATGATTATTTCATTTGAAAGCAGTAACGTGTGGCAAGGACAGCTGGGGTTCTCTTTCTATAACAGAAAATGCCATTTTCTGATCTTTTTGGATTATTGTTAGGAAAAAAGGAGGGGTGTGAAAAGCTGAATGATAGAACTTCATTTTCTAACTTAAAAGCTTTTTTTAATTAGAGGCAAAGTCCAGAAAACTTGGCTGCAGAGAGTAGGAACAGCTGAACATCAATAACTGTGAACAAGGCTGTAGCAACAGCTATTGGGTTACTCGTGTTTTGTCACTGTGCCTGTTACAAGCCAAGGCAGCTGTGCATGTCTGTGCCTCACCTGCACTCTGTCCACCCTTACCATTACTGTTTTCAAAAAACCCAAGCACCTGAGCACCTTCAAAATGCTTCAGTTTTATTAGTAAAACAACTGCTCTGTTCAAACATGTTTTCTCTTAAGCAAATGTAGTTTTTCTCTCCTTCCCCTGTTCCTCTTTGCAGTTCATGTCCTGCATTGTAGGCTAGAGTGTGGCAGAAGTTGATAAATCTAATGAGCTGTGTAGGTAGAAAAGAAGTTTTTTCTTTCTGAAGATGCTGCTCCTTTGCATTTCAGTAAGAATCTTACAAAAAATATGAAGTGGTCTCTGATAGGTGAAATGTTAATCATAGAATCAAAAACTTTTAAGGTTTGGGAGGGACCTTGAAGATCATTTGGTTCCAACCTCCCCTGCCGTGGCCAGACATGCCCTCCACTAGATCAGGTTTCTCAAGGGCTCATCCACCTGGCCTTGAACACTTCCAGGTTTGGGGCATCCACAGTCTGCATGGGCAATGTGTTCCATTGCCTCACCACCCTCGCAGTTAAGAATTTCTTCTTAATAATGCACCAGTATTATTTTTCTTGTCCCTGCTTTAAAAGAATGGTGTAGACATGAGGTCCTGTCTTATGACAGGTTCATTGGTCTTGGGGAGATTTTTGAAGTTGGGCTTTTTTGGTGGGTTTTTTGGGGGTATAAATCAGGGTAAAGAGTTAGTACTTTCTTGCTGTTCTTCAGACAGGTGGATTTTCTTTATGTGTACCCATAAGTAATTCATAAGCAACTGATTAGAAGGGTGGTGCTACTGAATGTGTGTTCTTTGTCTTGCAAGTGTTAAACTGTGCATAGGAGTATGAAGGTGAAGAACCAGGTGAAGAAAATGAATGTGAAAAGAGAACTTGTTTTGAAACAAGTGCTGCCTATTAAGACTTGAAAACTCACTCACTGTGTTCCTAACAGCTGCCGAGGTTTTTCCAGCTCTGCTCTGATAATGTGTGGGGAGTTAGGAAAGCCTGTGCTGAGTGCTTCATGGCAGTTTCTTGTGCAACATCACAGGAAGTCCGGAGGACAAAATTGTCAACCCTTTTTATTAATTTGATTAGTGATCCTTCACGATGGGTAAGAATTGCTTTTTATTTCTTGAATAGCTGTCATATTTGAAGGATTTTACTGCAATACTCCATGTAGAACTTCTTATGGGTGTGGATAATTGAACCTGTTTCATGCACCTCAAGCAAAATTGTTCTTAGACTCGTTAGTTCATTGATGGGTGTAGAGAGTCCCTCACATTTTCACTGCAGCATGTAAGAAAAACTCTGTCAGTGAAGTAGCTTCTTTTAGCTACAGAACTGCCTGTGACTTAACATTGCTGAGAATTATTAACATAACTGGAAAATTAATTATGATATATCGGTACTTCTTCAGGTTCACTACCACTGTGTTCTTTTTTGGGGGAGGGGCTGGTGGAGTTTGTTGTTGGTTTGGGGGTTGATTGGTTTTGGGTTTTGTGGGTGTTTTGGGTATTGGGCATGGGGAGTTTTTTATTATTTAAATTTTTATTGTTTCTTGGGTGGTGAGGTTTTGGTTTTGTTTTTTGGGGGGGTTGGGTGGAATTTGGGGTTGTATTTTTCATTTGTTTTTTGGGGGTTGTGTTTTTTGTTTGTTTGGGGTTTTTTTTATTATTGTCTTCTTGAAGATCTACTCTTCAACCTTAACTTTGTTATTGAGCAGATGGCTTCCAAGAGCCAAGAATCATCTGCACAAAAGCATGAGCTTTTGTGGATCTCGGAAAGTCATGCAAGTTGTAGCCCAGCAGAATTAATCAAATAACAAAAACTGAGATAGAGAATTGTTGAGAAGAGGAGAATAAATAGCAGGAGAAAGGAGGAGCAAATACACAGCATAGCCAAATAGGAAAGGGAAAGAAATATAATGCTTATCAGTCACATTTCTGGAAGTGAAATGTCTGTTCATGGTACATGATTTTTTATTTCCTTTCAAGTTGTTAAAATTCTCAGCTGAGAATTTAATTTACCTGCTTCTATTCTCAAATTTACCTGCTTCTATTATCTGAACAGGTTGTGGGGAATAGCCTGTCAATTTGGTTACCTGTGATTTAACTGGTTTCACCCTGCTTTTTCATTTTTCGTAACTTTTTTTTTTTAAACTTGGCACTCTGTATACAGCTGGCTGATTCTATCCAGACAAGAGCCTCTGCTCTTGATTTCCTTAGTAGGTTCATGGCCCTTTCAATTCCTAACAGCAGGCATTTTATGTTTTATAGGACAGCAAGATTTATAGATATAATTTTGTTTTTTCACCTTGGACCCTTTCTACTAGGTTCGCCAAGCAGCTTTTCAGTCTCTGGGGCCTTTCATATCAACTTTTGCTAATCCATCCAGCAGTGGCCAGTACTTTAAAGAAGAAGATGGTAAAAACCCAGAAGATTGTGCTTCTGCACAGGAAAACAGGTAAATTTGCTAAATATACAAGTTATTTTTGCATCCTTGTTCTGCATGAACTGCAGGTTAGGAAAAGTAACTTCCTGGATAAATTGAATATTTGGTAACTGGAAAGATATGGATCTTCTCATCTTTATAGACCAGAAGTAGGATATATGTCCTGTGATGAGATGACTGACTTGATAGACAAGGCAGAGCAGTGTATGTTGTGTACCTGGATTTCAGGGAGGCTTTTGACCTGGTCTCCTGTAAGATCTTTGTGGAGAAGCTGCTGAAGTTTGGGCTGGATGAGGGGATAGTGAGGTGGACTGAGGGCTGCCTGCCTGGCTGGGCACACAGGCACTGGTCAGCAGTGCGTAGCTGAAGGTCAGCAACTGGTCGTGTACGTGAGTGGTCAATGTTGGGACCAGTCCTGTTTAACATCCTCGTTAGCAATCTGAATAGTGGAGCAGGGTGTAGCCTCAGCAGGTCTGCTGATAACACAAAATGGGGAGGAGTGGCTGATTCACCCACAGGGTCATGCTGCCATCCAGAGGGAGACCTGGACACACTGGAGAGAGTCCAGTGAAGGGCCACAAAATGAAAGACTGGAGCATGTCTCCTGTGAGGAGAGTCTGAGAGAGCTGGGACTTCAGCGTGGACAAGAGAGGGCTCAGGAGGGTCTTACCAATGTTCATAAATACCAGAGGGGAGAGTGTAAAGAGGCTGGGGCTGGCCTCTTTTCAGTAATGCCCACTGACAGGACAAGAGTTAATGGCCACAAGCTGAAACACAGGAGGTCCCCTCTGAACATCAAAACCCACTTTTTTCTTACTGTGAGGATGACCAAGCACTGGCGAAGGTTGTCCATGAAGACTGTGGAGTATCCATCCTCTGAAATACTCAAAACCTGTCTGGACGCAAGTCCTGGGCAACTGGTTCTGGGTGTCCCTACTTGAACAAGGAGGTTGGCCCAGGTGGCTTCTAGAGGTCCCTTCCAACCTTGACCCTTCTGTGATTCTGTGATTTCTGTTTTGTTATGGTGTAAGTAAATTTACTTCGATAAGTAACAAGCTGATAGCCTGTGTGTGGATTTTCAAGAGCATAACAAGTTTATTTTCGTTTTTAAATGTCCATTTGCTTTGGCACTCAACAGTGAACAAGTCAGGACCACAGAAGATGTCACAACAGATGAAGAGCACAACAGGACAGAGGATCTGTCTTCACATAGTGATGATAGTGATGATTTTGCAACAAAACTTGAAAATGTCGTGGAAGATCAAAATACAGTGTCAAATAACTCCAAGAGGGAAAGTGATTTCCAGACTGAGTCATCCTTCCATTGCACTTTGCCTTCAGAATCTTGTGGGGAAATGGCGGATGAGAATGAGCAGAGTTCTCATTGCTGTACAACAGATCTGCAGGAGGCTGGGTTGAATTCACAGGAAACCTCTCTTTCAGAGCAGGAATTATACAACTCTTTCCATTTCTGGAGGACTCCACTTCCTGAAATAGATATTGACTTTGAGCTTCAGCAGACTTCTGATATAAAACTTGATAGAGAAATTCAGGAACTCACTATGCCAGTGTCTCCAAGCATTCCTATGGCAACAAGGAAAGAATTAGAAGAAATGATAGAAAATTTGGAACCCCATATAGATGACCCAGATGTTAAAGGTATGGTAAAGATACTGAAGCATTTTTAGTGTTTGGAGATACGCATGTGTTGCTTCAGCGGTGTAGGCTTTAACCTCTTAATTGTTTTAAAAGTCAGAAGAACTGTTTCCTCCTGCTCCTCAGAGAGATTAAGGAAAATTGATGGTGAACAAAAAGGGAATTTGCATTTGTGTAAAGATGTTTAAAAGGAGTATGATTCCTTTTATAAACTGAATGCACAGGAAGTTAGAAGTATAAAGTTCTGACTGCCTGTTTTGACAATATAATTAAATAGATGGTTCAATGGCATAAGCTGTTGATAAGGAAGTTTATTTCTAATTAGCACGCATGCAAAATAAGGCAGATTAAGAGGGGGTTTTTTTAAATTATCAGTGTGAATAATGGTTTTCTTTTTATGCATTATCCATTTGATTTTGGATTAAATAGTCTCCATTTTTTTCTGCAAGGGCTTTGTTATTGCAGTCACATGTTGACAGCTTTAATGTGACAAGTTTGTTGGATCAGGCTGATAATTGATCCAGGCTAAGTTCTTGAAGTGAACACACATTCTCCGTTTTAAAAGCTCTTGAGGAATGGAGGAGGATTTCATAAGTGTGACAAGGTAGTGGAGCAGCACTTCAGAGACACCTCCTGAGCTAAAAGGACTTGGCTCTTCTACACATACTTACTGGAAATAGGTTTTTCTTGGTATTCACTTGCTGAATAAATTCCAAGGCACATCAAGCTTGAGTGTTACAGTCAAAAAGTCTGGAGGTACTACTAAGGAAGAAGACATGTTATTTTGCAGCTGAAGAATCTCTAGGGGGCAAGTAATGCCTCTATACCAGAAAAAGTGGGAGGAAAAGAAGAGGCAAGTTGGGGAAAACCATTTTAGAGTAAACTGATATGCTTTCAGCTTCTTTTTATTGCTAGTAGGTTGATATGCTTATAACTTGTCTTAAATCCATTTTGTACTTCTATTTAATCAACTGTGAAGTCAGCAGATAAAACTTTGTTGCTTTAGGAGTGCTTTGGGCACTAAGGAAAGAGGTCACCCTTGTTAATGACTTCAGTCTTCACATAACCCATCTCTGAAGCCAACTGCAAAAGCTTGCACTGCTGTGTAGGTTTACTTTGTAAAACTGTTCTGTGTACAGTTACAGAACATACCTTAACACATAAATTATAGTGGTTTATGTAAGCCAAAGATTTATTTAATCATGTAGTTGTACATCCAGAGTTGTCCTGTGTTACGGGATTGTTTATCATGTGTGTTCATGTCTTGTTTCAGAGCAGGTTTTTGGAATTCTTTTTGTTTGTTTGTAGTTCTCTTGAGTGGGTATCAGGAGGTTTTCTGTGCAGTTGTTGACCAATATTTGTGGATTTTAGTAGAAGAAAACTGTTACTAGGTTGTCAACACCATGGGTTCCCCCACTTGGGAAAGATTTGAGTTGTGGTTAGCAGTGCCATTAATTCTAATTAAAGGTGCCAGTGGGTGGTCTTGATTACTCAAGTCACCTTTGTATTCTGTTCAGTACCTCTGACTTGGTCAAGGCTGTGTAGTGAATCCCCATAAAACACTCCTCCTAAAACTTCTAGTCTTTTTCCTCTTGCCTGTGCTCTCATTATTCGGTCTAAATACTTGAGAAGCTGGAATTTAACAACATGCCTGTTTTGATTTAGTAACATTGCAATTTTAATTTTGCACAAAGTGCAAGTAGTATTAATTTTGCATGCTTGTCTCAGACACTGTGGCACACATAGAAATAGAAGTTATCCAGACTTCAGTCTCTGTGTAGCTGATTTAATGCCTGTGTTTTGAATTTTCACACTTCCTAAATTGTGACAAAAGGTAGGCTTGCTCTGAGGATGATCCAGAAGATCAGAGCCCTGACTGCCTCTTTACTCATGGCAATGCCATCTAAAATTTAACTGATGGTATAAATATTCAGTCAAAAGCTTATCTTAATTTGTTTTCATAGAAATTTTATGAAACTACTTAATTTCACAGATAGTTTTGTCTCCAGTGTACATGGCTTACAAATGTATGCCAAACAGCCCTGGTCCCAAATGGTCCATAGGGTCTTTCCCTGCCTGCACTTCCTCCTCTCTGCAAAGCTGGCTATTATGTTTTTGGGTCTTGTACTGTGAGTAGGCTTTGCTTTGACAGCAATGACTGAGCAAGCTAGGAGGTTTTTTCCTCTCTTTATTTCTTTTTAAATCCCTGTGATCTTTTTCTTGCACTTATTTTCTTCATTGGCTTGCTGTCACCTAAGTCCTGGACTCCTGCTTCCATGCTGTGCTCCTGTCTTTATTGCTGCATTCCCAGCCAAGGGATGGGAGTGGAAGATGCTGTGTTCTCTGTAGTGGGTAAGTGGAGGCCTGCCATACTGGAGAGCTTCCATAGGTACACATCTTCTGGCTTCTATAGCAAATTGGCCAAGCATCCTGAAGGCATGACAAGATGAAGTGATGAAGTGTGGTTTGGGAATGAGACTGCGGTGTGTGATGTTTTGCATGTGTCAATAAGATGAAGTTGTTCAGATGACCTTGACTGGCTGTACCTTGCCTCTCCGTGCTTGACTGTGCAAATTCAGCAGCCTTCTCTTGACATGGGTTTTTGGTGGTTTGTTTTTTTTTAAAAAAACATTTTGTAAACTTATGAGAAAAAGGAAATGAATTTTTGTTGTGTGGAACCGTAATGGCACAGGGCTTTTGAAGTTTCTTTTGAAGTTTCTTAACGCTGAATTTTTATTATTTGACTCTGCAGAATATCTAGTGATGGTAATAAGGTGCTGTTCTTCACTGTTCAGTCAGAGGAGGTTGATGATTTCCATTTTGCTAGTTGGTTTCAGAGCCAGTCCTTGACAGCTGAGGCAGATGTGGAGATTTGGTGCTGAAGTTCAGCCAACAGTGATTCTTTCTGTGTCAGAAAAGTATGGTTTTGTTGGGGTTTTTTTGGTGTGTTTTTTTTGTTGTTGTTGTTCCCTCCCACCCCACCCTCTGCTTTGCACTGTAATGTTCATCCCTAGCAGCTACTATACCTTTGTACCCCTATCCCTTCCCTTCCACATGTATTTCCCCTCCTATTTCCTTTTTTATTTTCATTTATCTTCCTTTCTGGGTTTGGCATTCCTCTGCTTCACATGTCTCACTTCACCCTTCTGTTTTGTGTAAGTTGCTTCTCCCCTCACCTGCTTGCATCATTGTAGCAGAAGTATTGGGAACAGAATAACTCAGTTTTTATCTGAGGATTCCCTCAGTGTGTCATGCCAATGAATACATCGGAAGAGTCAAAGGAAAGGCATCACCAGGTCGTGCAGCCCAGAGTACAGCATGTTAAGTGCATATCCCCATCTTCCAGATGTCTTGGATGCCAAGCACTAAGGGATTGCTGTTTACATACACGCTGGTCACGGTTATGTGGTTTTGGTTTGGTGTTTTGTGTTGGGTTTTTTTTGGGGGGGGGGGGGAGGTTGTGGTGTTGGTTTGTTTGGGGGTTTCTGCAGTGCACCTCATTAGAGCAGTTTCGGTTCCTAGCCTTAGATCCTTGCTTCAAGGCACAGAGACTGATGAGGTCTCCAGCAAAAACAATTTTTTAACGGTAATCAGTAACCTTCATAGAATTTTTTTTTCCCTGATCTCGTTTTCAAAAAGGGATGAACTGCCTTAACTGAATCTCACTCTTTACCTTGGGGCTTTCCTTCCAGAACTCGCTTATTGGCAAAGTGATAAATCTTAGTAATAGGTGGTTGAGCAGTCAGCAACCGAGATAAACACAGCCTGTCTTCTCACAGGCAAACTGCTGGCTAGCTGTGCAGAGTTAAGCACTGGTATTATAATCCCTGTTAAAAGGACCTTTCCAGTCCACTGCCCAGACATTGGAACATCTCAGACTGGGAGATGGGAACCTACACATTCCTCTGAAGTATACCAGCTTTTTTAAAATTACCACAGGGTCTTTTTTCAGGTTGTGTTTTTCCAGTTCCCTGAGGCTGCTGCTGTTTTCACTTCCTTCAGAGGTTGCTTTTCTTTCTTCAGATGTTTTTATTTCATTATTTTTCTTTCCATGGACACTTTCTTCAACTGGCTTTATTTCCCTACGTTCTGCATAGGGCCAAATCATGTAATGTCAGCTTTCCTTAATACTATTTGGGAGAATAGAGGAAGCCTGACTTGCAGGTTACTGAGGCTAAGTGTGGCTTATGCCAGTTACAAGCTGCTTTGCCAAAAGGAGACCTAATAGGGATAAACCAGCCCAAATATGGGGTCAGTTGATCCCATTCCCTTAAAAGATCTGTGAGTTAGGTTACTGGCACTGCCTACAATAAAAGTCTAAAATAATGTTGTTAATGGAACAGCAGGTGAGGAGTAAGTGGAGAAGAAACTCTGTTTTTATGTTTCATTTACTTCATCTCTGCATCCATTAATGCAGCCCATACCTTTTGCCTCTGAGTAAGAAGTGAGGGTAATGAAGGCAGATCCTTTGGAAAAAAGAAAGAAAGGAAAAAGAGAGGAAAAAAAATAAATGAGACATCAATGTCTTCTAGTGAAACATCAGGAGAAACAGAAAACAACAATAAGGCTTATTGAAAGGACAGAAACTCCTGAGAACCAGGAAATTCAATAAGACCAGATAAAATGTGGTTTAGAATTTGTAGATTGTACCAGTTATTTTAGGATGCAGGTACAGTAGCCAAGGGTATATACTTTCTTGTTCAAAAATACTTCTCACCTGAAGCAAAAGTTGAAGAAAGGTTAATTAATGGTCTAAGGTCCAGTGAGCATTGAGTTTATCTGAGCAGCACAGTACCTGAGTTCTGTGCTATGTGCAAAACTGACCTTTACACTCAAGTTTTTACTGATGGTAGTTGTGAAAGCTGGTTAGCCAGCAGGTGCCTTTCTAGTCTTCCTATACATACCTTGCTTCCTAAGAGCTCTGGAAGCATTTCTCTGCCATTCATGAAAGGGGAGCCTTTACTTGAATTTGAAATGATTTTCTGGAAACCATTGCCTGTCTCGTGTCAGTAGCAAATCTCTGTGAGAGATGAGGAGCAGCAGCAATGCTTGGCTCTTCTTTTAGCTCAGACCTTAGGATGTTTATGGACTTTGGGTCATTCACCTTTCAGTGAATGGCAGCACTGAAGTCACAAATAAGCACTGAAAGAAGAAAGAAGGCACTTGCCAGTCAGTGAAATCCTTGGGAGTTTGGCTTCTCCTGTCCTTCATCCTCACATTCTGAGACTGTAGAATTGACAAGAAGCTGAGGAAATGCACATTTTTGTCATATTTCTTCTAGGGCAGGCAGAGGAAATGAGGATAGGTGGTGTCTCCATCCTGTTAAGCCCCTAAGTAAGGGTGGTCCAGGTGTGCAGACTGACACTGGGGCATAGGTGGGGATTATGTCGTGGAAAATTCCCAATTACTGCTGTAGATACTTCTGTTACTAGATGTAATCTTTGCAGCTCTGTGTGGATTTTTCAGAAAATACATTAATGGTGTTGAAGCAGTCTCTGTTTACGAGGTCAGGGCAAGCTTTCTTGACTTTTAAGTGAAGGTAAGAGGAGTGCACATTTTTCATGAAGTTGTCCTTCATGAAAGAGGTCTTCAAAAAAAATTTCTCCTTAATGTGCAGCAGAATATAATTATTTTTCATTTTCTTGTTTGATTTCTCTAAATGAAAATAAACGCAGGCATTTCTTGCCCTAGCATAGCCACCTATTTTGCCTGGTTTTGGGGGTGATTTATTTAATATTTGAGTTTTGGAGAGATTTATTAACCTTGATCTTCTTTATTCTCATGGATCTTTAAGTACATTAGTTTATTGTCAGTGAAGTAACACTTCAAGAGTGGGGTTGTAGTAAGCTCTTATTAGTCTTAAAAATTGTAAAATTCCTTATTTTTATATATTTATATGTAAATTATAATATATATAATATAAACTGTATGTTTCACATAATATGTTTCATAGTGGAAGTATTAGTATGATGTTGGCTATACTTGAAATTTTTAATGATGTGTTTTTCCTGTTTCCTGTTGAGGAATACAGTAATATAGCAAGAATATCTTTGGGTTATTGTGTCAGAAATTTGACACAGTTAGAGAGTTAGCATTGCATGTTGTAAAGAATTGTCTTTATTCCTACTTATCAGACTCTACTGACAAACCAGTGAACCCATAGTGTGTTTTCTAGTTTTTGCTAAGGTTTCTAATCTACGATTTTGCTGAGTTAACAATTTTTGTTTCTTGTAGTATTTCATGTCTGGTTCTTCTATCTACAAATGAGTCCAACTTTGTTTAGTTCTTGTTAACAGCCATATGCAGAAAGCTAGAGGGAGAAATTCAGAATTCTGCAGCTTAGTATGGCAGTATGGGATTAAAAACAAGCATATGGTTTGTGATGTAATTTCACAGTGAACATTGAAGAAACTTTGGAAAAGAAAAAATCTATGAGGAACAGATCTTCCGGATGGCTGGGTAAATTTAATGAGTGAGGAGATTATTCCTCCTTACCTTCTTGGAAAGAAGTGGAAGAGGAGAGTGGCAGGGTAGATTAATCTGTACTGAATTCCGTGTCACTTGCAGCTGAGATTGCCTCTGATACCTGATCTCAGGTCAGGCTATATCCAGGGAGCATTGCTCAACAAAGCTTTTTCTAATTGGCAGTAAACAGAGGGATGGAAAGCAGAGCAGCCTCAGAACTGCTGGATCTTTTCCAAGAGAGTGGACAGCAGAGTATGCAGTGCTAATGCCTTCTTTAGATGAATAAGAGAACATCAAACAGTACAACCTTCTTATTTGTTTGGAGGATCCAAAAAGGCTGTATCGAGTCTGGCATCTTTCTGTATAGATCTTGCTTTAGAGTTGCTAATAAATATAAGAATTTAATGAACATATATAGAGGGAGAAACAACCTCTCAGAACTGAAATCCTTTGTGTGTCACTAGACCTGTTCTCAATCTTTATTTGAATTACTTTGCCCTTCTTTCTCTTAGTTCCACCTCCCACAAATGGCCCAGTGTGTAAGTTAATATTCATGGGCTGTTCTGCCCCAAAAAAATCTATTTGCACCATTAATATTTACTGAAATTCTTAAAGAACCGATCCTGCCATAACAGCAGTCTCCTTATTCCTACTGGGTTTGGGGTTTTGTTTGTTTATTTTAGGTTTAAGGACAAATTTTGCCAGACTGTGGTTTGGTTGAGTACCCTAGAAAAAGAGTGGGGTGTTCATCTAGCACTTTAATTGTCCCTCGTTTGGGATTTACCACCAGCTAATGATTTGTTTTGTACCTCTCCTGTAGTTCCTCCACCATCTTTCAGTTAATTAGTCACTGTCTAAGAGTTTTATTGCAGTTTAGTCTCTCATGTATTTCTCTTTCATGCACTGCAGCACAAGTGGAGGTGTTGTCTGCTGCACTCAGAGCATCCAGTTTGGATCCTCAAGAAGAGACAATGGCCAGTGTTGGCAAGGGAACAGATTCACGGACTGAACTAACCATCAATGACCAACAAAGTTTTAAACCTATACTGGGTGATATTGTGCCTTTAATTGGTGACGCTGTTGAGGTAAGAAGTGAGTTTTGTACTTTATTTTTTTCCCATTAGGATTTCCAGGGCTCCAGTAACAGAGCTGTAATTTGCATTCATGTGAGGATCGCAGCCAAATGCTTTCTACTTTTGGCTGGTGTGGCATTCCCTTTTGTTGGATGGTATTGAAGTGCTAGCTACTAAAATAAAATGAGTTGTGTTGGTTGCCTTTGTTTTTGCCAGTTCTGTGCTAGTCCGTGTAAATTCTTGAAACTGTTTCTGTTAAAATCTCTGTTGTGACTTGCATTTGAAGATGTTTTAATGCTATCACAGTTTATTACTGTGAAATTGCCTTGTTTAAAACAGAGCCCTGCTGATAAATGAATCTTCTTCTCCAGTACCCCTCCCTGAACCTGGAAAATGAGGTACTTTGTTCCCTTTGCTCCCTGTTGAATTGATTTATAATAGTTTACTGGTTTGCATCAGAGAAGTTCAGGACCTGCAATCAGTATGTTGTGGGGTCTGCTGAAAGTTATTCTAGCAATCAGTAACATCTTCAAGTTTTTTGCACTTACTTATGCTCTCCTCCCTGCTCCCTGCCCAACTGTAGTTGTGGCATTTGATACTCTGTTCTGTTCTTTGCTGTGTGTCAGGCCAAACCCACTACATTCACTGAATAGAATGCCACAAGCTCTGGTGGTACTAAATGCTGTTGATATTGCAGAAAGCAATGGTTCCAAAATAGGCTCCATAAAACCAGAGCAAGTGATTTGTTGAATCATACTGCTGAAATGGTGTTTTCCAGATGAAATTTTGACAAACGTCTTCGAAATGTCTAGGAGTTAGTTCAGTGCAAACTGAACTTCTTTAATTAGAGCAGTGTTTCTTGATGAGATTTAATTACCTTTTTCTCTAAGCTGTTGGAAATTGCACTAGACCAAAATGAGGAGTTCAGAAATGTGACATTTACTTGGATACTGCTGATTATACGCAATCATAATTTAACTCTACAAATGTGGTTTGTTTCAAAAACACCAACCTGCCCCCAATTCCTTTATGTCAGGCTCAATATGCATTTTTAATCATAGGATCTGTTGTATCACTTCTTTCTAATGTTAACCTAAAATGACAGTGTACATTTATCCTCTGTTCTTAAGAATTTTGGGGGTGGTGAGGGTGATGTTTGTTCAGAGGGACCTGTCCCCGTTTTATGTTTTTGTATACAGAGTATAGTGCTGACAGAAAGTTTAAGAACGAGTCACATGGCTGGTATATGTTGATTTGCATGTTTCAGTTTTATGCTTGAAAAGGATGCTCTTAATCTGTCAGCTCCTTGTTTGTTACTGGCACTGAATCAAGGCCTCATTTTACAAGTGAGCTGATATTATAGAGGTGACCTAGAATTCTGGGAATCAAGCTGGGATCTGTTGAGCAAGTAGACTGTTGCCTCTAGCAGTGAAGAGACCTCTGGTTTTCACAGGTGGTTGTTCAGGTTTTTTAGTTTAGCAGCGTTTTTGTTGTTTTGGTGATTTTTTCCTTTTTGTCTTTGCTCGGGTTTTTTATGTCTCAGCATAGCAGTGTGTCAATAGGGTGCTGGACACTTGAGAGAAATCAAGCTCCAGCATTTTATATTTGAATGCAGCCTGCACAGTTCTGGACACACACTACTAAGCAAAACCACAGTTTGCTTGTCCTTTGGCAGCTGTATTGGCTCATGAAAGAGTTAATGCTGCAAGTTAAAGAGAGATTCTCTATTCAAATGGAAATAAATGGTATAATAGAGTGAACCAGTAAGATTTTGGGACATGATGAAGCTTGTTTGTTGAGGGTAGCTGTTTATTTTTTCTCAAGAGGCACTGTTTTTATTTTCTTTAGGTTGTATGTTCTCTCTCGGGTTTGATAAGGAGATGGGTGTGGGAGTTTGTTTTTATTTGGAGGTCGAAGGAGAAAGGAAACTGGCCTAAAACCTTCCCACTCCTGTCTGGCACAAATACCTCTCTCTAAGAATAGGATGGATGCCAGGAGGAGATGGACCCCTGACACTGGCCTCTTCTTTGTTTGGGCCAGCTGCCCTGTCAGGAAACACCAGCACCGCTTGTCCTGGTGTGCAACCCTTGACACAGAGCAGAGACCTTCGGAGCACAACCCTGGAGCGCTTGTTAGGCAGCTGAGGGAAGCTTCACCTTCAAGATCTGTAAGGCCATGACAAAGATTTTGCATTTGGTACACAAGCTTTCAGGCTAAACTTTGCTGAATTTTCATGTCCTGGCTCTCTGCAATGCTCTGTTTGGTGTGTGCATGGAAGAAGTACAGATGGAACTTCATCTTCAGAGATAGAGACACTCCATAATCTGAATACAGACTGATGGCTGTCGTTCTTCGGTACTGAAGCTCTTCCTCTCTGGAATGCATATTTTACTTTAAAAGTGGCTGGGTAAAAACTTTCCCATCTGAGACACCCTCCATTATATTCTGTTGTTTGACTTCCAAAAGGTTAGGCTTTTGGAAATGAGGTAGCAGGTAATGTGACATGGAGTCCTTTCATTTTTATTGTAAGAGAATGGAAGACTAACCTCTGGTCCCATGCAGACTGGCAACTCAAGGAAAGCACTGTGGCTAGGCTGTACTGGCTGCCTCATAATTCCTTGATTTGCAAGAGGTCAAAGCTGGTGACTCTGGCAATGCTGAAAATAATCCCTTTTTCAGGGAAAAAACAACCTGAACAAACAAAAGGCTAAAAAAGAGTGAAGGAGGAATTGACTGTCAAACTAAAAATCTTGCAGAGATAGTTTTCAGAGCCTCCTGAGGTTTTATAGTTGGAGCTGTATGCTGCTGGACACATTTAGTTACGGAGTTGTTTGCAAATCTGTTTTTTCCCTGGCTCTTTAACACCTTCTTGCTGCTGGTTCTAAGCCTGACAGGTGACATGGACTGCTGTTGCAGAGATATGCAATTGCCTCACAGTTCTGCCTGTTCTTTATCACCTGTAATTATACCTCAGCAGCTAAAATTACAGGCCAGTGCTTAGATGAAAGCAGCTCATGGAGGAGGAAAAAGCAACTGTCTGAAGTCAGACCAAGGAAGCCAGATTGTATCCGGGAGGCTTTTTTTTTTAAGAAGTTTGTAGCTTGCTGGAAAATTTTCGTTGTCAAAACGATCTGAACAGTTGGTGGAAGTAGGCGTGTTCTCGTTGACCCTGGGAGCTCACCCTGCAGCATCTGTGAATAGATAGATACCTTTGCTCAAATCTAGCAAAAATGCCTTTGTCCTGTTCCACCACACAGCA
The DNA here is from genome assembly GCA_013397815.1 of Aleadryas rufinucha. Taxonomy (NCBI): domain Eukaryota; kingdom Metazoa; phylum Chordata; class Aves; order Passeriformes; genus Aleadryas; species Aleadryas rufinucha. The sequence goes on from VZTH01013865.1 coordinate 757,634, forward strand.
GCCTGATCTACTTTTCAGATATTCATCTGAATACTGCTTGAAATTCATGGTTTACTATGCGAAGTCCATTGTATTTGGGGAGCTCCACTTGTAACAAAAGCGTCGGTGCTGCATCTCCCCAGCAGCACAGTTTATTGCAGCCCATCACACCTCTGCCACTGTTCTCAGAGTCTCAGCCCTTATCCTCAAGGCCCAGATGTGTAGCCAGGGTGCTAAAATGATTGCTAAAAATTATTTTAATATGACTGCTGAGAGGGGTGGTGACTGTTGTCAGCAGCTGTGGCCAAGTAGGACTCAGTTTTATAAGGTGAAGCTTATGCATAGAGAAGATTATAGAATAATCACCTCTAGGAAAGGTGCAACAGCATGAGTCTCATCAGGTTCTTTTCTTCAGTGTGAGGGTGGCTTTGTTTTGACCTTTTTCTAGCACAAATCCAAAAGCAGCAAATCCAGCAAAATCAGCTACAGGTGTTTTCTCATTTTCCATTCAGGGGAGAAGTAATGTGACCCGTATGTTAGTTATATTTTCCTTAATGCAGTCTCGAAGGTACTCCTCTCCTGTGATTTTCATTCCATAAGAACCAGAATGGAGCGCAGAGTAAGCGGAGCTTCTGTTTGAAATTGAAAGCAGATTTATCTTGCAGACTTTTTGATTTTGGGCTGCAGCAAAATTGTATTTGGTATTAAAACATGTATTCCTTTAATCTAAGAAATAGACTCTGAGGCGAGGACAGCACTTCTTGATGTTGGCATTTCTTTTGTGTTTAATCTTAGAGTGTGTTTTGTGTGACCTTTTATTTTCTTTTTTTCACAGAGTATGGATTCTACACTTCACTATATTCATAATGATTCAGATTTGAGTACCAACAGTAGTTTCAGCCCTGAAGAAGAAAGAAAATCCAAAGTACAGGTAAATGACAGTGACTTCTGGGTTTTTTTATGTGTATCAGATAAGTGAAATTTCTTTTATGTATATGGAGGTTTCCTTTATCCCCTTTTTCATTCAGTCATTTCTGACATGATAGAGTTTCTATTAAATACCTCTTAATTAAGTAGTTTTAAAATATTCCTTGTTTCCAGAGATAATGGGTTCCTTTAGCAGTTGCTTCTGTTACATTTATGCATGAGAGATGACAATATTTTTTTGACATGAGATAACAGTTGTCACAGATCTTCAGGCTCTGTTTCATTTGGTTTAGTTTTCTATGGAAACCAAGCTGTAATGGGAATTAGGTTTTTGAGGAAACAGGATTTTTTTAATTGCATGTTTAGAGAGGAACCACCCTCACTCTTTGATTGCTTTTTGCAGAACAGTTGCAAAAGTGTTTCATTAAGCTGGAACTGCCTCTGGTATTTTTGTCCAAAAGGAATCAAATGTTTGTTGTTCCATAGTTCATTATTACATTGGCACCGTGCACCAGGGTGATTCCTTGAGTGGGAACCTTAGTCCCTCTCTTGTTCTTGTCAGTGGAGCTGTTGGGCAGCTGTGTTAGGAAAATGGCTCTTGTGTACCCCTTAATAGAGTCAGTCCCTGACACAGCTGAACCAAAGGCAGTAGTGAAGTCAACACAAAGAGGTTTTCACAAAATTTTGGTTCAGATGCTTTAGTTCCTCAATGGACAGAAGGATTGGTCTTCACCAGAGATTTGTCTCTGGAGAAGCCTGTTCCTCCCTGTTGACTATTCAAGGAGCTTGGAAGCAATATTGGACACCCTGTACTCTGCTCCCTCCCCTTCCCTGCCTCCCTAAGGCATTTTAGTTTAGTTTTCTTCTCTCCACCTTCCCAAGATTTTGAGAGGTTTAGGAAAGATTTTTTTGAGAAAGTTTCATCATTTGCTGTTCTGCTTATCTTTATGGATGACATAAAATGGCCAGTTTGCACAAGGCATGACCTGAATGTTTGCAGAAAGGTAGAATGCAGTGTTTCCATTTCCTGGACTCCCTAAGAAGACTGGTCCACTCGCTCTTCCGTTATGTTGCTCTGTGTATTTTCAAATATCCCACAGTCATGTTACTGTTTCTTTGGAATCTTTTGGTGGAACTTAGCAGGTACAAAACCACTGTGCTCTTATTAAGACACTGTAATTAAGTAATATTCTATAGTTGCAGGGAAAAAAGTGGGGTTTTTTCCCTTACAGAGTGCCCTGGGATTATAGTGAGCCTTATGAGGAGTAATTGAAAATGATGTGGATGCTCTGCCCTTCTCTTGCTGCAGGATGTTGTACCTCAAGCCTTGCTGGATCAGTATTTATCCATGACTGATCCGTCCCGCGCACAAACAGTGGACACCGAGATTGCCAAGCACTGCGCCTACAGCCTGCCTGGCGTGGCACTGACCCTGGGCAGGCAGAACTGGCACTGTCTGAAAGACACCTACGAGACTCTGGCCTCTGACATGCAGGTGAGCCCAAGCAGTGAGCAGTCTGAAATTCTCTGATGTGACAGAGACTAATCAGGACCTCTGTGGTGATTTCTCTTGTTTACTGAATGTTGGACTGCTCTGCTTTTTACACAGAGCTTTCCATCGCTGGTGTTATTCCATAAGGAATTAAAGTGCAGTAGTTGTCTCAGAGGAAGTGGGGGGTGTGTGGTGCTCAGGTAGTAAGGAAGTGGGCTGGTTGGAGTGGGAGATGGGTCTCCAGTAGGAAAATGAGGAGAGGTCTCTGATTTCCTCCGCTTGCTTGAGATCTTATGGCAGTGTCTGGGAGTCTTGTAGGTCTGAGAATCTGGGCTGTGCTGCTGTGTGAGCAGACGTGCCCCTGCAGGCATGTCTGGAGCTCAGTGAGTCAGCCTCACACCAGGCCTTGGTGCCACATCCAGTTAGTCATGCAGGAATAACATCGCTATCACCACGCAGCAGCACTGCTGCTTTAAAAACAAATGCTGGAAATAGCAGCATTTTCCTTGTTGTCAGGTGGTGAGGAGGTGGCTTTCTGCATTTTGCTGTTGGTTTACAGTTGTTTCCCAATCCTCCTTTGTTTCCTTTTTTGGAGATGCTTTTTTTATTTTTTTAAATATTCTCAGACTGTTTCACCTCTCTTGAACTTGCTGCTTGCTCTGTCAGAGCAGCAGTTCTCAGTGATACATAGTGAGTAATTTTGTACATGGCTATTGCTCATGTTTTCCAGGCTCCTTTGCAGCCATTAAAAACAACCAGCTAATAAATTTAAAACGTAAGTAAAAACAAATTACCCTGTGTTCAGTAGTGTCCAGAATTTATCACCAGTCTCATCTGAATTAAGATTGGATCACCAAACCAGGGAAAAAGGTACAGTGCCCATGCTAATTTAAAAGTGCTGGCTAAATAATAGATGCTATTTTATTTTTAAAAGACTTACTTGAAATAATTCCTCTAATTAAACAATGTGCCCTTAATTTAGGGTGCCTGAAAGCTCCACTGGTCCTTGGGCTGCAGGGCACTGAATGTGGAAGAAACTTTACCTATTATGGAAGCTAAAATATCTCAGCTGAAATATTGTGGGATATATATCTTACTCATGTAATTTTAAAAACAGAATGGGAGAGTAGTAGCATGAAACTAATCAATGCTAAAGAATTTAAAGCAAAAAGTACTGTGTGCAGGAGCACTGATGTCAGGAATACTGTTCTCCTTCCTGACACCTGGAAAATTAAAATATTTTGATGACTTACATTTGAATAATTCCTTGATATTCAGGTGGAAGAAATGATACCTTGTCATTTGTCTTCTCTTGCATTTTCCTTTTTTTTTTTTTTTTTTTTCCATTTTAAATTTCCAGTGTAGTTTTCAGTTGTTACATGAGACACTGTTAAAGATATTTGTAAGTAGTGGAATTTCCTGGGAGTCCACCTTGGATACCGACCCTCAAGTTCGACTGGAGAACTTTGGATCAATAACATTGATTTATTTATGTTGCAGTGGAAGGTTCGGCGGACACTGGCATTTTCTATACATGAACTTGCTGTCATCCTTGGAGACCAGCTTACAGCTGGAGATTTAGTTCCTGTCTTCAATGGCTTTTTGAAGGACCTGGATGAAGTGAGGATAGGTGTGCTTAAGCACTTGCATGACTTCCTGAAGGTATGTCTGTGTTCAGCTCTGCTCAAGTGCAGTTACAGATTTTGCTTCATTTCTTTGTGTGCACCTGCTTTTTAGCATAACACCCATGGAACTCTGTGGGAATCTCTGCAGATGCCTGTTGAATATTAGAATTTATGTTGCAGGAGATCTGTGTTGCTGATACTTTTTTTCCTCTGAAGAGCTTTGTTCATGTTTATTCAGTATAGAGATGGCAGTGAAATTTTTTTTGATGGCTCTAATCTGCCTACACAACTTGTCAAATTTCTGTAGAAGTTTCTCTGTAACTGCCTCATTTCTGGAGCCAAAAGACACAAATCCCAAAACTGTCTTTACTGTTTACTCCTCCTTTCCTAGAGTAAAAGGAGAGACTCAATCATTTTCCTTTCAGTAGTGCCTTGTGTGGTTTTACAGTCTTAAGCATTACAGGGTTTAGCCCAGGAAAGCAACACTGTTGCTAAAGATTTAAGTTTTTTTTAAATAAAAAAGTGTTTCATTAGTTGTATTTAATGCTCTTGTTCTATCTGCTGATTGTAGCCTGTAGCTCTTTATGTAATTTTTTATTTACTGTTCCAGCTTCTTCATGTTGACAAAAGACGAGAGTATCTTTATCAGCTTCAGGAGTTCCTGGTGACTGATAACAGCAGGAACTGGCGTTTCCGTGCTGAGCTGGCTGAGTATGTGGTTTTCTGAATGATTATTTTTATTGTTGTGGAAATTTAAAAATGTGAAGAGCATGTAACAGATGTTTTACAGTGATATTCTTAATTTCATTTTTGATTAGTAGATTGTTCTTATCCTCCTCCACATGTCCCCCTTGCTTAAAAATTCCTAGCAGTTGTATTGTCATTATTGTGAATAAGTGGCAATTTAATATTTGCAAGTGACCTGTAGTCAAGTTGATGGCACTGAAAAATAGAAGATTTTGCTTCCCAGTAACTTCATTAATGGGCACACTGTATAATTGGATAAGTGTTGTCATATAAATAATGATACTCAATGCTGAATATCAGTAAGCTTCAATAAGCTGCCTTTTTTCTTGTTGTGATGTACTCTCTTTGGTTCTTCTTCCCTCTTGCAGGCAGCTGATCTTGCTTCTGGACCTGTACAGTGCCAGGGACATCTATGACTACCTGCGACCCATTGCTTTCAGCCTCTGCGCAGACAAAGTGTCCTCTGTCCGCTGGATTTCCTACAAGCTGGTAAAGCAATCTGAATAAATTTAGGATGTCAGACTTCTGAGTGGTGGTGGTTAGTAGTAATTATTGTATTTACTTTTTTTTTCTTCTTGTTAATTCAAGGTTAGTGAAATGGTAAAAAAACTGTACATGGCTTCAACACCAACCTTCGTGGTAGACCTCATGAATGAACTTGTTGAAAAGTTCTGTAGATGCCACAAGTGGTCTGGTCGGCAGACTTTTGTCTTTATTTGCCAGGTGAAATGTCTTTTCATTTATATTGTTTTATTTTGTTGGTTTTTCTTGTTTGTTTGTTTTGGGGGTGGTGGGGATCAGAATTAAGGGGACAAACTCTCCAGCATGTCTATTGACACTCTTTTGGTGAATATTTGAGAACTTTGTTTCCAAGGGAATAGTTTCATAGCTGCTTTTTTCTCTGTTTCTCCATAGATGACCTTGGACTGCATCTTTAGCTCAGCATATTAGCACCAGGTCATCAAATCTGATACTGAATATAGAGCACAAGTGTAGCAAAATAATCTCTGAGTTGGGAAGCTGCTTTGTTGCTCAGCATGAAGTGAGATTTATATAATAAATCTTTAGAAATCAATCAGTAGGTGCTGCCTGTACCTCTTTAGCCAGCTTGTGTGGCTTGGTCAAAACCAATGCATTCTCAGAAAAACAAACAGGAGCTGAAACTGGCTGGGATCCCAAGGAAATGGTCACATTTGGAGGCTGTAGCAGAGGTGCAGATTGGGAGCCATCATGGCTACTGCCCAGGTGGGCAGTTCTTTGAAGTGTTTGGAGAAATGTGAGCTTTGAGCTTATTTAGAGAAACATGTTTGGGTATAAGAGGTGTTCACTGACATGAACCGTTTTTGTCTTAATATAGTATCTAGTTTAAACAAAGACTAAATTAATTGTGAGAAGGATTGTAAAGGTCTACTTTTCTCTCCTGTTTTCAAGTGGTACAGTGATTTATAAAGTAAAAAAGGGAGTTCCAGATTTCATACAAAATAAAGTGGGCTTCTAACTGAGCCTGAATTTCCTCAACTCTAGTTTGCTTCATTGTGTCTGGGTTTGTGCTAGAAAGTACTGTACTATATTTTAAAACTTTGTGGATACTACCTACTGTATAGGTGCTACGAAGGTAGTAAGATCTGTTAGCTCTGATTATGTGTTGGGATTTCATCCTGCCTGTGCTGAAATCTAATGAAATTGCCTCTGCCAGACTATCAGTGAAGATGACTGCCTGCCCATGGACCAGTTTGCTGTGCATCTGTTGCCACACTTACTACACTTGGCATCTGACAAGGTTCCAAATGTTCGAGTCCTGCTCGCAAAAACATTGAAGCAAACCCTTTTAGAGAAAGGTTAGTGGCAGAAGGAGTTGCAGTGGGCTGACTGCATGGGGGTTTTTTGTCCCTCAATTTTCCTAAATTCAGCTGGGAAAGAAGAAACAACATCAGATGTGGGCTGCTGCTTTTACAGTCTCCTCGGTGGGAGATATTACATTGGCTGACATAAAGCCATGACCCCTGTTGTGGTATCCAACCTGTTGTTGTGTGATGCTGAGGAAACGAGTTCTTGCTCATATGCCAGCCTGTTCTTTTGGTGTCATTTTCCATGAGTGAGCTACTTTGTAGAGGTGTCACTGGAAAGCACAAGTGAGCAACTAGCAACTGTGAAGTTGTTGAACAGTGCCCTTTATTTAGTTAAAAAAAAAATCTGTTGATGTTCTGTGTAATAAGAGTAAGAAAGAAAAAATATACAAATACAAACCACCATTTGTTTTCTCATTGTGGGAGAAGAGATGGCTGTTGTTTGGGGTTTATATTTTATGGTAGCAGTGGGAAGAAAGTTTCTCTGGATGCTCTTTAGGGAAATAAGACATGCAACTCTCGAATTGCAGACTGTGCTTAAAGAAAGCATCCCCAGTGCATCACAGGTGCCAGAGGAGTCAGCAGTGCTCAGTGTCCAAAGCACTGTAAAGGAAAACAGCATTAGAAGTATTAGGCTATTTTGTAAAACAGCAGAGTGTCCACACTCCATTTCTGGTCACTTCCACTCTCAACACCATACACTGGCTTGAGGGCTGCTGTAAAAAAGTGCAAAATGTCCCAAATCCCGGACAACACCAAGGAGGCCAACACAGCTCTGGGTACTGCCTTGTGCATGCTGACTCTGAGGAAGCATATGGAGACAGTTGAGATGGATCAGCTGATGGGCAGTAATTTATCCTCTGTTAACTGTGCCAAGGATGTCACTGTTGTTGCTGCTCTCCGGTGGCATTGGTGTTTTTGTGTCCCCCACGTGGATGATGCACCTCCATTTTGCATTGCCACTACGTAAGCTTATGGCACAGGTAGTCCCTGCCTCAAAGGTGTTCTGTGTATGGTAGGGAGGGTGGATCGATTGGGAAAGGCAGATTTAAAAAATCAGGAGTTTTTAAACCTCAGATCTCAACTAATCTTCCAGTGAGCCATTTGTAGTTACTGCTTTTATGCACCTTGTGTTCCATAGTTCATCAGAACTGTTGAATGTTGGAACTTCTTCCACTCTTATTTCATGTTATCTTAGCTCTGTCATTTGATAATTATTTGGCAAGGCTGGCAGGGAGATGGAGTGGCATGGCCATGGGTTGGTGGTATCTTTCCTCTGTCACAAATACAAGCACTCTTGTCTGGAGTTGCTTCCAGGCTTTTTCTTCCTCTTTGGCCATGGAATTTGTCACCCTTTTATACTGAAAGGCTGTAGAAATCCTGTACTTGAACAGCATCTTTAGAGCGACTGTGCTCTGAAACATGGAATGATGATTTTTAAGATGAATTCATAGATATTTTTGGAAGTGTCTCGTGTGCCTGCTCAGATATTCCAGTTAGACTGTGAGTGTGCACTGTCCTCTGAAATCTTGTATCTCACGGGGTACGCTGAGGTTGCCATTGAAGTACCTGCTGTCCTTTCCTGCTGTAAGTTTTGTGCGTTTTCTCTTACAGAATATTTCCTGAATTCTGCCAACTCTCACCAAGAAGCTGTGGAACAAACAATTATGGCTCTTCAAATGGATGGTGACAGTGATGTCAAGTATTTTGCAAGCATCCACCCTGCCAGTACCAAAATTGCAGATGATGCCATGAGCACTGCTTCATCAACTTACTAAGTTCTGAATGTTGCTATAATTAAAAAAAAAAAAAATTAAACAAACTATCCTCAAATGCTTCTAAAATGGTTGATTTAGAACAACCTCTTTGGAAGGAGGGATTTCTTGCCAGATTTAACAGGTGGATGTTATCTGAACCTGATAACCAGGGATTTTAAATCAAGGAAATTAAATATACCTGTGTCAGCTTGACTTTAGAAAAACACTGCTCAGAGGATTATTTTTGCCACCGAAGCCTTAAATCTTCTGTCTTCCTGAACAAATGAAACTTGAATTGGCAGATCATTTTCATTGCAGAAAGGATGTGGTGATTTCCAGAGACCTGCATTGTTTCTCCTGAGGAGTTAACTTAGCAAGTATTTTCTGTAGCAGCTGATAGGCGGGATGGCCAGAGAGGCGAGTTTGTACCGGGACTGAGACCTCCAGTATTAGCGCTCAAGTTTTTGTCAGTCAAGGACTTGATTTGTGTGCAGCTGGGCACCCCCTTAAGTGGGAATAGCTTTGATGTTTGTAAATGGGGAAAAGTAGAAATTTGGATTTCTCTTAAGGGCTCAGTGCTAACACTAAACTAGAATCTGATTTTAATCCTTAAATGCAGCATATTGCTGTACCCATTAGCAGAAAACTTTGCTGAGTACCTGTGTCCTAATTATTTTCATGCTGGTCATGACCTAAAGGAAATTTATTAGCACATGTACTTTAAGTCAGGTATTTTTAACTTGATCATGATCGGCTCTGAAGGTGCAACTTTTTTCTTCATATACTGTACATATCTGTGAGCCTCCTTGGAGTGCTGCAGTCTTTAATCATGTTGTTTAAAAGCTGTTGTGATACAAGTTGTTCTCTACTTGTCCGAATAAAATTTATTAATAAGATTGAAAGAAATCTTGTGACCTTTTTGAGACATTAAAAAAATAAGTTTGAAATTAAAGTGGACTTTTTCTTTCAGCGCTCTGCGCTTTGGTGGCTGTTTCAGGGGCAGTGGGTTTGCGTAATGATTATAAAGAATTCTGCGTTTTGAGATGGAATATGCTACAGCACAGATGTACTTTGACCATATAGTTGAGGTTTTGCTGTATTCTTCCACGTGTCCCTTTTGCTGACTGTTACTCCAGCAAATGTGAAATGGCATCTTGGCTGGAAGTAAGTCTGAATATCCACCTCAGATTTACAGCAAACTCTGAGTTCAAACTGCCTTTAACCTGCCTGCAGTCCATTGACTGCTTTCCTTTCCTCTCATTTAAAATTACTGATCCAGTATCTCCTCCTGTGTCTTCCAGGGACAACTTCCTTAAATCACCTTTTTTTCAGCCTGCGGAACCCAAAGTGTGTGAAGCTTTTTTTCCCTGAGAAAGCAGAAATGGCTGTGGCAGCTTATCTTTGATGTATTTTAGCAGAACATTTTCACTTATCAGTCAGGTACCTGATGCTTTAGCAGTTGAGCCTTAGGCAGATATCTTTTTTTCACCTCCTGTTTTTTTGGAAAACAGATTATTCTGCACTTTCTTCTCTTGTAAACAGAAAGTTGCTATTTACTCCCCAGAGGCTGTTTTCATACTCCTTAGCATGGCTGTGAAGGTGGTTAAGATACAGTCATTTCTCTCTGCCTTGAAGTGTGGTGGGTTTGGGGTTTTTTGGGGTAGGTTTGATTTTTTAAATTGCAGGGTTTTTTTCTTTTAGGCTTGAGGATTTTTGTGGGATTGATTTATTTATTTATTTATGACTTTTTGTAGGTGTGTGTTTTTCATCTGCTTTTTTTGTGTGTGGATTTTCTTTAATATATGTATATGTATTTATTTTTTGTTATATGTTTTTCCATGCATGTCCCTTTTTCTTTTCAAAATTGGCAAAATCCCTGGAGGACTAGGCAGGGTGACAGCTCTGTGGATGGTAGCAGGCTGTGTGGAAGCAGGGAGCAATGCAGCTCTCCCTGCTGCCATGAGCAGAGCACCTGAAAGTGACTCATCTTCTCCCAGACCAGATGATTCCCATTTTAGCAATATGCATTGAAGTCCAGTTGATTTCTGCATTTTGTTCAGAGAACATAAATCCCTTCATCTGTATTTTGCCTGAGTGCCTGACAGTTCAGCTGTAGTTGGAGCATGTGTGCAGTTCCTGATGTGAACAGGACCAGCTCTCTGTTGAGACCAGAGGATGCTTCAGGTCATCCTCTTGACTGTGAATAGAGCACAGTATTCACTGGAGGAGTATTGGGGTTTAAATCCCAGTGTTTGGAGTCTGGAATTAACATGGCCCAGTCTAATTCCATCACTGTACTCACGTACTCTTCCACGAGTCCAGTAAAATGAGGGATTATATCTGATCCCTTCAGGTATTTTCTAGTTACTTAAAGGTAAAACATCTCTATGTTGGAAAATGAGACAGAACTTCTGGATGCTTTATTTATGCAGTAGTGGTGCAGGCCTAGGAATTTGAGGGAGAGTTTGAGGCTTTTCCTAAGGAAGACTTGAGTGTTTTGAGTTTCAGAGTGCTTGAATTCCCCTGACATGTAACAATTAAAGATCATCTTCAGTGAAGAGGAGAAATGGCTTTCTCCTTTTTCTTCCACCCAGCGTGTCATGGATCCGTCCCCTTCTTTTCTGCTTCATTTGATCGTTCCCAAAAAGCGGAGGGAAGGAAAGACTTGCTTTATTCTCAGCATTTCCCAAGAGCATTTGATCTGCAGCCTGAGGGATGTGGACTCTATTGCTGAACTCTTAAGGGGGGTTTTCTCATGCCGGCAGTGTTAGCAGTGTCAGTAATTCAGTCTTCATCGTGTCCCTGAAGATACGGGGTTTGGGGAAATGTGCATCCTTGTTCTGAATAGTGCTAAAGGGAGCTGTTCCTGCTGTGGGGCAGTGTCTGGGGATGCTGCCAGAGATCCTGCTGAATTGCCTCCTGTGTGCCTTGCCTGGGGAAAGATTAGAGCTCTCTACCTCAGTTCATTTCTCTTTTGGTCAGGATTTCCTGAGCAGAAAGGGAGGTGGCTCCCAAATTGTCATCTATTAGTCCATGGTTTTCAAAAGCTGTATCACCAGTCTACCTCCACTTTCTTGGTAGAATTACCAGATCAGTTCTTCACAGGCAATTTTCATTGTTTTCCATTTAATCTTTTGGCTCACTCATCTTGCACCTTCTTCATGAGAATTCTTCACAGGAAATCCCTTTTATTCCCATGTCCTGGTTGCAGCACTACCTTACTCCCGCTTGCTGTTTTCCACAGCAGGTTCTCTCCCTTCAGTTGTTCCTCCCCAAGGACCCATCAGGATTTGGTAGGGCTGTTTCCTCACCACACTTCCCTGCAGATTTCATGCCAATAAAACAAATGTCTGGAACCCTGTAGAGGAGGGTTTGTTTATTACAAAGACATGAGCAAGGCTTGGAAACTTTTTTTTTTTACTTCTCTGAATGTCCCAGATGGCTGCTGCACAAGTTCCTGGCCCCGTGGGTTCATTAGGACAGCAGAACAGCAGGGTACTTGTTTAGAGCCTTGTTAGTGCTTGGCCCCTTGTCCCTGCACTGCCAGAGGTCAGGCTGCAGAGGTGGCTGATTGCAGTTGGTAGTGGAGGGGCAGGGGGGCAAAGTCTGTCCATAGCTCAGGCACTCTGATTGAGTTCCCTCCTGGTGGCAAAGTCTCCTGTTGGTCCCTGTCCTTTGCTGGGGAAGCTGGTGTGCAGCTCTTGTTTTCTGACCTGGTTTCAGCCCAGGGGACCCCTCTGTTGTGTAGGATGGGAAGAGGAGTCTGAGGCAGGCAGGTGGGCAAAAGCTGGTTCTGTATTCCACTTATTGTCTCCTCCCTGATGCTGATGGGAAAGGATTGTGTCCCTGTGTCTGCCAGCATGGAAAGGATATTTAAAGTGATTAATCATTGCTTTATGTGCAGAGTTATGACATACTGATAGACTGCCTTAAAATATGAAAGTATGACAGAAAAGCTCATTTTAATTGTGCATCATCTTCTCCCCCCGCCCAAGTGCCTTCAGATTCTGCCTATTGGTTTTAATAAACATTTTATTTAGATCCAAAAAATAAATAAAGAGCCCAAGTTAATGCAATTGTTTTAGGGTTCAATTGCTGTTGAGGTTGGACTACATCTATCTAGCTGATTAAAATGCCCTGTCACTTAGCAGAGATAAATAACCAAATGTTTAAACATCTTACAGCTCTCTGATCATTGTCTGCTTGAAATTCCATGACCCATTTCTGCAGACATGTTGTAATGTTCCTGTGTGGGAACTGCTTTAAGGGATTACCTGTAGGTGCTTTGGGATCGTGACTGTGACAAGTGAAGGTACTGAGCACACTTCTCTGCGTGTTTTTTAACAAGGCTGAGAGGAGGAGAGATGCACTGTTTGAACATCAAAAGGAATTTCAGTTATTTTTTAGTCAGTCTGGGTTTGCAGTGTAAGAAAAACCCAAATAAACTCAGTTTGAGTAAGATGTTGACAAAGGCACAAATGGGAGCCAGGCCATTTCTCTTGTACTGATCACTGATCTCACGGTTTCTTCTTCTGGCCTCTTGACTGAGGGATTTTGGGATTTTTTTGTTTTTTCCAGTCACCTTCTGTATCTTTGTGCCTGACATTGTTTCCTACGGGCAGTGCTGTCAGCAGAAATGTCCTACCCCCATCTTCCTCAAGGCCCTGCACTGGGTTAACACCAGGCAGTGGATCTCAGTAGTGGGAATGTGCAGCAACAGGAGCTCATCGGGATTCCCAGGCAAATCCCCTGTGTGTCAGCAAAGTGGTGTTCCTTGGTGCAGAAATCTGGGATGCAGTATTCCTGTCTCTCCAATCAAAATGCTTGGATTGCAAATTTCCCTGGTGATCTGCTGAGCTGTAGATGAACAAGGGTACGGCCATGCTCAAGGCTCCCTTCCCCCTCCAGGGGGGGATCAGCTGTGGTTCCTCTCCTGAGGGTGTTCAGAGACAAGAGGGATTTGGGCAGGGGAAGGCCTGTGCTGAGTAGCCCAGTTTGCAGTGGTTGGGCTGCCTCCAGTGGTCTCGCTGCATCCCTCGTGACCCTACTGAGAACTCGTGCGGTTCGGATGGGGAATTCTTCCAGGGCGTGGGAGTGAGGTTGTCCGGTTAAAATCATGTTTGTGCAGTGTAATCCTTTGGCAGACCGTGCTCACGCTGTTAAGGCAGCAACAGGAGAACCTGGAGAGGAAACGTGGCAGCACGTCCTTTGTGTCAGCAGTGACGGTGCCAGCGCTGAGCCAGAGGCAGAGGGCCCCGGGAGGGGCCTGTCCTGACCGGTTCTGTGGCTATCCGCCCCTCTGAGAGGGTGGGGCAGCAGCCGAGGGCTTGCTCTGAGGTTGTGCCTGGTCTCCCAGGGACAGGAAGGACCCACAGCCATGCTGTGGCACAGGGCACGGCACTGTGGCTTCTGCTGTTGGAGTGTGTTTTAAAGAACACTATGGGAACTTGTGCAGTTGGATATAAACCTGTTTGGTCTGGATGAGGCATTTTTCCTTGTGCAGATGAAGCATTGGGAGTAAGAGCCGCTTGCTGAGAAATGAAAGCCTTGACAGATCAATCTTGGTCAGACCTTTTTGGAAGAGGTTCAGGTTGATGTTTTAATTGTTATCTATTTTTTTAAATTGAAAGAAATTAGCTTTACATGGTCAGGTATCAAATTCTTGGCTTCAGTATATAGATTTTAGACATTGCTACTTAGCTCGTTAATCTGAGGGGACACAGACAAAAATGAATCCCCCCAGTGCTAGTGTAGGAATGGTGACTAGAGGTGGAAACCTCCTTTATGTCCATGGTGAAGGACAGTGAATTTCTGGAGCCCTGTCTGTGGTTCCCTGTGTTACACATCAGGGCTTTCCAAGTACCTCACTGCACTGGGCAGGGAGCCTTCTACAGTCACACCAGCTCAGGTGGGACTTCAAGCTTCTGCTTCTGCTTCAGTCAGAGTGAAGCTGCCCCAGCCTTGGAAACCCGTGTGGACACCACAGAGCCCAGGAAACCTACAAGGCCTTGGACACGAGCTAATGTTTTTAGACTTGTGATGGGGATGTGACCCGAGAGCAGTACTGCTCCTTGTTTATTTTTTTCTTATCTTTCAGTAAATAAAATAATACCAGTCCTTTTCAGCTGTTCAGATAATACCAGTTCACTTCAGGCTGCTGTTTTTCAGGGTAAAAAAAGTTACTGGGAGGGAAAAATCCTGCTTGGTATGCCAGATGTCTGAGGCTGTTCCAAGTGCAGCTGCAGTATTTCAATGGGTATAAAAGCTGTCACGATTTCAGTTAGATGCAAGTTAACCTGCTGGCAAACCCCGCATTTGTGTCCTGGCTCACAGTGGCACAGGAATCCCAGTGATTTGTTCATATGGTGCTTCCTGATCCCTTGGGCTTCTGACTGACTGATGTGGCCAGATCTGTTCCAGGCCTGTCTTGGAAAGGGCTGTCAGAACAAACAAGGTGTGTCGTCCACCGGTCCCATCACTCTGTGCCACCTCTAGTGGAAATACTCAGACTTCCAAGAAGGAAGCCAACAGGCCAATCACCCTCACAAATGTTAAGTCCAGAACACTGGAATTAACATTGTGAGCCTGTTCTTCCCTCTTTTCAGTAAATGTAAATCAGTCTGGTATTTTGTCCAAAGGGTTTGACAGAGATTCTGCTGCTGCACTTGGGACAACAGGCTCTAAGGTGCTGGAAAGAGGCGTATTTTAAGTCAGCTGAAAGGATACTTTGATTTGGATAACCTGCTCCTTCAGGCCATGTATGTGCTTCATGCAAGTGACCAGGCTGCTCAGATTTTGTTCTGTGGCCCTTGGGATTGATAAATTTATAATGTGATCTGAACAGCACACTCAGATTATTGTGCTGTAATTACTTTCCCCTTTATTTGAAATTAGCTTTGGCTTTTTTTGGCTAATGATTCACAACTGCCACATGCAGGCTCTCAAGTGGCTGGTGCTCTGTGGCTTTTTCACTGCAGGCGTTGGGGTGAGGAAGCTGCTTCTGTGCTTGGGGCAGCCAGGCCCCTCTGAGGAAGGGCCCTCTGAGCAGGTGCCCTGCTCCAGCCCCACCTGGCTGGGCAGGGCTGAGGCACAGAACAATTCAAAGCAACATCTCAGGTACTTTGACACCAAGTTTCTGGTTCAGGAGCTGCACTGCTGCAGGGGCAGCAGTTCCACCTCCATTTCGGACCTCAGGGGTGACGCACTTTCAGTAATTTGTCATAGAAACTTCTCAGCTGCAGGCACCCCCCAAGAAGAGTAATTGTGATTTGTATTATGAAGCAGATGAAGGAGAAACTACTTTCAAATGGCTGTTGAATTTATTTGCTTGATAAATACAATCCTAACAAAATAAAAGTTAACCAATATTAAGAGATTTGTCTGAAGAACATTAGAAAAATTCATGACAATTCAATAGGAATTAGTGTGAATTAAACAAACAAACAAAAAGTTTAAATATTGCCAGCAAATATAAAATGTATGTAACGAAGGCAAGGGAGAATGCTTTAGTTTACATTTGTAATCTGATCACATTTTCTGTGTTTATAAACTTTTTTCCAAATTTTAAAAAAATACTATGCTGTTTTTTTCTATAACATATCAAAGCATTATTTGTACAAAAATCAAATCATGGCCAATGATTCACAACAGTGCAATAGATAAAGAATACAACCACATCCAACAGGTGCTGAAAATAAATATCCAGATTAAAAAATAAGATAGCCTATATGCACTCTGTGGAGTTTCTGTCTATATATGGATTGAGGGGTGAGTCTCATGAGTGTATCCGAAACATTAAAGGGCTCTTAAATGCCAGTGTGGGTGGAGGATTTTGAAGGGTATAAGCGTTAAAAACAGCCAACCCAAAACCAAGTCCCAGGTGGTGGTGGTTGGTTTGTTAAACACCAACAAGAAAGAGGCTATTGCTGAACCCCCGGTGCCTCCCCTTGGCGTCGTTCTTCGGGCTCATTTGGAATCACAAGTGACTGTCATGGGTGCAGGGGGAAATGCTGTATTGCTTGGTCAGGCAGATAATACATCCTAAGGACATAACCATTCCCATCCCTGCCTACAAGCAGTGGCTTTCTCCAAGAAATGGAAACATTTAAAATGGATGCAGACAAAGCTCTTGGCTACATGGCAGCAGTGTGAACAGGGCCTGTCTCAGACAGGTGTGATGAGGGTGGTTAATGATGAGTCAATGGGTAACCTACACTGCTAAAGCACATGGACATTTCCATCATATGGGGACATAAATAACATCTCTCAAGTTTTTACACTTAGTACATCTCAGAACAGAAATGAAGCTTAAGGGCATGTTAGGTAAACATGATACCCCACAGTCTCCCACCGTTTCAGCCACCCCAGAATAAATTTAAAGCTCCCTTGTATATACTCTGCATCAGGAAGGTATCAAAGGCACAAGCAAGAAGTGACTAGGTTAATAAGCAGAAATAATGGTGAATGAGGATGAACAGATCCACAAGGCAAATCATTAGTGAGTGTGGGTGGGTTTTGTTTGTTTACTGAAAATGAGTTCTTCCAATTCTGCTCCAGTGAATGTAAATAATGATTTTGGTTTGAAATAAAACTGTTACTGAATTATTTTAAATCACCTGAAGGAAACCAGTCTTGAATAATATGATACTAACTGGAAAACTCTTCTGGCCTCTCCAAACTCACCTGAGTCTGATGAGTAGAAGCCACAAGTATTAGATTAGAGACAAAAGTCTCCAGGGCTTAAAAGAAAAGTTTCTTTACAGAATGTACACAGCCACCAATAATTTGTGCAGTTTGACTCAAATTACAGTAATTTGCACAGTTCAGTTGATTTTATGCATAGCCAAGGAGCCAGATCAAATTGGAGTTTCTTTCCTGTCTTTACTTGGCGATGGCTTGACTTGCTGCTCCTTGCTTGCTTTTGGCTGCTCTTTGGCTGCTTTTGTCTCCAGGACAGTGTCCCTCTGCTGCTGAGAAACGCCCCCGCGCTTTTCCGGCTCCTCTTCGTCCTGCCCCTGCTGCTCGGATTTGGCGCGCTGCAGCAGGCGGAGCTGCACCCGCAGCTCGATGATGGCCTCGCGCTCCTCGTGAATCGCTTGGTTCAGGTGATTGTTCTTGATCTTTTACAGAGGGGAAACAAATGTCAGGGCTCCCTCTGACACAGCAGTGCTGTAGCTCAGGGCTGTTTAGCACTGCTGGCCCAGACAGCAACAGGGCCTTGCACACAGCAGTGATTCAAACCAGAGTGTGTGGGTCATGAGCCTGGGCAACACCGATGCACACAACCAGTCTGCACCTGTGCAATCAAGTAGCCACCCCAGCAGAGAACCAGTGAATGCTAAGAACCAAATCTTACCTCCAGTTCCTCATTCTGTCTCTGCAAATCCTCCAGGATGACCTGCAGCTCCTCCTCATCCTCACTCTCACTTTCACTCTCAGAAGAGTATTCCTCGGTTTCACTGCGGCCGTGCTGCTGGCGACTGAAAGACCAAGGACAGATTGGCAGCGTAAGAGAATTAATGTGGATCCCCTCAATCATCTACCGATGGTTTAAAAAGCAAAATCAGACTTTCTTTTTAAAGCTTAATTTAATAAAGCAGTGATTTCCTAGGGGGATTCTTTTAGTGCACAGGGTCAAGTTTCCTTTAGACCATAATTCCATTGTTAAAACAACAGAAAATATCCTGAAATATTCAAATTTGTCGAGACTTCAATAAAATTAAATAAAGTGGCTTTCAACTGTGATGTTCACTGGGTGAGCTTTGAAGCGTGGTTTAGAGTATTCTTTCAGCAACGCATATCTGTACTTTTAGTCCCAGCATGATATCCTGGCAGGGCTGTGCCGTCAGCTGTTCCCTTTACCTTTGTATTTCAGCTATTTCTGCTCGGAGCCGATCTATTTCTTCCTTCTCGGAGGCAATCTGTCTCCGCAGAAACTGCTCCATGGCCAGCAGCTCTTCTTGTTCTGTCAAAATCTCATTCTCCTGCAATGATCAGTTAGTTCACTTAAAGCCTTGACTTTATTTCCTACAGGAACATACAGTAAGTATGAGATAATGCTGTTCTCTGAAATACTTTCAGTGGCAGTGGTTAGCATGTCTGCTTTGAACTCTGATCCATCAAGACCACAAAGCAAATATAAAGTTCAAACCCAACAATGTCTGTTCTGAATCCTCAAGATAATCGCAGTACTGAATAGTTGTGGAGATGACACACCAAATCCTGGCATGTTTGGCTGCCTCTCCTTAAATCACAGGGGAAAGCTCTGGCCAACCAGTAAAATAACTAGAAAAACTGAATTATATGTCTTTGAAAATGAATATAAGGAGGAAAATACAGAAGGGAGAAGATCAAAGCTACTGGGAGAAGCAAGAGAAGGCAAAAAAGCCAAAATAGTTGCCTTATTTCCTTTGATCAGCAGGAAAGCAGTTAACAGTACTGAACCTGGCCGCATTGGGAAGTGGTGCTTTCTAAGTACATGAACAACAAAGGCCACTTTTTTCTTTTACGGTGTCTCCTTCCTGCTGTTACTGAGAGTCTCCTCAGCTCTGGGCTCACTCCTGCAGTCAGCATTCCTTCCCTGCTTCACTGACCATTAAAACAAAGCCTTGTGTTTTAATGGACACAGAGACCCCTCTGAGCCTGCAATGTCCCCACTGCATTAGAAGGGACAAAAGAGTGTTTAACAGATCTGAAATATAAAATACCATCAGGCAAACACATAAGTGCCTGCCAGCTACCTGTGCAAGCAGAATATTTATAACTTCTTCATTCTCATTCATTTCTTCTTTGGAGACATCCTCCTTTGAAAGGCTAGCAATTTCTTGTGCAATCTTTGTTTCACACTCCTGCCAGAGAAAAAAAACAACATTTAAAAGGACAGCTTCCCTGGTCACTGTATTTACTCTAAAAAGATTTTTTGGAATGCATCATTTTCCAACTTTAGAACCACCATCACAGTTGTCTTCCAAATTTTGAGCATGGTCTGTCCCATCTGTGGGATATAAAATAGTTTAAAAAACACTTCTCAAGTTTGTTAACCTCAAGTCTTCCAGTAATTCCTCTTGGTACTCCAGGACTCAATGTTTTAAGCATATAACGAGCACGTGCCCTGGCAAACATTAAGTTTTTCATCACACACATGTTTTTTTGTGAACAGCTGTGAAGATCTCCCTGTCCCTAGGGAGAGCCAGCTAAGCAGAAAACAAACACAATTGCTCGTCAGGCATGTACAGTTAAGATGAGAAAATCTGCAGCAAAGGAGATTGAAGGGTGGTTTGATCTAACTGGGTGCCTCTGAACTGTTATGAATTAGGGATCCATGATTTAGATGTCTGGCCAATAAACAGAAAAGTTACCCACCTGTCTCTTAGCTTCTCTTAGTTTCCTCTTAAGAGCTGTTAAGATTCTTTGCACCTCCCAGAGTCTCTCTTCTTTGGATAAGTCTTTTATCCCTGCCTGCAAGTCTCTGTGTAAACAGTTCAGAAGGAACTCCTAGAAAGATTGCCAAAGAAATTGTCTTTAATATATTGTACCAGGGCAGACTGAAAAGATCTTTTTGGCTTTGTAGCAACAGGCTGGGAGTTCTCATTTTCAAACCTTGACATGAACAAGTGTTAACACACACCCAGCACAGATCCAGAGCCAGCTGAAGAGCAGCACTAAGGAAACCATCTTCCCTAGTGTGCTTTCCTGACCTTCCTCCCACGACAAAAGTATTGACCTACATAGCAAAGCACTCCACAGAAGACACAGCTAGGAGCATCACAGAACCCTAACAACTTTCCACACATGAAAAAGGAAAGGAAATCATGAAGCTCTTCTCAGTGGTCTCCCCTGACAGGATAACTGTGATGGAATTAAACAGTATGTTACAAACTTAAGAGAATTTACTACTGAATGTATAAAAGCCAGGGCAAAGATAAACAGAAAAACACTCAAGTAATTGCCAACCTGTCGCCTGATTTCTTCTTTGATGCTCTCTTGTGTTTCTGGAAGTGCTGGCATTGTTGCCATATTTGACCAGCGAAGAGGTTTTGTCACCTGCTTGAGGGTGACATTTCCAAAGAACTCTTGAACATGTGTAAAAAACACATACAGGACACGGTTGCTGATCTGCAAAGGACGGAGAGACAGGATATTGGTTAAGATGATTTATTCACATCATCTTTATCTGCAAAGCACAGTGTCCTTCTCCAGAAACAGCAGCCTTTAGTACACCTTTATGAGAGCCATAGTCATGCCAGTTTGTCTTCAGAGATTAAAACTGGGATAAAAAATTGTATTTAATTTGAACAATGCAGTGCTGGCCTCAAGGAATCACTTCACTGTCTGTCTTACCTGTGCATCTGGGGCATTCATACTAAACTAAGCATCTTCACATCTCTTAACCTACCAGAATTATTTCCATCACTGGTAGATGTAGATATGTATTAAATCTCTTTGTACTCAGGTAAAGGCAGTTAGTAAGAGGAAACACCAACCCTACTGTGTTACACCTGGTGGATGGCTACACCTTCTCTCTCCTCCCCCAACCTCTAAGTATTCTCTACAGCTTCTCCCTCAGATGACTTAATATAGTAGAAAAAAGTAGTATGAAAGCATCTTTCACTATATTCCTTGTTTTAACCTGAGACAGAAGCAAGTATATTTCTTTTCCATTTTATACTCTATCTTCTATTAAAATTTTAAAAATTATCCTGAAACCAATGTTAGAGTTCTGTCACTACCTGCACTTCAATTGCTAAGATCTAGTTACCAACAAAACATGATTGGGCCTGCTTTGTTTTACCCTAATTGTTACTTCTTTCCCTAGCTACAGTGTCTGGCACAGCAGAAGAGCCATGAATAACACCTGGCCCTTTTGTTACTGGGCCTCCACCTGGACTCTTAATTATAAAGTCAGGCTTTTCTAACTTGGGGGGTTTGCTCTAGAAGACCCACACCAAATAATGCCATGTTTTCATCATGCACAGGACTAATTCTGAGCTGTATTTAATTAAATATTTCCAAGATGTCTATTAAGGAATCAAGCAATCCAGGAACCACAAAATCTTACTGGAAAACCAAGTCAGTTGTTATTCTCCAGCCATTTGGCTGCAGACACCAAAGCCATTTTACCTAAGTCACTACTGCACCAGGAAGATCTATGTGCAGGACAGGGTTCATTACCTTGATATTAAAATTAAGCAACAATACCTTCACTAAACTATCACTGAATCAAAAGCCCACCAAAATTGTCTATCTACATGAATTATTGAACAAATTCAACATTAAATGACTTCAGTTCATGACAGAATTGAAAGACAGCAGTCTTTGTAATACTCTGATAATAACCCAAATATCAGACCCACAGTATACAAGCCCACATGCAGAAAGCCTTTTGTTCCCCCTTTCCCAGCATTTAGGGTTCCCAAGGCATAAAGAGGAGCTATAATTTAGCTAAACTGTATCAGACAATACCCAATTCCCACCTGCAAAAGAACTCCTACAAAGAAGTCTTTCTTGGGCTGCAGTTCTGCTCTAAGCCTGGCTGTGTGGTACACATACCTGGACAGTAGGGCTGAGCACTATAGAAATATTCTGGATGTTCATTTTTGTTTCCAGTTCCTTTGCAATAACATGGTCCATATGCACAATCAGCCAAGAAATCAGGAGATGGTTGCACTCTGGCAGCTCTTTCAGCAGCCTCTGGCACTCCTGAACTTTCTCAGCTTCTGTGCTCTTTCCACAAGCATCTTCAAAGCGGGGCATGAGCTCTTTGGTAAGCAGATTTTCAGGCAGTTCCCGTAGGTACTGTTTGAGCAAGCTGGCGACTGTATTGGGCTCATATTCTTCAAGGTTCGGAGATTCTTCGCGATCATAGGCTGCCTTCAGCTCGTCAACTTTTGATTTTATTCCTTAAAATAGTTAGATCAAGAATTAAGAGAAATTTCAACTGTAAATGTCTATATTTAAACTTTTTTTTTTGAGACACATTTATTTCACTTCTCCTTACAATTTAAGCTAATTGAGAAACACCTTTTAAAAGTTTTCCACTTGTAACAAAGTGAAAATCGTGACTCAAAATTACATGATCACTGGTTCTAAAAGCACTGATTACTCCTATGAAGCAAAACCACAGCACTGACAGAGCTCTGAATCAGAACTGGTGCCAGCATTCCCTTTCATCAAGGAACATAAAATAGTGTGAGGAAAGGTTGGGGAACTTAACATCTGTTGGGTATTTGCATTAAGCTTCTTTCTGGCTGTTCAATTATCCATCCCTAAGCCACACAGCAAATATGTTATTAGTTCAGATACTATGCAACAAGCTCTACCCATAACAGCTTTCCTTTGTCAAAACAAACCCCACACCTTTTAGTTTCCAGATTTCCAGCTGGCCCTCCTCAGCAGAGGAATCTCACACAGGATTGTCAATTTGAGGCACCGCATGAATAAAAGTGTGTTCATGTAATTATTCAACCCAGCCAAGTTTTCCTACAAGGTGTTAGTATAACTCAGTCACATTCCAATCTTCCTAAACTTGGGGGGAAATTTCATTCTTGCAGCTCAAACACTAACTTGGGTACACCAACTTGGTGCACAGCCCTGGCTTGGCTCATACTCAATGAGCACAACTGGGCACATTCAGCCCCTGGAAAATACCAGGAAAACACGCTCAGTTTCATGGCCAAAATGAGCCATCAGAACAGCTGCAGGCTGCTAAGCTATGGCAATTCTCTCTCTGAGCTCTCAATTTAAACAATCCTACATGCACAAGAGGGAGCTGTTGCACTGGAGAACACCTACAAAGAACACAGAAGCAGAGCAGAAGTTATTTAAGGAAAACACACCTGTGAAAATTCCCAACACATCGTGTCTAAAAAAACAAGCAACCAAAATGTTTCACTAGGCAGGATGAAGCAACTGCTTAAGGTGCTGCAGTATTTCTGCATGCCTACTGAACACCATGCAGATGGACAGCATGAAGACAGCTAAAGAAGCCTTTAGAATAATTTCATTACTGGTTTACAGTGCTGGGTAACTTGATTCAAAATGCTTTTCCTGAAATTCCTTTCCTTGATTGGTGTTGTCCCCTCCAAGGTACCCACAGAAGTACTTACATGAGCTGCATTTCTGGTGCAGCTCATAAATAAAAGGGACTGTTTTGTCTAACATGACTAAAACTGAGGTTTCACTTATGTAACCTGTTGTTACACAACTACCACAGTTAATTAGCTGCTGTTGCTAAGCTTAAACAGTGAAACTTGCATTTTCTACTTATTAGCAAATTTGCTGAAAGAAAAGAAGCTTTCAAGAAAAAAACATACAATAGGAATAACTGGAAAAAGCAACTTAGTTAGAAGCATAAGCGATAAAATGGTTATAGCTCATCTTTGCTTTTGAAATCAGCTACCACTGTATTTCTAAAGCAGAAGAAAAAGAAGTCAGGTTGGCCATACTACCATGTTTTATTCATTGCTACCATCCCATGACAAAAGGCCAAAACAGATGTGTTTTTACTGCCATTAAGCAATGCCACCACATTACCAATTTTTCTGGTACTTCAGACCTACAAGTTTGCTTAAGTTTGGCTACCTGATTACCTTTTGGATAATTAATGGAGCTATAAACAGAGTATCTAGATGTTGGAAGTGATAAAATAATAAGAAAATTGCAAGTAAAGACCTTAGGAACCTGTGTGCATGTCAGTGTGCCCAGAGTACCTGAAACTCTGTAGATGCCTTCACATTTCATGCCATACTTCTCTACGTAATCTATACATTCACGGAAAACTGCTGGCAGGCGGATGCCATCATACATCATGGTCCTGTCTACTGCATCAGACAAAGGAATGCCAAACACGGGTCTGTGACTTGGAACATCCACTTGAGGTATCTCTGTCTCTTGAATTGGCTTTTTCTTTTTCTTCTTCTCTTTCCACTGTTTTACAACATCTGCTGCAGTTAAGTCTTTTGACTTTTTCTCTTTGTGTTTGTCTTCCTTATGTTTTTCTTCCTTGTGTTTTTCATCTTTGGGCTTCTCTTTTATTTTAAAATCCTTTTCCTTCTTTTTGGAAAAGCTGGGTTTCTTGAAGACATGTATTCCCTTGGACCGCTTCAACTTGGAAGGACTTTCAGCTTCATCACCGGAACTGTCCTCTTGAAACGCAGCATAACCTTCCGCTGTTGGGAAAAGCAGGAGAAGGGAAGGGGACAGCTGTAAGTCTGTTTACTTTCCAGACAGCAACAACAAGAAGTTGCACGTAAGGAGGAGGGGGAAGAAGCAACATGAATTAAAAAACAGTGCCTGTCTGACTCCTCAGAAGGTTTTCTTTAGTTGTTACACACTTGAGTGGACAAGGATTAAATCAAGTTGCATAATTACATCAAAGATAAGCCACAGAGCTCCTGAACAATGAATACTTTATATACTTACTCATAATGGCAATGTCCATCCTATGGGCTAGATTCCCATCTAATAGTCAAGGAAATGCAAAATAAAAACAACTGTCTGGAAACTTCTCTATGTTCCTGTAATCAACAGTATAAGAGTTGCTGTTAAGGATCATCTGCTGCATACACAGAAGTCTAACAAATTTCAGTTAACAACAAACTAAACTCCAGCCACCTAAAGCCCCAATCCTTTTGCAGAATATTATGAATTTAAAGACAAGTATGAAGTTAACAAAGCTTCAGGCTCAAATAAAATACAAAAAAACCGCCCCAAACTAAAACCAAAAAAGCACTAGCACACTTACTTTTCACTAGATGAACAACACAATTCCAGTTACACTAGCACAATACCTGCCCATGAAGGTGCAGATTTGCCTTAAAAAGCACATGGGAGAGATTCAAACAAGTCCCTGGGCTGAGCACACCGTTCCAGCAGCAGAAGTCCAAGTGCCGTCTAAAACATGCACCAAGTGCTTTTAAGTCATTACGCCTCTGCAGCTGGCCCTGCCTCACCTTCAGGCAAGAACACAAAAGTCTTTAAAGGTGGATTACAAAAAAACCCCAACCAACACACCAACAAAAAAACAACCCACAAACAAACCCAGCAACATGCAATCCAACACAACTTCCAAGTTCACTAATTCTAATTTTACATACGCAGTACCCCATATAAGAAAAGTAAGCCTGAAACCTGGTCAACAAAGGTGACATTTGACATGCCATCTGCACCAGCCAGGCCCCCCCAAGGCAGAGGGCAGCAAGCCCCCATTATACAGACCCTTTGACACTCTTCCACTACCTACAGGCAGAGCCTCTGCTCACATGAGGCAGCACTGACAGCCAAGTGCTCTTGCTGCCTGAATAGTTTTGGGTAGAGGAAAATTACCCCCTTAGATAATATGAGAGCACATCATGCACAAGACTACGGGCAATCATTTTTTCCCAGTGAAAAATCTGCAGAAGAACCAGGGGACGTTGAGTCTTTCATCCTTCCAATTCTGAACTGCACCAGACTGCAGAGTTTCTCAACACTATTTCAGCACATACAAGAAGTGTCTCTATTTTGAAGCCTCCTTGACTGCTTTGTAGAAGATAGCTTTTAATAATCAAACAAATACAAGAAATGTATTAAAGCATGGAACTACCATAAAATAATTACAATTGTTAGAGCAGCTCAGTCTTTGCAGCTGGGACTCTTCCCTAGGACTACCAAACATACACTTTCATTGAAGACTGAAAAAGACTGTGTAGCTGTTCCTGCCCAAGTGGATTTTAATATAAAAATGCAAACATTAACTGGAGGACAACCAGCAGCCAGGTCTCCTCCTCCCTGCTTACTGGCTGTGTCATTTACTGGGTTTTGTAAACTAAACCCAGAAATGGGTAAGGAAACCTGCAGTGCATAAACCAAGGATTCAAATCTCACTCTGGTACAGAAGGAACTGCAGATGCACCAGCTACAGGACAAAGGAGGAGCACACATCTCCACTGTGTTTTATGAGAATGAGACAGGGCTGGCACCAAGGTTCAAGATGGACTTCAGAGACATAATTTCCAAACAGAAAACCAGATCTTTCCCAGCCAGTGCCCAGAACAATCTGCCCTCTGTATTTCCTGCTGGGTAGCTGTGACAGCTCCCAGTCACACAGCGTGGGGTTCCCACATGCACACCAGGAAGTGTCAGCACCCAGACCCAAGCTGGGAGGTCGGTGCCACCAACAGAGCCCTGCTCACATGTCCCAACACTCCACACTGCAACACAAGCCCCAGTGCCTTCCTAGATCTGTGGTAACGTAACACCAGCAAGAGAACATTACTGAAACTGGTATTTCTTGAATTCACGAGAAGACATGAAGGAGCAAGTTAAATAAAAACCCAGCCTTTTAAATTCTGTCTCAGTAACATAAGTCAACAAAGTTTAGAAATACATACTAATACAGATTCACACAGAGTGGGTTCATAACAAGAGAGGGTTTGCATGTCTCTCAAGAATAGCCCGATTTTCTTTACTATATTTTTGGTTATAAAATTGCTGTATCCCTTTCACCGGTGATACAATATATTGAAATATAAACAACTTAAATTTCTACAGACAAAAAATTACCAAAAGTGCTTGACAAATCAGGTAATTTTAAGTATGGAAAGAGTATTACCTACTGGTAACTGGTATTTCTGTTCACTGTTTCCTCAAGACTCCCAGTACTAATAGTCCCCATTTTCCCATCATTCTACTGTCAGTTACATTTTCCTCAATCTATATGAGAACAGCACTAATGTAATAAATACTCCAATTTCACCAGTATAATGACACAGCATAATCTGCCAGTTCCTTTTGTTAGACCTTCCTTCCATAAGCCTGCCTTCATTGCAGTTATTTTAAATGTAATGCTTCAAGTATAGCCCTTATCTCACTGAGAATTATGAAAAACCCTTATAAAAATAATAATAATTATAAAAAAAATTCCACTGTTACTCTGGAAAAATCTAGTTTACAGACTTACAATCTTTGTCATGCAGTGAGGCTACTGTTTCTATCAGTCTGCATACTTGGGAATACTTCTCCTGCATTCTCACAACAAAGCCATAAAGTCATGCCATAGTATTTATTATTAACTCCAAGGGTGGCATTATGCAGAACTGCCACTTATCAAACCTACTGCAAGAGACATTTTGTCCATCAGGTCTCTGATGGGTTTTTAAGTAATTTATAACTCTACAGCTGATTTGGCTCCCCAGGGAAATCTGCAGCATCTGTAATTAATTCACCGAAAGAAAACATGGATGGCTTTTACAAATGAAAGAATTAGTAGGTCAAATGACTGAAGTGCAGTGCAAGCATTGGTTACCTAATGCCAGTTTGTCAGAGGGATTGCCATCAGATTGTACAGCATTTCTAAATAAAACTAAGACACATGAATGCACAATGAGCTTGGGTAAATGGCTTCTACTTCCTCTCCTTGCCCACAAGATGCATTTTTATTATCAACAGAAACTTCTACCTTACAGACATTACCAACACTCACTATCCAACTTTCAATTAGATGAGTTTGTCTTTAACATTCATTTGACTCACTGATGTGAGCGCAGCACTCCCAAACAAATTCTGCATTCAGATTACTCTGCAGCACTGTGCCAGCAGAGCAAATGAAGCTGAACTAAGAAATGTGTCTTACTTTATTTTGATTTAAAATAATCACTGGCATTGAAAGGCAGACTTTTAAACTCTCTACAAATGGTGCTTTGCTAGATAAATACACAGTAGTATATAGAGAAACACAGTGATTTGTCAGCAGAACAGGATGTAGCAACACATCCTATTTATCCCAAAGATAAACCCTGATATGAAGAGCCTCTGATCTTTATCAGTGTAGAAAATTCTAATAACTTCTTACTCTGTAGATCTGAAAACTGTATTCAGAGCTTCTCCACACACCAGATCAGTAAAAATAATGTTTTGTCTGCATAGCAGCGGTTTGGTTTCAGCCCTCACCTATATTCCAAAAGAACATACAGGATCCCCTGTCTAACACATTAAGGATCTGGTCTTCAAAAATATTTCCTGAAATTTTCAGAAGAGTTCATACCAGTGATACTACTATCCTTTCACATGCTAGTTTAATACAATTCAAACAATTCTCCATTTCCCCAAATATTATATAAAGAAAATCAAGATTATTCTAAACAAAAAAAATCCTAGCTGCATATGGAACCCATCCTGTCCAACAGCATCAATCTCAGAAGTAAAATGAATAAGCAGAGTAAGATCTACTACACATAGACTCTTTACCTACAGAAATTCTAATGGGTAGAAGAGCTTCTTCAGAAGTATTTTCTCATAACATTTTTCTTCTGCAAGAAACTGCATATTTTATGGCTTTATCAACACATGATTAGTGACAGGTGGTTAAACATTTTCAAAAATCAATTACAGTGGTTGCTGTCTCAGATAATCCATTACTGCTTAACACAGACTCATTTTTGCTCTCCTGCTGTCACAGGACAAGTTCTGTTTGAGTCAGAGAACAGATCTAGTTTAAAACTATGCCAGTAAAAAGAAAATTCCTTTTAATCCCTAGTAAATCCCCTAATCTAACTCACTCTACAGCCAACCAACACCCAGTCTATCACAGAAGAGTGGAGAATAAAAATTAGTGGCTGAAACATTTTTCCAGGAGATCAATTCCACATAAAAAACCAATATTCCATTGGATTTTCTATTAGCTCCAAAACATTTTTAGCACTTTTCCCCCAGAATAATTGCTGTGTATTATTAGGTTACTGCCACTAACATGAAAAAATCAAATCGTTAAATAACTATAAATATATCTATATAAAAATACAGAAAAAGATATTTTGCTAGCATACAAAAATGCGTTTTTGATACAGGTGATAATAATGAAGATAGGAGTGCATTACCCTTGCAGAAATTATTTACCTGAAAAACCAAACTGAGTAACTTTGGGATATTTATCCTTCCCTTCCCTGCTGCTCTTCCAGCACTTCTGAAGTTTACATTTAGAGTATTATCAAAATAGCTCAAGATTTTTGTGGGATTAAACTTAGATACAGTTTCAGGTGTTAGGACAACCTTGTAATTAATTCACTAATATTGCAAGTCCAACAAACACTCACTCTGTCATAATGTAATGTCAACTTGTCTTTTTTTTCACTGACATGTTCAGTTATATTTGTTTATACCCCAAACTGCATGATCATGGCAGGTTGTGCACTGTTCAAAACCAAAGCAGGTGGCCAGAAAAAATGAAAAGAAACTATCTGAAGACATACAACAGAATTTAAAAGGTGAAATAAAATGAAGAATCAAAAGTATGGGAGGAATAACAAAGGCTAAATCTGGAAGGAAAACTCTTAAAATCAACCATGATAAGCAACTCTATAGAACACCTGTAATTTAGACAGGTAAAATGTCTGTTGAGGGTATATTTACAATATTGATTATTTTTGGACTGCATGAGATGTACTGAAAGCTTGGTATGTAACTTACTCTTCTATCTGACTGGCAACTATATGACAGACATGAATTAGGCCAAGAAATGCTGAATGCCTTTTACACCAGAGCAGCAACAGATGATTTGGTTCTTCCCATGTTTTGTACTTTTGTGCTCTTTGAGGACTTTTTCCCACTTTTAAAGTTTCTTTTAAGTAACAAAAATTGCTTTACATCAGCTATAAAACGTGTTGCAATCTCTTGTGGAAGAAAACAGTTGCAGTGCCAATGTGCACCGACCTGTGTGGATTTGCTGAAGAAGCATTTTTCCTCCTAAACAACAGCTTTCAGCTACACTACCACCATGAGACAGCCTGAATTCCATGCAAAGAAACCCACACGATGCATAATGTAGGCCTCTACCAGTTCCAGATTTAGAGGTGTGCAATGCAGAGCTCTAACAGAAAGCTGGACAGTAAAACAGCAACTACTGATAGCCTGAATTTAGACCTTTCCAAACAATACCAAATTTTTGTTGCCAATCCAGTAATCTGTATTCGGTCAATACTGTTTACATTACAGAAAATCACTAAGGAATCACTTTTCTTAAAACCTGTAGGAATTTCAACTGTTGGTTTTAATTTGAGGATGTGTTTTTGAGTTACAGTATTCTTTAGGCATACAGTTTTTAGATAAATAGCAACAGTCCTTCTAAACTGTGGTAGAAACAATTCCTGCATTCCAGGAAACTGGTTTGATTAAAAGCAGTGCAGTGACAGTAGATTCTTAAGGAGTGATTATTTAAATATGTGCACGCATATTACAAACTGTCACCATATTAATTCTAACAGAATACTGGGTGCTGTCTCACTGTTTCTGATCTTCCAAATTCCACATGTAAGAAGTAGCAGGATACACTGGAATCAGAAATACAGACATTTTGAAACTTTGCTAAAACAAATGTCACTTAAAATGTACTAGCACTTGAGCTGTGATATTTAGGTTTCAGAGACTTGGGCAGGAAAGGTCTTTCTGGTACTGAGTGTGCTCAGTATCAGCTAAGTATTTCCAAGTGCTTTGTTCTTTCAGAAGATGCAGAAAAACTTTCATGAATAAAAACTATTGCATGTTTCCAAAATTTTCTGCACAAATCTAAAGGTGGAAATGAAGATTTCTGTTATTTTGGAGGAGGGGTACACTTTTTAAATGCAACTTCTACTCCAGACACTGATACATTGACAATGGATTTTATAGTCAAAGCTTTACTTTCTTCTAACCTTTGCTCTGTCAGTTCTGGAAAATTCAGATCTCAGTGTCAGTTTGCACATTTTTGACCTCTGCAATAATACTTTGGCACTGCTGGAGGAAACTGCATGATCAGACTAAACTGAGAAGCTAGAGCAAAAAAGGACAGAGATTTTATTACTGCTCAAATAATGGTGCAGTGTGAACATGAAAACTTGGGATGGTACACAAAAGCAAACACTGAGTAAGGGAGACACATGGGAAAAGGGCTACAGTTGTTGAAACTGACTCTTCCAAATGCACAAGTCTACAATTCAGATCAAACAGTTTTATTCTAGCTAGCACCTCAACTATGATTAAAAATGGATGTATTTGGAAATACATTTGAAAACCTCCACTTAGAATGTGAAGAAGAACTCCATGCCAGGATTTACCAATGCATCATGAAAGGTTTTGGCTAAACAGGTTTATTAGTAATTCTGGGCACATGCTTGGCACCTGTATCTGTGCAACAAAAAAAAATTAAGGTGTGGAGTTTTTTGCAAGAGAAACAAGTGCTGCACAAAGTCTGTTTGTAGCAAGTTAACTTCCTCCACATTGAAACAAATTTAAAAGAATCCGCTGGGAATACTAAGCAATTTTGAGAGAGAAAAAAGGAAAGAGAACTTGAAAGCATTGAATTAAAAAGAGAAGTTGTCTACTCACTTCTTTTTTCTTTTTTCTTAAATTTTCCTTTCTTCTTCCCATGCTCCTTTTCATCATCAGATACTATATCTGGAGGCTCATGTAAGCTGTCGTGAGGTGGTGAAGGCTCACCGGTGCGGTACAATCCAGGGAATTTTGTAGGACTGATTTCTTCAGAGCTGGGAGTACGAGCAAGTCCCCCACTGTGTTCTACCCGACGGTGTTCACTGGGGCTGCTCGTGGGAGGCAGGAAGCACTCGGTCATTCTGATACCTGGATATCAAAGTGAAATCTTCTGCTACCTGTCCATCACACCTGCATCAGAGGAAAACAAAAAGAAAACTCACACAATTTTAAGCAATGGGTTTCAGAACACCTTGTTTGGAGCTCTACCCTGAAACCATAAACAGCAATACGTTCTACAATGAGAGTTCCAACTTCTGTCAAGACACAGTAAAAGAACATCAGGTCTGAAGCTCAGTGTTTGCAGAATTTGTTCATTAACTCCTGAGCCACATTAGCATGAGAGCTGCCATTTCAGCCATTTCTACTTTATAAGATACAAAACATACATTAAGTATCTCAATACTTTAACAGTTGAAAAAATTCTTACAAAATTCATAGGCAACTTGCATACTGATTGGTAGTATTTACTACAAATTAGTTTGCTAACTTTTAAAATTTTTTTGACATCAAATAGATTTGCCTGGAAGCTCAGAGTGTTTGTGAGCACTGCCCTTAAGGCAAAGACCATTTTCTTCTTTCCCAAGCATATTTTATAGATGCAAATAAGAACTTGCCTAGCCTGTTGCAATAAGGGGGGGAAATAAAATAAATAGAGCTAAAGCAAATCCATCTTTTAATTATGCCACTGCAAATTAAAGAAGGTAAAAAAATAATGATTATGCTTTTCTGGTATACAACAACTTCACCTTTGAAGAGACTGTATCAGGTCATCTGCACCCAGATGCTGGTACATTGTTTGCTTGAGAGTTATGGCCAAATAAAAGCTTATACAAAAATTGCTAAAGGAAGCCAATGCATAAATTCTCAGCAGTGGAACTCATAAGCAAAAAACTGTTCCTAGCACAGATAAATTTCAGAAATTCCACAGAATGGATATGCTGTATGGGACGCCACACCTCTGGAGTCCACTTGTCTGGATTTGACCCCTTGTGTCTAAATAGTCACAAAGGATTGTGTAATATTTTGTTTTATTTTTAGTTCATATCAAATACTCCACTGCCATGATTATTTGATACTGTGTTTAAACAATTAAATGGCATGTTCAAACATGGGATTTTATGAGAAATGTCCAGGTATGTAAAGCTTCAGAATGACAGCTATCAAAAAAGGTCAAAATTTCCAATTATATAAGCATTTTCAATATTACCACTGACAGACTGGCTTTACTATTGTATTTCATTTGAGTATCAGAATGACCTGTAAAATTCCTGCACAGTATGTTCACATTTCATCACCAAGTCCTCTGTCTGCTCCAAGAGAAACAGAACCCAGCATATCCCACCAAACAATAGAAAGTAAACAATAAAACTTTCTAAACAACAGAAAGTATTTCAACAGTAACTCATGGAATTATATTAGAAATATTACATATAATTTTTTTTTAGTGAATAGAATGGATAGCACCTACAAATCAATCCACATGTAGAGTGGACAAGGTGAGAAAGCGCACAGAGGGCAAGAAAAATGTTATTGCAAAGGCACATGAACACCACCCTGGAAAATGAGGATATGTAGGCTTTGCCTGTGGAACCCAGCAGAGCTTCTGAGATTAAGAAAGCCTTAGCCCATACATTCCACGACACTCTTCAGCAGTATCACTCAAATCCTGGGCTTTTATTTACAGATTGGCAGCATACAGAAAAAATATGACATGGTATTATATTCTGTCCAGTTAATAATTATAGATGAATCTAGGTAAGAGGGTTTTGGGGAAGGTGGTTGGTTCACTTTTTTGGCGGTTGGAAGTTTTAATTTTTTTCTTTTAAATTCTCATCCTTCAGCTCTCTGTATGTAGATCAGAGTGAAATTTTAGAGCATGTATGCAACAGTATCTCCCTACAGGAGATCACTCACAGTGCTTATGGAAATAACCCGTTACTCAAATCACAATTTGAATAGGGCACAGTAAGACACAGAATTATGATGAGAAACAAAATATTCGTGAAGTCTTTATTTAATACTGTTCATTGCTTATTCTGGCTACAGCAGAGGCACTGGCTAAAAATTAAGACAATTGGGTGTATTTGTAAATACAACAAATTAAGACTGTACTTATGCTTCTTATATTTTATTTTACAGCTTCAAGAAAGCATTAATTTCCTATATGTATCATTTTCTAGGCCTTTAAATAAGGGAGAAATTCTATGATGCTCAAATTATATCAAGACCTATCAGCAGGAGAGAGCCTTTCAGCCTACTGAAAAAACCTCTTCCACTTTTACTAATGGATGTTAATGTCCTACTGCCATACAAATCCACACATTTCCTCTGGCTTTTACAGTTTTCTTCTGACAGCAATAAATGGCAAGACTGAAAAAATCATGGACCTTCTAGGCATTTTGAGAAGAAACATTTCTAATAGGCTTGCTCTTCTGCCAACTTCTCCCTCTCAGACTTTTTCTTCCCAATCTGTTAACTACTTCAATCCTGCCTCTCCTCTGCAGCAGGTCCCTTCCCTCAAACTGCTTCTCTTCACCCGTGCAGTTCTCATTTGTCAGGAGGTTCAATAACTCACTGCTGCCACATGAGGAAGGTCACACTACTCCCCCCATTAACTCTCCTCTGCCTCCAGTTCCAGCAGTTTGCTCTTTTTGAGATGATTCAAGTTGCTAGCTGCTCCAACAGGCTTCTGCTGCTGAGCTGGCTCATGGAAGAGCTCAACAAGTACTAACAATGAAAAGCAGAGAAGTGGCAGAACCACGATGACAGGAGTGCAACCTCTCTCTTTGGGCACCTGTTTTGTCACACTGCACACACAGCTTCATCTCCTCAGATTTCAACCATTTCTTACCATTTGTAACTTCAAGCTTTCATTTCTTTACCACCCAGTGTCAGCACTCCCATGGCTCTCGTCTTGACTTACTACTCTGTTTCACCCTCAGTGTATCATAGACAACCTGATCTTCATCTGCTTTGGTCTCTGTGACTCAAGCTCAGTTTCCCACTTTCCCCTCATCTTGTTTTTTATTTGGGTGGCTCCTACTTTCCTGCAGCACACCGCTTCCTTGCAGATAAAGTTCTCTCTCTTCTTCCTCTGTTTCTTCTATCTTGTTAGTTACCAGTTCCCACTTCTTCCTGAATGTTCTCTGCTGCTGTTTTTTGTTACCTCATGATTATCTACCTCATCTTTTCACCTTGTCCCCATTTCTCCCACTGGCTCTCAGTCTCTCCCCAGTATCACAAGAAGTCCCTTCTTACCCCCCTGCCAAGAGCAGGCTCCTTGACTCCCACCACTTCTCATTCACTTGACATTTGACTCTTCTTCCACTGAAGCCACAAATGCTGTTACATGACAGCATCAGAGAGCTTCTCGCACTTCAAGCACCTTCTCAGACCTAGCTACTTTTTTCAGTATTCCCAAAATGCAGTTTCTTGAACCATCTTCCTGCTCAAGACTGAGTCAAGCCTTAAGAATAACTCAATGTCAAATATAAGCCTTCACTGAACACCGGCAGAATCATGACCTTTCCTCTATTCCCCAAGGAAAGACTAAATTATAAGAGATTTTAAACATGGAAAGAAGGTACGTCATTAACACAAAATCTAGCCATCATGCCATCACCATCTTTCTAGACCATAGACCAAGCACAGGAAAGTGGGTTGGGGAAAGGAAGGAAGATGCCTTCACAGTCAAAATAATGTGGTTTTCTAAGCTTCAATTTTGAAAATAACTCAACTTTTTCCTAAAAAATTCAGTCTGAGCTACATATTTAGTAAGTAAAGATGAGGTTTGGAAAAACCATAGAAAAGGGAAGACAGAGAGACATGACAGCCAGCTTTAATAGATCTCACTTTCAAGAGCGTGTCATCTAAGTTGGCACGAACACATTAAAGAGAGGCACAGTCTGAAAGACCAAATTCACAGCTCTTTCATTCAGGACAGAAGGCTCCATTATTTCTGTTTGCACTGAGTCTGTACTGTGACTTTGTGCCTTGTAACCAATTTCAACAGCAGAAGCGAATTAGAGCAGGTGATTGCATGCACAGATGTTATTTTGTAAAGCTTCTGGGTGGAATGAAGGATGTGGAATTTTTCTGCAACAAGTATTATGCAAGACCACATCTGAAGCACAGTGGGTATCCCCCAGTCATTTCATTTTGCCACAAAAGACACTCTCTGAATACCTGGGTGTTACACTGAAAAT
This sequence comes from Aleadryas rufinucha, assembly GCA_013397815.1. Classification (NCBI taxonomy): domain Eukaryota; kingdom Metazoa; phylum Chordata; class Aves; order Passeriformes; genus Aleadryas; species Aleadryas rufinucha. Next base: position 793,712 of record VZTH01013865.1, read on the forward strand.
AGTCCCAAGAAGTCAATAATCAAAGGATGGAGGCAGAGGGGGAACACTCACTCAGCTACCAGTACCTGCTCTATCACAATTCTCCAAAAGCAAGACAGAGAGCACAGGAGTACTTCACTCATCATCGCAGACCTTCAGTCCAAAAGATCTGGACATGCATGAAGGACCTGGTTCTTGAAAAAATGAGGCACACCATTTTTGGACAAAAAATATCCTAGTAACAAACATAGCTCCATTCTGGAAAGTAATGAACCATAAGAAGAAAGAATAAAAACTATCACTTGTGGGCTAAGTATGTCAAAACACTTCAGAAACCACGAGTGGTACTCATATAACTGTTGAGACTTTTGAATAAGATGAGAAGATTGAGTTAGAATTTATTTACCAAGACAATACAAGGTCTGTGTCACATCTAAGTTCTGTATCTATTGCATTTTTTACAACATACGGAAAAGCTTAATACAAATAACTGCTTTCATTTGAACACTTCTTAGACTGAAATGCTGCCATGCAGTCAAATGTCAAAATGACATCAGAAGCCATCTGTTTCATTTAATAAGCAGTGGCCAGGTATAAAACCAGTGACCTTTCCTTTCTTTAATAAGGTAACATGGCCACGAAAGGAGAAGGAATAGGGAAGTACTTCATGTAGACAGGCAAAGCAAGTTTAAAATTTCACAAGTCACGAGTAATCACACAAACACAGCATTAAGTAACTCCCCTGTGAGTCACATACTCTTCATAACTGGCAAAAATTAAAGCCTCAAGAAGGGACCTCACAAAGTTTTCTGGATAAAAAGAATAAAATACAAATTGTTTAGCAGCATTCAGCTCCGAAACATCAGATTACTTTACAGGATATGTGATGCCATGAGAATGTTGGAAAATTTACTTCAAAGGAAGCTGTATAATCATGCAGTTGAAGTCTCACAGGAGCAAGCTGTACATGTTTCAAATAATGCCAGCATCAGAACAGCTCTAAAGTAACAAAAACAGCTTTTGTGTGGTCTCTCATTTACCTGTAGGTGGATAAAGTCTGCCAGTTACAGCACCATCCAAGGCATTTCAAGTTCTGCTCTGAGAGTCCATTCCAGCTCAGGAGGAGTGATATACAAACAGACAAAACTACTTAGCTCTTGACAATCAGTGAGCTACAGACCACATCCATATCTGAGTGGACTCTTGAAGGAGCCAGCTCACATTTAGAATATGCAGCTGTATCCAGATTATTCCCTATTATTGAGGGTATTCTAGCTCTTCAATAGTCTAATCAGTAGAGAGACAGCCTTAAAATAAATAATTAAATAATACCCTAGACATTGTAGAAATATCAAAACCAAGGTTTTCCAATCCCATTATGATAAAGTTTTGCAATCTCATGAAGATAAAATCCCAGCTATGTGGCAGCATGTGCTTTCCAGTTTGGTTCACTTCAGGGAAAACAGTATTACAGCCCCTACCTCCGTACAGCTCCATCAGGATGCAATTCGCAGGCTGTTTCCAAGAGACACATCTTGGGAAAAACAGAAATTGGATCCCTGGAAGGGGATGGATGGTTAAATGCTTTCTTCCAGGAGAGAGCACATTGAAAATGGATGGACCAGAACTGCCTAGGAAATGCCCCTGTCCCATGGCTCTGCTTCCTGCACTGGCTATACCGTCACACCTCTGTTTTGCTGTAACATCCTACTTCCCTGGAGAGGCAGGCTGTGACAATTTATATCCCACTGTCTGTTCCACTACCTCTTCAAAGCAAGTAGTCTACAAGAAAAGTCTGGCCACAAGTCTTTGTTACAGGGTAACAACCAAAGCCCTATACAGAGGGTACACAAACTATGCCCCACATGTGGCTCATTCCCATCCTACAGTGATATCCCAGCAAGCCCTGCCACATGTCTTTCCCCAGCTGAATCGACTGCCACGGAAGCAGTTTCAAAGCAGTGCACTACATTATGATCACAACCAAATATATAAGAAGCATTCTTGCAAATAACTGTCCAGCTAATGAGCTGTTTAATTGCTTTGCATGGCAGCTTTCTCAAGTAACAAGCAGGCGGCCTGGACTCCGCACCACAAGGCAGATGGGCGCTGTACCCAGACCAGACTTCTACAGGAGTATCTTGACTAATCACCAGCTGCATTGCAACTGCTACTGCCCACCCTGAGAATAATTTGTCATTCTTCAAACTTCTTGGCAACATGCTACTCTTCTGTACAGGATTCTCTACTTTTAACCCCAGTAAATCTTGCTCTTGGTTCCCATGGTCTTGTCAGCACAAAGTGATCCAATACCTTCAGTACAGTACTCAAGCCCAGTACATTAGTTTCCTACTCCATAGTTTAGTCACACTCTTCCCCAGGCTCTCTCCATTTGCTTCCTCATCCCCTTTCTTGCAGTCTAGTTCCTCCACCAACAGGGCTGTACCTGCTCTATCTCACAATCTTTTCCTCACCAAACAGGTGTTCACAACCTAGACCTGTGCAACTCCAGTTTCACCATTCCTGTCCTCCACACCCAGTGTCTCATCTAACCTCACCTCTTGGCTGCTCACTGTTTCCCAGGTTTCCCTTGCTACCTTCTATTTCTCCCACACTCAGTTCTCATTAAAACTTCTGCAAATTATGGGCCACACATAAGCAAGGCAATGGGGGAGGTCCTCTTCAGCCAAATTTAGGTTTTCCCTGTAAATTACAAGTAGCAGTTGAAAGATTTGCCTGATTACCAAAATATTCATTATTACAGAAAAGAGATATTTTCTTGCTAGCTGAATTCTCAGAAACAGTTTGAAGAATTTGGTTCATGCTTTTAAAAAAAATTTTTAAGTACCAGCCTCTGAAACAAAACTTTTCAGTTCAAATTAAAAGACGGTAGCTTTTGGTAAGAGCTGAAACACTGAGAGTTGAATTGAATACAACTGTCTTGCTAACATGCTGAACCCTCCTATACATCTGAAAACCACCACACTGTGCAACATATGTAATACCCACTGTTGCTGAGACTGGCCTTAGAACTATTCCTGGTGTGACAAGCCTGCCCCTTCTCTCTTGTCCACCTCTCCAAATTCCCACTTGTACCAGTGCTAATGCATGTAAAACAGAACAGAAAGTTTTACTACTTAACAAAGGAAGGCAGGAAAATACAACAAAAGGTGTGCAGTTTACTTTCTTAACAATCACTATAAACACAGTATCACCACTGGTTTTGTTTGCCCTCGGGACTGTATACAAGTTTTTTTTTCAATTCACATTTTCTGACAAGTCCTTCAAAGAATTGTCTAATCCCTAGTCACCAAAGGTCTGCAACAAATTGTACAGCAATTATGATTTAGCAAATTAATACTAATTTTTATACTTTAATCAGTTCCTGGGCTGGATCTATTTAATGACAAATTCCCCTGATCAGAGATTTAAACTACAGCATCATTCAGTGACACTCCAGTACCTGAATGCAGCCAGCTTAAGAACAGCTGTTAACTTAGTGGAGTCAGGAAAAAAAACCAAAACATCCTAAACCCATGACTGGTTGAGCTGAATGTACTGCAAATGCTGTTAAAAAACCAAGTGCTACTCAGACTAAAAAACGCAAAGAAGCAGAAGAAAAATCAATGGATTTGGCATAAAATATTTTACAGGAGTTTTAAGCATTTCTGCTATTCTTTCAAGAGCATCTGCAGACTATCTGAGACATATCAGAGAATGGAATCTTATTTCTCCAGAGAGGCCAGAGCTCTGCATACTCAGTTCCAACACCCATTAAAAAACAACTAAGCCTATAAAAAATCTTATTTGGGGGTTTGTGTTTGTTTTTTTTTTTAAGAGTCTCTTAGCTAACACATGCTAAAATACTAGAAATGACAAGGGTAAAAAGCAATTCTCAAAGATTCTTTGCTTTGGATCTAACAGTGGCAACAAATCTGAGACACGCCCACACACCAGAAATGTGCAATATAACGCACTGGCCTTTCTGTAACAGCAGTAATTCACCTGGCAAATTCAACAGCAGCAGTGGAGATGCAGTAAGGCATTGTGAGGCTCCTGCCAGCAGGTAGAGTTCAAGCTCTGTGGAACTCTTGGGAACACACTCAGCTGACTTGTGCAGGCAGGTGCCACCGCTGCTGCATTACCATCATCTTTCGTACTCGTGCCAATTACAACGAAACCAGGACCCATGTGTGCCCCTCTACAAACATCACTTAACTGGTGTCTGCTGGATTGCCCTTTGAGAGCCCTCAAGCACACAGAGTTCCATAGGGACAGAGCCTTTCCACAATCTGTCAACTGCATAAACCTGCTTAACACGTAGAGGGAACGGCAGAGCATGGGTGCTGCATGGAGAACTGCACGCTGAGTCCAGACAGTGTCGCTTTTTAATCCAGTATTGAGAGATCATCTTTCTGACTGGATATAGAAAAAAAATCAGCTAGAAACACCATGCTTCTTCACTGAATTGGGTGAACTGTGACCATTATTTTATTAATAGAATTTTCAAACAGCATTAACTTCGCAGAAGTCACTTCATAATCCTTTAACTGGGAGGTCAGTACAAACAATCCAGTTTACCTTACCAAAGGTAAAGAATATTTAATTCTAAGGCCTTACCATTTCCAGAAAGAAGCAATTTCTGAAAGTAGATTAATGACACACAAACCTTTAGGGTTTGAACTGTGAAAATTAAGTTTCTTTTGCTTTACACTGAATTTTTGCCACCATGTTTTGAACACAGATGAAAAGATCTATCAATTACAGGTTCTCACTTGAACTCTGTATCATAAGGAGAAGCTAAGAACAGCTTTGCTTGGATCTCTTCATAGTGCGATACACGACACAGATGATCAATTTCCACGTATGATTCTTTTCATGTTTAAAACCTTGCATGTTCCAGTGTAACACAGGCAAAACATACTCAACTTTTAGTGACTATTAAACAGAACTATGGTGGTTGAGATAAAACCCATTCTACCATAACAGCAGAAAGGAAAAGTAAAAGAAGACTTGGATCCAGAAACACTGTTTATATAACAGCTTCTCTGATTATTTTTAGTGATTATTTAATAACTATGTCTATCTGCTGATTATTCTTAGTGATTATTTGATAACTATGTCTACCTGCATCACCTTTGCTTTTGGCTTAAGAGTCCTGTTTATTATCAAGCTAACATCAGTGGCTATTGGCCTGGAAACCAGCCTTCATTGGTTGCTTTATTAAGCCCAATTTGAGTAACATCAAGCACAGATTGGATTGCACACAAACGTTTCCCCAACTTAACAATAATGTATTGATGTGTAACATTTCTTTGCTCCCAGCACAGCAGTTTTTAGCACAGCCTTACTGTAGATGCAGTTCTACCCACCAAAAGGTTTTTTCTGATGTACCTTGTTTCATTTTGAGATCTGTTTTGAGACATGCCAACAAAATCATTGTTTTGCAGACCCATGTTATGTCTACAGCAGGAACCTGCGGGAATAGATGTCAATGTCTTTCAAACTCATGCTATATGGAAAAGAAAATTTTTATTTTTAGCATGGAATGTTAAGTTTCCGTACAAGACTAGGGCTATACCATCTCTTCGTCCCAGACATATTCCCATTAATGCCGGTGACAACTCTTCATCAACACCACATGAAGGATTTTTTAGCCTTTCAGCAAATTTCTGAATTTTTTGGGGTTTTTTTCAGTACCATATGTAGACATGGGATTAACAAGTTCTGTTTTCCGTGTCTGCCCCAGATTCACTCAATACCCAAGGGGAAAGTCAATTTAAATATTTACAAGCTCAGCAGATTATTAATTATGATTAACATCACCACCTCCAGGGCTGAGATGTTGCAAAATGTCACGCATGTGAATACAGAAAACATTCACAAATACATGCAAGGCAAGGTGCAGCACCATCCACCATGGGGCAGCTGTTGGTCTCTGCAGAGAAAGCAGGAATCTGCCATCCATTAAAATGCCAATTACTGGAACAGCAGCAGCACCCACAAGTTCAGAGTATTTGCCTTGTTTTCTATGCCAATTAACCTAGTCAAACAGCCTTAGAAGAAAGCTTACATGAAACACCAGCCTTCTAGAAAAATGTATAAACATTCTTAGAATTTAAAATTAAGTTCACATATATTTTCTAAAACAGGCTTAATTCAGCTTAGTCTGTAGCATCTACTGCAGCAATTTTCAGCAATCCCATGTCTTGAGAATATCACAAAAAAACCCCATACCTTAAGAAACACACTGATTGATGTTTTCAACTTACTTGCCAAATATGATACAAACTAACTGAATAATAACACAAATACAACATTAAAAACACGTATGCTCCACAGATGGAAGTAAAGTTCAGTATTTGATAGCACAGGACCAAATAAGTTCTGACTGCCATTCTGAAATCTGTTGTGTTGCCTTGTCTAAACATAAGTCATGCTGCTATAATTAAAATTAGAGTACACAGTTTAATGGTAGCACCAGTATGCCTAAGACCAAAGATGGCCTTTGTCCTATCCCTCCCTCAAAAGAAGATAAACTGCCTCCATCAGTGTAAGACAATTTTAAGAGTGGTGAAATCCTTGCACATAAGTACTAAAGCCCACCAAATGTAATTACCTGTCAAAATAACCACCTACAACTGACTGTTCTAATGATACACACTAACTGCAAACTTCTTTGACATGTTTGTGTATCTTTTAGACATCTTCAAAGTTCAACTGAAATAACATTAAAAACTTACTTCCAAAAGGATTTATAAAGAATGAGCAAAGAAGCCCATAGAAAACTGCAAACAAATTTGAACAGAGACCAAATAAAATATCATAAAATTGCAGCACACACAATGAGTGATGCAGGTAAAATTGATGCACCCCCTTCATTGCATTTTGGTGGTGTATACAGGTCCTGGCATATTCAAAGATACATTTGTGAAAGCCATTGCTAGAAAATTAGTTATTATCTTTGTGACGGAACATGCATTTAAATATACATCCTAGTACTTCAGTCACATTAATTTACTGAACCATCCAGACAGCAAAGAACTCCACATGTTCATCACTTCCTCTTTCAACTGGAAAACTGAATTTTGTTTCCTCCAACAACATTTCAAAACCCGACTGCTTAAAACGCATCTGCTCACTGGTGGTACGCAATGTGTGAATTTTGGAGAACTGCAACCCCAAATTTCAGGATGAAAACTTCAGAAGTATGACCTGTGAAAGATCTCTGCATCTAAAATTAGCAAGTGGCCAGCACGAAGAAAACTTACAGAACTTGTAAAGATTAAAACATCTAAAGAACAAGAAAAGTTAAAACCACAAAACTGAAACAATCCAAGGAGTTTCTGGGTAAATCTGTTCAATCACTTGGTATTTTTTCCCCCAAGCTCTTACATTTTTAGTCCATTCAATCAATTAAAAATATCCCATAAAACATGAAAAGCTCTTTAGGCTATCTTAAAAGAACGGCATCTCCTTTGAAGACACCACAATTGAAAATTGGAAGAGGAAATTACACTTTTTTTTTAATCCAACTTAAAAAAAAAAGTATTTTGGGTTTTGCACAGATTAGCATTACACTTTTATATATAGCATTTGGTTCACAATACTAAAATCTACTGGAGTAGTACAAATACAGTAAAATATCTTGTCAAGTTAATTATCTTTTATCAGTAATTATACACTACATTAATACACTCAGTATTAAGTATGTGAAAGCAGTATATTGGACATAGGAAAACAATAATTGAGAATTATGAACTTCCATAGTATTCATGGTAGAAAACCACTACTACTACCATGAAATGAGAGAGTCTCATCGCTTAGCACTAGAATTTACAGTTTAGCACTCAGTTTAATTCACACTAATAAAACTCACTGAAAATTTATGTTCATGGTAACATTCAGAAAAATTCTGCACCTCTCTGCTGATCCTCATATTTGCAAAACACAACGGGGCAGGCTATAAATGTTAAAGTAGCAACAAGCTTCACCACCAGGGTAAGTTAAATTTCACAAAAGTAATTACAGGATAAACATTAAATTATAGCTTCAAACTCATAGGTGTAACTCCTATTTTACAAAGTTACGTACGATTTTAAAGAGAAGTAATATCCTGGAAGAATTCTTACTTATTTTTTGGTGAGAAAAAGAAGCTGCAATTTTTGTCACTGTGATATCCCTTTTTCCACTAGTGTCAAGTTAACAGAATTGTCATCTTACAATGTGTTTTCAAAAACCATTCTTCAAGCTCTGGTAGTAGAATTCTATGATCAGTTCCAAGAGCTCCTTTCTGCCAGATGTCCTGACCTCTAGTATTAGAAAAAGCCCAGAGATCCTACCGAACTGTAAAACAGGAAGCAAACTTCATGAACTGCCTTCACCTAGATAACAGAAACCTGTGAAATTTTCATACTAGAGAGGACAAAAATGTAACAAAAATACATTGTATCTATACATAACCATAGGAATTGACTCAAGAATAAGTCACTGCTAAGAAATGTGCCAAACAACCAACATGAAACTAAATTTATTTTCCTTAAAATAATTTTCAGTTTGGTCCAAACTTGCATTCTGATTTGGAATGTCAAACCTTACCACCCAGCACTCGCTCCTCTTTCTTCCTCTCTAGCAACCATCTGGCCGTTCCCACCTCATGCAAACAGCCATCACTCATCCCTTGCTTTTCTAGTGTGCCTCCAGAGACCAGAATAGCCAGTCTAAAAAAGCTCTGTTCCTTGTGGCTGACAAGGAGAATAAAGACGGCAGAGTCGTCTTTATGAGGAATAAGTTCCTACTGTTTGGGAAGCTGACCCTTCCACTGCACCAAAGGGTGGACCTATTCCTACAAAAAAGTGTAGCCCCCAGCAGCCAAAACAGTGCATCTCTGCACCTTCACACAGGCTTTTCCCCAGCGCTGTGCTCCTGTTGGGCTGTAGCTGGCAAGAATCATTAACCATTCCCTGCTTCCTCCACGGAAGACAGCAGCCGGGATGGAAGCAAGGCAGGGATTACCTACAAGGTCCCACCATAAATTAATGTGTAACACCAAGGATCATAATCCTTCTTTCAAAGAAATTTGCTCTTTGCATCAATTGCTTAAGGTCTGTATTTCTGCATATCTTCCTAGCACTTACAACAAATGGACAGATGGCAAGCTATTAACGATTAAGGGCACACCAGCACAGACGAAGTGACTTACATCACATTCCTCAATTATTATTATTATTATATCAGAATAGTTGCATTATTTTATTCTGCAAGTAGAAAACAATTCTAAATTCGCTTATTTAAAATAGAACATTTTCTCTAATAATATTTTTTAAACTGGGCTAAATATCACTTTATTATTAACACACATTAACAATTCACTGTATTTATTCAGATTTATATTATTACTGCTTTATCATCTGGGAAGCACTTTTTCTTCATTATTATAAAATTGTATGTTTAGTAAATAATTAGTTGCTATTTTTTAGTCAGGATCCTACACCAAGCTGCTTCTGAAAGAAACTGGGACATCTTCATTATCTGTACTTTTGTTTACTTAGTATCACAGGAACCAGACAAGGAAAAAATACCAAATCATGTTCTCTATTTAAACACACCTTAATTAATTATCAAAGGAAATACTGCTTGTAGGTAGTGAACTGATTGCTCTAAATGCTGTGATCTCATGGTTTTGAATTTGCAGATCTCAGTCTCTGATGCATACTTGGAATTCATCATTAGGTAAGAAAAAGAGATGCTTTCTGTGCTTTTTTAATGCACAATTAATAATAAACAACACTGTATTGGTATGGCATAACCTGGTTTTGGGTAGCAGGGGGACCACAAAGACGGCTCCTGTGAGGAAGCTGCTGGAAGCTTCCCACCATGTCTGGCAGAGCCAATGGCTGATGGCTCTGAAGATGGACATGCTGCTGGCCAGAACTGGGCCAATNGTAGAGGAAGGAAATCTTGGTGATGAACTGACCAAAACCCCCCTGCCCTGTCTCCCTGTGCTGTCGGTGGGAAGGAGGGAGGGCCTGGAGGGGGGAAGGTGTTTTAAGGGCTTATTTTATTTCTCATTACCCTCTTCTGATTCTGTTAGTAATAAATGTCACTTAGTAATCAAGGTTGAGCTGTTTTGCCCTTGAAATATTTCTCCCGCTCTCCTCATCTCACCCATAAAGCCTCCATTAACCTTTTTTCCTCTTTTCCCTCCCTTTGTCCAGCTATGGTAGGGGAGGGTGAGTGAGCGACTCTCGTGGGTGCCTGGCATTGGGCCAGTGTCAAACCACGACAAACATTAAGGACCCAGTTATACATTCCAAATATTTTTGGTCAGACGTACTTCGTTCAGGTATTAAGTGTTGTTTTTACATTCTTATTATCCACTGAAGTCACTGTACTTCATATTTATCTTTTTCACAAATTCTTCCCTACTAGTTCAAAATTGTCACAACACTTTACTCATGAAACCTAAATAAATTTTTTTCCTAGTACATTATCCACTAGTAAGAGGACAGAATAAACCAGAAACTCCTTGGATATATGTGAGCCGAGTGTTGCGTGAGCCAACTTACTGGATCACCACTCCTTACTTGGGTAATACCACATACATCCTCCACTTCCCAGCAGCTGCCCCAAGTAAGCAGTCGTCCCCCAGTTTTTACTGTGACCTAAAGAAGCAGGGAGCACTGCATCCCTTCTGCTGTTCAGCTTTGCAGACTTGCTGTTGCTGCCATCATCAAAGTCTGTTTCATTCTACTATACCTCCACACCTTCAACCAAGTTTGTGTTCCCTGATATCAAGCCCAAAAGGTGAGGGATGGTTGGGATGAGAAGGGTAAGTATGGACAAGAAAGGACTCATACCCTTCCTTTTTCTAAACTCAACCTGCATCCTTACCCTTCTGTTTCTGGCCATGGCAAGCCGAAGATGTAAAACTTACTTGGATAGCAGTCACCCCTCAACACCACCACATCTGGGTAGTACACACAGCCTAAGTAAAACTTCCTACTCCATAAGGTACTTCCAACTCAACTGTAGGCCCATTTGATATAATTTTAATATTTTTTGAGCAACAATTTGAAAACTATGATCCATGAGGCTCTGGGGAACAGCAGAAGGAGCTGATGAAGGATGGCACATAGCAAACCATAACTAGTTGTAAAGGTAGTGAATCATTCACTGATTCAACATAATCACATACATTAGTTCAGAGACAACCTTGGTAGATTATGCTACTCTATACTACAGTAAACTGAAGGTAAATATCATACCTTCATATCATACATACACATCATCTATTTTGGCAATTTGAGGTTAGCTACATGACACCAAGCTTTAGAGACGGGAAGAAAATTAGCATTTGTTGGTATTTATTGCTGAACAGCAGCATCTTCCATGTTAGTCTAAGAACTGCCCGTAAGAAACAGCAGTGTTTATTCAGGAAATACGCAAACCTTTTCTGTAAGAAAAAACAGCTAAAACTTACTGGGAAAGAGTGCCTGAAGGGTACAGTGAAGATCAGAACCCCAAAGTGTTAGATGCAGAACTTGTGCATGTCAGCTTTGCTTTAAGGACACAAACAGAATCAAGCCATGCAGCTCCGAAGCAGGAACACACTTATTGCAATTCCAGGACAATACATTCCAGTGTAGACATGCACACACAGAAATGGAAATAATCGGCCCTAGAGAAAAAAAACTTTCTTTCCCACATAACTACAATCACACCAGGGGTTTTACAGTAAAATCCTTACTTTGGGGAAAAACCCCACCAATCCAAACTACAAAATATGCCCTCCCAGCCCTGAATACACCTTAACTAAGAACAATACCAAAGTTGCACATGGAGTATTAAGATTTGAAGGCAGCTATTCCTATGTTCATTTTCAGATGTGAGAAGACTAAAGAAAACAACTTATTTTCTGCAAGCTAGAAATGAGATCTCTAGGACAGGGAATGTAAAGTTCCGTACTTCACCATAATAGACACTCTATTCTTGATGTAGTTAGCTAGAACATTACAGCAAGGGGGTTAATAAATTTCACACTTAGAAGTACTAAATGCTCAAAACTACAACAGTTTGGAAGGGCTTTTTTAAATTCTTGTTTATTTCTCTGTAGAAAAGAGCCCCCCAAGAGCTTGTCACACTAACTGTATGGATTACACACAGACTGCACTGAAATGAACTGAAGCACAGCACCATTCACCGTGAGCTGTATGCAACACCTCAAACATCAAAACCCAAACCTAAGGGATCTAAGGCATCCCTCTGCCATTCTTCTGTAAGCTCATTAATAAATTTACATCTATTACCATCCTGCGTCATATCCAACAGAGCCTTAACATCACTCCTGAAAAGGGGCATTATGGCAATGCAGAGCACTCATGGTAAGAACTTCAAGCCATTTCCAGATCAGAAACACGTTTAAGAATGCAATTAGGGCTGTTTTCCATGATGGAACAAGGGACTTGCACAAATCACCCTGGTTTATGCAACTGGCAAAAAGGCCTTCGCCTGTTTTTTTAAAATTATTATTTCCTATTAACAATCATCATTAACCTCAGAGACATCAGGGTGGGGGAAATCCAAACCACACCATTCTCATGAGCGGATACTTTCGGTGTGGATTGCTGGCATTTTCTTTGGCACTTGCTTTAACATGTGTTAGCACTTAAAAATAAGATGTATTTGCTCATACGTCACCCACTGACATATCCTTGGAAGTGTTCAAGGCCAGGCTGGATGGGGCTCTGAGCAACCTGGTCTAGTGAAAGGTGTCCCTGCCCATGGCAGAAGGGTTGGAATGAGATGGTCTCTGAGGTCCCTTCCAAACCATTCTGTGAGTCTGTGATGAACAGTAACACACACTTTCTAAACAACGTTATCAGGTAGGAAACACAACATCCTTAGAACCTGTTAATCACAATAGATGCAGAAAAATTACAATAATGGTGAATTTTCTGGGTTTTAAGATGCGACCTCTAGGTGAAAGTAAATGAATAAAAATCCCTGACCTCTCCCTCCCCACAAAAAAAAACAACCCAAAACGACCTCGCAGAGAGCCAACCCACAGCCCAGCACGGCTCTCATGCGAGACTGAGCTGCAGCGAACCCCGCACGATCCAAAGGGAGCAAACGCTTAAGGAAAGAGGGCGCACAAGGTGCCTGGCGCCTGTTCCTGTAAGGGCAGGAGGGACAACACGGCCCCTAAGTATCGCACACGGGCCGGACACCCGCCGGGGCGGAGAACGGAGGGGAGGGAGGAAAGGAAGGGAAGGAAAGAAGCAAGGAAAGAAAGGAGNCGCTCCGCGCGGCCGCGAGGGCGGGGGAGGTGGAGCGGGAGGGCCCGGTCTACCCGCGCGCGGAGCGCGACGGGAGCTGTAGTTCCCCCCGGGGGACGCTGCCGGCGGGGCCGTGAGGTTGCTGCCGGCCGCCGCACTACAGCTCCCAGCGGCCGGCGCGCCGCGGGGGGTTCCAGCTCCTCTGCCCCCCATCGCTGTTGAAGCCCCCCGGCCCGCGGCAGCGGGGCCCGGCTGCCTGAGAGGACCCCGGTGAGATACGTATGTGAAGCTCCCTCAGCAGCCGCCGAGAGCCGGCAGGCAGCAGCCCCATCGCTCCTCTGGGAACACAAGGAACGTAAGCGTCCCTGATCCATGAGCTGGCAGTGGCCCTTGTGGGCAAGAAGGCCAGTGATATCCTGGGCTGCATTACGGAGAGCATTGCCAGCAGGTCGAGGGAGGTGATCCGGCCCTTCTATTTAGCCCTGGTGAGGCCGCATCTGGAGTGCTGTGCCCAGTTCTGGGATCCTCAGTACAAGAGAGACANAGAGAGCCAACCCACAGCCCAGCACGGCTCTCATGCGAGACTGAGCTGCAGCGAACCCCGCACGATCCAAAGGGAGCAAACGCTTAAGGAAAGAGGGCGCACAAGGTGCCTGGCGCCTGTTCCTGTAAGGGCAGGAGGGACAACACGGCCCCTAAGTATCGCACACGGGCCGGACACCCGCCGGGGCGGAGAACGGAGGGGAGGGAGGAAAGGAAGGGAAGGAAAGAAGCAAGGAAAGAAAGGAGAGAGAAGGAACGGCGAGAGGGAGAGAGGGAAGGAGGGAAGAAGGGAAGGTAGTGGAGAGGGAGGGAGGGCGAGCATTGAATCGAGAAGAAATGGGCGGAGCCTCACGAGGCCCCGCCCCTCCTGCTCGAGCAGCCCGCGCCGGCCCCTCCCCCACCCGGCAGCCGCGCGCGCCGCGGGGCGGTGGCGGCTCGCGNCTCAGCAGCCGCCGAGAGCCGGCAGGCAGCAGCCCCATCGCTCCTCTGGGAACACAAGGAACGTAAGCGTCCCTGATCCATGAGCTGGCAGTGGCCCTTGTGGGCAAGAAGGCCAGTGATATCCTGGGCTGCATTACGGAGAGCATTGCCAGCAGGTCGAGGGAGGTGATCCGGCCCTTCTATTTAGCCCTGGTGAGGCCGCATCTGGAGTGCTGTGTCCAGTTCTGGGATCCTCAGTACAAGAGAGACAGGGAGCTCCTTAAGCAGCTCCAATGGAGGGCAACAAAGATCATTAAGTGCTGGAGCATCTCTGTTACGAGGAAAGGTGGAGGGAGCTGGACCTGTTCAGACTTGAGAAGGGACTGAGAGGGGACCTCATCAATGTCTATTAATATCTGAAGGAGAGAGGATGCTAAGAGGATGAAGCCAGGCTCTTCTCAGTGGTGTCAAGCAATAGGGTAAGAGGCAACAGGCAGAAACTGATTCACAGGAGGTTCCACCTGGTTATGAGGAAGAAATTTACTGTGCAGGTGACTGTGCACTGGAACAGATTGCCCAGAGAGGCTGTGGGGTCTCCCTCACTGGAGATATTCACCAACCATCTGCACACAATCCTTCACCACATGCAAAGGACTCTGAGATGACCCTGCTTGAGCAGAGAGGTTGGAACAGATGACCCACTGTGGTCCCTTCCAACCTGACCCATTCTGTGATTCTGAGATTCTGTTGATGATGATTATAGACAGGTATGGCCGAATGAGTTATGAGATTACTCTTCTCAGAGTGGGAGGTCAGCAACACCACAAGCCATCAGTCTCAGTGTGGGAGCTGACACAGCCCCACAGGTGGGGACACTGGGGCCACCTTCCCTGTGATGTTGCTGCTGACAGAATTTCACGTCCTCAGTTCGCAGGAGAACAGCCATTGGCTTTGGCTTCATCCCGCATAACAAACCTGACCTCCTGAGAGGAGTTACCCACTCCTCTCTACCACTTTCTGGAATGCGAGGGCAATGGAGAAATGCTCTGAATGCTGCTCAAGGCGACCTGTGCCAAGGAACACATTCCCATCTCAAGATGCATCCTGTTTACAGTGATGTTGTAAGGAATTTTGTGATTTTTTTTTTTGCCTCTTACAATGCAAGTTTCTGTTACATTGAGCACCTGCGTAATTTGAATCCCTTTCAGGATTCCTCATCAACAGGGGAATTTGTTTCAGTCAGAAGCAGGGCCGATTCATTCCCACAGCCTCAAGCATAATCCCCGGCCTATTGGACACATTAATACTGTGGCAGCGTGCCACCTGCTCCATTTATTCACTTGAGACTCAATGCTGCTTAGTCCCTGTCGAATGAGCTCTTTGTGCCACCTCCTGCGGTAATGTAAAAGGTCCCCCACAGGAATTTGTGCTATTCAGTGGAAGATACAAAAGGGAGGGTTGTAAACACTCTGATTAGTGTTGGAGCACAGGGATATTGTCTCCACCACGTATTACATAACCTTGCAACTTCCAATCTCCCTGCTCCTCTCCAGAAGAAACAGTTTAACAGTAAGGGCTCACCAGGCTATTTAACTTAACATCACAGCTAATGTGTTTCTTTTTTTCTCATATATAAAGGCCATCTTACTCCTGGCAAAAGAAGAGAGAAGGGTTAGTTCTGTAGCATCCCCTAGTAATTGGAGATGGTTGCCCGAGAGGATCTCCACTTGAAGTGACAGTGGCCAGAGGCTCTCAGCTCTGAAGAATGTGTATTATCAGAGGCCACTGCCAACAAAAGTTCATGCACAATGGGCCCATCAGCTAATGAACCCAGAATGAATCTTCTCCCAGATTTTGAGGACAAACAAGCAATTGTGTGCAGTGCCAACTATACCAATTTACTGCCGTGTGAAACACATTTAGATGATTTCTGACTTGCAAAATTCACTGTGGTCTGAGGCCGATATACACACACTGAGGCACTTTCTTACACCCTCAGTTTTCCCCACATTCACTCAGTAAATTCTTACTGCTTTAAAGACAAAGTGAAGCAAGGATTCTGAGGTGGGAAGCTCTTTGCTTGGAATATCAGTCTCACTGATGTACCTGAGATTCATAGAAGTAATATAATAATGGAGGGGAGCTTCAGGAAGCATTTGGTCAGGGAAAGAAAAGGGAAAAGGCATAGCTGTGTTAATAATTCCTTCCTCCTCCTACTATTTCAAGAAAGCTAGTTCTGGGGTTGAGTTTGTTCTGGAAAGATGGGAGTCTACATGAGCTGTACCATCCTGGGATAACTTTAGACATGCTGTGTAATTCTCCTTAGCAATAAAGGAATACACAGCAGACATAAAAAGATTTAGCTTAGGAAAGAAACTAGTTGGCCACATACTGAAACAAACATGTGAAACAATGAGAGCCTGAAGATGCAACAGGAAAACCTAGAAGTAGTAAATTAGTTGATGCCTTTGGGGAGAAAGTATGTTGTTCATAGAAATTGCCACAGAGCAGGAAAACAGAGCCAAAAAAAGTATATGCTGCTGAACTCTGCCTAAGCAACTGCCATGAGCACTGTTACGGAGTCATAGAATCACGGAATGGTTTGGGATGGAAGGGACCTTAAAGACCATCTATTTCCAACCCCTCTGCTATGGGCAGGAACATCTTGCCCTAGAACAGGTTGCTCAAAGCCAAATACTTCCAAGTTCTCTGCAGTAGGAAGAAAATTTATAAATACTTAAGCAATGAAAAGGGTATAAGAAAACTTGAGCCTTGGCCACCTTTACATCCTAGATGGATTTGTCTGAATCAGACTTACTCTGCTCCTTGCAATGTTCTATATCTAAGTTTGTTTTCCCATGTGAATAGCACAAATTTTAACGATGTACTGGTGATTTGGTGAAAGATGTTGTGCCAAGGGAATGTGGCAAATCTTGGTACAGGTGTTTCTGTTGCCAAGCCCAACAGACATCATGACCTAGCAGGAAAATGTTAGGTTCTTGAGTGTGCTCTGCAGGTACCTCATCAGCACGGTCTGTCCTCTCTTCTCATTAAACTCCTCCCAGCTTATGGGTCTTCAGGCTTTGCCCATGAAGGTGTAAGTGCCAGCCAGGGGAGAGGGCACTGTAGGTCACGGGGCTGGAGAGACCAGAGCGTATCCATGTTGCGTGGGTCTGTGTGTCACTGTCTGTGTGTCACGTGGGTCTGTAGGTCACTGTGCAATTACCAGCAAACTTCAAGTCACTCCAGCCAGCAGGATGAGGGGCTTGGGAGCCAGGTATCAAAATAGCTATGATTCTGATAGTGTGGAGTGACCATAGATATATTATTAAAGATACAAGCAGGCATTCTTATATTTATTTTTCAGGAATTAGATGTGAAATCCATTAAGCATACTAAAAGCAAGCCAGGAACCTTAAGAAACGACAGGAAAGCAATGTCACGTTATGACCTTTGTACTCAAGTGCCTGTAAGGAAAAACAAATCAAAAAAAACCTCAACAAACCAAACCCAAACCCAAACCCAAACCAAAACTTTTTTTTTATTTTTAAAGAAAGAATAACAAAAGGCTCTCCACCCCTTTTCAGTCAGACCCCCAACACACTAGGGATTTATATAATTTCTTACTGTATAAATTCCTTCTCTGCTTCCCTTTACGTTCAGTGATTTACAGTTCTGTCCCAAAGGACAGTGATAAAAGTGGCCAGTGCTTTACCTGGAGAACATTCCTAACTGAAAGAAGTTTTAAAAACATGTTCTTATGTAGGTGATGGTTTGCTGGTTATCCAGATGTAGTGTGAAGTAAAAGACCTCAAAATAAATTATGAATTTTCCTGCAAAATTAGTAAAACTAAATAAACAACTTTCTAAAATGGTTTGATTTTTCAGAAAGAACATTCTGAGTATTAATCATTTATGTATAGAAAAAGACTTTGAAGCTACACTTTTAGGTATGGAAAAAAACTGCTGGAGAGTTAATTCTCTGTATTATTCTATCGATCTAGATCAGTAACTTTTGTAATATGTTTTCCAGTAACGTTTCCCTGAGAAACTCTTGAGAAAGAAAACACAAGAACCAGTAATGTCTTTTTATTAAAATACCTCTTAAAACACTCATCGTCATAAAATACACTGGGTGTTGCTGCATGACATTTGTGTACACACACTTTCAGCAAACTCTAGACAGCATCAGGAATTACAAAAAGTAAGGCAAGCCCCAGAAGGTGTGCACTACCTTCTCTCAGGCCACTACAGACAACTGTGTTTACATTTTTATGCCATTCCCCACACCATTTCCTGGACACCTGTTAGGCCACTCCCCTCGTCCCTCCCACCCCCCTTGATTTGACCTCACAGTGAAATTCTGAGGATGTAAATGGAGACAGTATCATAGATCCATGGGGCAGCAGGTGCCTGACCAGAAACATCAGCCCTGTTCCTCCCCCAAGAAGATTCTGAGCTACCCTCATATTTCCAATAATTTAACACTGCAATAATCCGAAGCACGCTAATGACCTCCTGCTTGCTTGATTGCTACGTGTCTCCTGTCTCTGTCAGGAACGTTGATCCATCACCCTCCAGCTACAAACAGTCACAGCTACTCTAACATATTCTTCCCCTCCATTCATTTAAAGAAATTCTAGCAGAAGAAAATATAACATAAATTGTAAAATACAGGAAGAACAACTCCTCCATTATAACCTAAGTTTTTCTATTCTTGTCTATGATCTTTTATCACTTAATTGTAAGTTTAAAGTATGAAGACATTCCATTATCCACTAGTTCAAAACAATAACATTCATCTTTCAAGTACATCTTTATAGCTGAAAAAGACACTGAAGAAAGTAACATTATTTAACAAGAGTAGATTTTTCTTTTATTATTATCATCATTATTATTATTATTATTCCATCTTATTGAAAGAACTGTATCATGAGAAAAAAATTGAAAAAAACATTCAGGCAAATTTTTCAACAAAATAAATTTAAAATGACTGCTTTCATTTGTACATGGTACAGATAGACAGGTGTAACTAGAAAACAGTTTAATCCCTCTAGACTGAGGTTAATGAGAGAAGAATGAATAGTCAAATTCCTTTTTGTGCTTGCATATGCATATATGCATAAAAAATTCAAGGAGTTAAAACCCACATTATTATAAATACTAAAAGCTGATCATTAACTACTCATACACTTTATTCTTGTACTTAGTACCATTATCAGTGGAGCCCTTAAATGGGTCATAGTAACTGCTATGTAACTGTCAGCATATAAAAACTCTTACTTAGAAAAATGGACAATGTTCTAAACTCAGAACACTTAAGCTTTGCCTTTGCAGACACTTATTCCCTTCTTCACTGACAAAAATTTATGGGGGGGAAAAAAATAAATTTAATAATAATAAAAATGTTGTGGAATAAATATTCACAGGAAATTACTAAATGGGAACATGCTTGCTGCCAGCTGCTCAGCTGGTAGAGCAGTACCACTTGCTTGTTCCTGTCATTTCATTCTTTATTCCTTTAGTCATTAAATTCATCATAGCCTTTCATGTTTCCTTTACTGGACTAAGCGATCAGGCAGTAACAACCCTAGAGAACAGTGCAAAAGGTGGGAGATGCAACTGCACTTAACAGCTTTATTTTGGGATCTAAGAGAAGACTGAAAAATTATTTTGTTTAACACATAAATTATGCATCATAGGCCTCAACAAACTTAGGAGAGCAGGGCAAATGAAACTTGGAAGAAAAGTGTCCCATACATAGGGTTTTGTTGGGCAGCCCTTCTAAGAAGTTAGGATTTTATCCATGACAGCCCATGCTTTGAACTTGAAGAGAAAGCATGAATTTTTATTTTTCTCCAAATACCACTTTCACAATAAAAAGCTAACCTCAAAAACTGGAAGGCAATAAAGTTAAAAAACAAAGCCAGAAACCAAACCCCAAAAACCCAGCCCCTAAACAACATCCACCCACCCTCCAACCTAGCAGCCATTTATTTATTTGTTGAATTTAGATAATGGAAATCTCATTACCATATTCTAAAAGTTTCCCTACTCTAAACTACAAGACAGAGTACTATGTTCTGAAAACCAATATAGCCAATACTTTCAAATCCAAGGAAAACCATCAGAACAGCAATGATGAGCATGACTGTACCGTTTGAGCAGAAATAAAGAAAAATAAGTTTAAAACAGAGTGTTTAAACATCTACTAGTTAGCCTCGCTTACATGAATTAAAACAAAAAAAAAAAGGAAAAAAAGTTTTCCAATTTTATACATCCTCTTTTCAACCAGGTACATTTAATTGCAACCAGCAGGCACTCCACCAAAACGCAGTATTTGCAATCCCCGTCTCTTTAACCGAGAGAGATTACTTTGGCCTCAGTATTGCTATATTACAATTTTCCTGCTTCAGAACATGCAGTTCATACATTTGACAGTTTTACTGCCGTAGTCGATGCATTCTGGCCCAATACACTCACAGCAGGCGTTGTGAAACCATCGGTATTTGGAAGCTCCCATGGACTCGCAAGAGATCTTGCACTGATGTATTGACATGCAGTCATCAAAATACACCACAGTACACATGTGTTCTAAACCAAGAGGGGGAAAAAAATTTGGTTTAAAAGGTCTTAAAGTGTTTTTAAAGGTTAGTTAAAAATTAGTTAAATGCGCAGCTTTAGAAGTATGATTGCAAACCGACAGGACTATGAGGCATAAGGAAAGAAAGGTGACAGTAAAAGCAGAGAGGCAAGGCAGAGAGACAAGGTAAAATCTATCAACTTCAAATTGGCAGCATCTACAACTCAACCTGTTGTTGGATCTCCTTCTGGATTAATTTACTTCTATATTCACAGGCAAGAATGTTTTTGAGTTTTGTCCCCGTGTTGTAAGAGATACTTTCTAAAGCGTAAGGATGAACTATGCCAAAATTACAAGCAGGAGAATGTCCTCTGAAGGTAATATGCTACCACAAAAAACTTCAGGTTTAGAGAAGTTATTTTAAAAAATCAACAAAACCCACTTATTTGGAAGCAAATGTTTCTTTCTCCCCGCCCCCCCCAAACTCCACAATAATCTTCAGGCAGATTAAATCCCAGACCTAGAGAATCCTGTTTTCATCAGCACGAAACTGCACACTTTTTTCTTCCTTTTTCTTAGCAACACCACCAGCTTCACTACTAATCTTAAGAACCCCCTTCTGCCTAAGTGTTGACTTCATGCTTCTAACACTCATGCAATTACTTGGAATGCCATGAAGTTTGGTGTTGCAACATCAAAATGGAGCTAAGGCGTTCACCACAACTATAATATAAAACCACCCCCCCCCTCAGGCCACTTCCAATTCTCCAAGCTGACAGATTCCAACATCTTTCTTCTGTACTGACCAGGTGATTATACCATGAAACTTTGCTCAGCCTCCAAAGGACCATGATTGCATAACTTGGCACACTTTGGGGAAAGCACAACTGGCAGTTGTCTGCAAACATGAATGTCTCACTCATAACAAACCAACTTATAAGCGGGAGATGTCAAAGGGCTTTCTAGCCTGTTACTACTCATGGTGCACCTAGGAGAAACCCACTGATCTACATTCCAATGTGGATTACAAAAAAGTAATCCAAACTTAAATGGTAAATCAAAACAGTGGGTTTGGTTTGGGTTTTTTTAATGACGGATTTTGACCACTGTCAAATTATTTTGCTACTACCAAAACAGCTGCAAGAAGGTTAGAGGATGTGCTGCCAGCCCACTGAAAGCAACAGAGTATTCTTGGTCAGGCTCCAAACTGATGCACATGTCTTGCAGACACCATATACAGTGTAACAGGCAATAGGGATGCTGGGGAGGAAAGGCAGACCCAGAGCTGAAGCAGCTTCTACTCCCAGAAAAGCTGTGCTGCAAGTAAAGCTGCAGTTGTCCAAAAAATCCTACAGTTCCTGAAGTGCTGGTGGGAATGTCAACGAAGTGCACTGTGGCCGTGTAAATCCTGTCCCATTCTTGGCACTTCTATTTCTGTAAACCCTTATAATATATCTTGAGGCAAAGCAATAATCCCTCTATTCCAGAGGAATAGAGTTCTCAGAGAACAAAACCTCTGCCTAAAAACAATCAACATATCTACAGCTTCAGTAAGGATGTTTGATTCACAGAGAAGAAGAGGAAAGAGCTGAACAGAAGTGTATGCTATGGTACCATGTGCAAAGAGTGATAGGTATACACTTGAAGTGTTCAGCCAAAGCTGAAAAGTAGTAGGGAGATGCAGCCACCACAGCCTCAAAGGCAAGAAGACATTCAGAGGCCAGACAGCAGCTCCAACTTTTATGGGGAATGCACTAGGACTTGACAACATTTCATCACCAGTGACAAAAAGCTCAGATTGCCATGGTCCCAAAAAGGAGCATACCATCCATTCCCCCAAGGCCCAGATATTCCCAGGTATCTGTTCCCTTCACTCCTCACAAGAAGTTTTCAGTGGAAGGGTAGGGAGGAGAAAGTAGAAGCAAGTCACCAGGCAGTATTTATTCCTCATGTCCCATCAGCCATCCAAGTCAGTGCTGGCGTTCAAGCATAAGAACCTTATAGAAGCCTCTGTTGCACATTACTCATACTCTTTATATCCTTTTGCTTAATCTCTATTCAGTCCTTTGATACCTTTTTAGCAGTTTTCTACTGAAGTGTAACTACATTAAGTTTGACGTTAAATTCCATACATAGTTGTAGAAGGTGTCAGCTGGAGGCACAGAGCCTCTACCTCGAAATAGGCAATCCTGGCTAATCTAGAAGGATTTCTTCCTGCAAAATCACCTTTTGGGTGCCATCTCCGCCTGATCGACCTAGTCTCTGGATAGGCCTGACAAGGCAAAATGGTTCATGGTTATCTCCAGATTGGAGTGAAACAGCTCTTTAAAGGAAGCAACCATCCAAGGGGTTGCCAGAAGTGCTCACTGCTATCTGTTGATCACAGCACTCCAACTTACAACACACAAAGGAAAGCCTAAGGCAGGTCAGGGAAGCTTGTCGGGAAAGCTGTGCACATTCTGAGGTGTGCTAACTGCTCCCAGCACTTACAGGCTGTCTTCACACCAGAGAATGTCCAGTCCCTTCTGCATAAGGAGACATCTGTGCTCACCTTCACGTTAACCTCATCTCTGACAGCCTCAGCAGTGTTGGAACTGCTTGAGAAGTCCTGGTGAAGCCCCCAGTTCACCAGCTAATACCTGCAGAAACTTGAAATAAACTTCCTGGAGAAGGAGAGCCTGTGATTTTTAGAATGTAAAGATCAAAGACACTGAACTGAGAGACATCTCTCAGGGTGAAGGAGGCCAGAGGAGCAGCAGCACCCGGCCTATGACTCTGGTAAAACTAGGTGGCATCAGTCAGCTCCTGTGAGACTGCAGGTACTGGTCTCCTGAACCACTCTCCCAGCACGAAAGCCAAAACTCAACCTTATTATGGTGGCAGCAACAACCAAGGACATTAATCTTGACTGACCATAGAGTGGAGAAGAAAGGTTATTTCCACCTGCACACAAGTCAAGATAGGTTCTCAAGGACCAGTACAAAAATGCTGCTGAGGGGAGAGAGCAGACTGCATGTGGCAGGCCAGAGCCAGCAGTAGATCCATCTGGTCTCAAGTAGCTCCTGTAAGCAGCTGGAGGACATGCTCCACGTGTATGCTACCAAATTGTTTCCAAAGTCTTGCTCACTGAGAGACTTGCCAGGTCTGAACAAGTCAGATTGGCCAGGGTGCACTTTGTTTGTCTCAGGGCATTCCTGGCCCCCTCCTCAGCAATGCCTCTGTGCTCATGTAGAGGATGAATTACTGAAAGGAGGAGAGTTCCTCCCCTCAAGCACTAAATCCTGCTCTATAGACTGCAGACAGAGTTACAGAGGGGAAAAAAATACATACCTACAGGCTGAGCTGGGATCTGGGAGAGTACTTAAACTGTTTCACAAACCTAATTAGAGAGTCATCACTTGGTTCCCTCAGTGCAGATAAAAACAATATTACTTAGTGCAGTAACAGCTTTCTCATTTGCATTTTGCCAATTTTCACACACTAAGGACCACAGACTGCAGGTGCAGGGAGGGAGAAGGATGCAGCAGCAAACTTTTTTCCCCAGAACATTAGTTTCTCACCTCTTCCCCCCTCACACTTCATACTCAGTGAAGGTTGTGTAGAAGAAACAACGGTCAAGTCTAACTTAAAAATGAAGAGAAGAAACTATCAGGCTTTGCTACAGAACTATCTGTATTGGTGTAATATAGAGGAGTTTAGCAACTCAGAGAACCTTCCCAGTTAATGGTAATTTCCTGTATGGGACCTTTGAAGTTAAATGTACTATGTAACTTCAGCTGTCTGCTGGCCAGTTTATTGGTAGCTCTAAAAGTTCTTTAAAAAGGTAACTGTTCATCCAGCAGTCATACCATTTTACCACAGAATAGCCTGGGTTGGAAGGGACCAAAGATCATCTAGTTCCAACCCCCCTTCTGTTGTCAGGGACACACCTTCCACTAGAAAAAAGACTAGTCTAGTGCAGTAGCAGGAAGAGGGGAAAGTGAGAACAAGGAGATTAACCTGCAACTGAATATGAACAATCAGTTGAGATAATCTACTACTTTTGGATGACTCAATTTTATGTCAATCAGAATTTATAAAAAGAAACATTTAAAAAAAAGTCTTCCTAGACTACCTACCGAGGTAAATGTCTCTTCACTGGATTTCTAGCTCTCCTCTCCCTGTTGCACTGGAGGGGAGAAGAATTGTAGAGCAGACACCATCCCCTGTGTCACCAAGCAGTATGAGTCAGAAACCCTTAACTACAAAACAGATTTTGTTTTATCAATTGCCAAAAAACTATCTAGTTCCCCTCTCCCTCTTGCCAACATCCTGTCATCATCTGAAACAACTAAGCTTATTTAAACCTCTGAACTCACACTTTAGATCTCTGAGAGTATCAGCTAGAAGTAAAGCAAAGAGAATGAAGTACAAATGCAGTTCTAGATTAATAACCATCGCAATCCTCTCTGAAGTAGAGGCTCAAGTGCCAGAAACAACTGATACAAAGAACTACAGCAGCTCCAGCAGTGCATGCATAACTTTGGCAGCTAAAACATTACAAGTCAATTCACAGGAGGAAAGGGAAGACACTCATTAGGAAAATAACGGGGAAGTTCAAGGTCTGGTGGCTGGGTTCAGAGGAGGCTGGGGCGAGAAAGGAATGCTTTATATCCCACCGCACCCCACCTCCTCCTGGATCCACAACCGCCCTCCCGGGGCTGGTGGCTCCATGCCACTCAGGCACAAAGCTCGTGGTTCCCATGGCTGGTGCTGCTTTTCCTGGCACTTACTCAGCACTGCATCAAGCAAGTCTGACACCCTGGGCCAGCTTAACAGCAATCCCTGCGAGAACGCGCAGCTTTTAAAGCTAAAATCAGAGCTGTGTTACACTACGTGACAAGGGGTATTTGTAAGCAGAGCCTTTCCAAATTTTGAAATGTATTCCAGCAGACAGCACAGAGACCACTGTCCCCCTACAAAATCTACCTCTCATTAGCCCCTCTCCCTTTACAGGCCATGCCATCGGCTGCTGCCAGCACACCATGTTGGAGGGAAGCACGCAAGGAGCCACAGAAGAACCACAAAATGGAGGAGGCACAGCTCTGTAAAGAAAACATAAGGCATCTGTGTTCCTGCTCACAGGAATATTCTTTCAAATCCCTGATTGTCACAGCTCCAAAGACAACTGCTTAGCAAGTCACCTTAAGGGCATCTCCATTTGCAAGACCTGCCCTCAAGCCTAGCAGCATTTTTGGGGAGAAGGAAAGAGTAAAGACACGGTCTGTTTCTCCCACTGCCGGCTATGCTTGTGTTTACTGCCACTGTGCACACACATACACGTTCACAGACACTTCCCTCTCTCTCAGTGGTTCTTCTAACACTTGCCAGCTTGTTAAAGCAGTGACCTGGTTGTGTGACTGAACTTTGTATGGGCAGAAGCCAACAGGCTCCAGGAACTTCCTTGGCTCCCTCGCTGTGCCCATGCTCACAAGGCTCTTCAGCCTCTGACCTACTATCCCTCTGCCTTTTGATTATGGGTTCCCCAATGAACACAGTAAAACAGTATTAAAAACAATGCTACCCCATGGCTCACACAACATCCAACACAATTCCCCAGCTGTCCTGCTTCCACCATAATAAACATCAGCTGACCAAGGCCCAACGCTAATTTTTCTTTCCACCTCCTCTGTTCTCAATGCTCAAACCATCAATGCTTTTATAAGCAAAATTTAATATGACTTTCAAGAAAGCAGAACACTACAAAGTTATCTACATTGTGACCAAGAAAAGAGACTCTTCGGCAGGCTTACATATTTAGATACTTAAAAGTATAGGAATAGGATGTGGAAAGTAATTTTCTATCTTTTCCAGTTCTTCACTGGTCACTAAGATGGAGAAGGCATAGCCAATGATTACAAGAACAGCTCTGACATTTATTTCTGTTTTAAGTGTCTGCTGAGGCCTGAAAGCCAGTGGCATTTGGTAACTATTTCCAAATGTAACTGTTGTTTTTGGACTGTCATCATTCCAGTAAGAGCTCTCTCAACCTAATCTCTAATATGTTCCTAGTAAAAGAAATGAAGGAGACTTTTGACTAAGAAAAAAATGCAGTGTTATGTATTTGTCTGTGTTGTTGAACTCAAAACTGCTCCACACCCTTGAGATGCAATTCAAATTCCAAGTTTAATCCAAAACTATCATTAGCCCATCCTGTTGGTACGGTAGTAAAGGACTGTCAGGAAACAGCCATCTGGGTTGCAGTACCTAAGTACAGTGGGATATATTCAAGGCTGTACTAAACATAATTTTTTTTTCCCTGAGTTTAATTTATAACTGTAAGTACTGTAGTCTTTGCACACAGGGCTTTTTGTGGCTTTCCATTTTACATGGCTTTGTACATTATTCTCATAACGGCAAGCAAGCATTTTAATAACATCAAAGACATATGAATGAGATGCTTTCTGACCATCTGGTTTCCTAGTTCTGGAATTAATTTATTTTTCTAATGTGCCTTAGCCAAAGGAAATTAGAAAAGTTGCCATTACGGTTCCATTTAATCAACAGCAGTTGGACTCAGAAACACAACTAGGTCAATGGTTCACACTGGTATGGAAAAGCAGCGTGTCCATCAGTTAGGGTATCTTTTATTGATAAGATAAAAGGGCCATCACAACAGCAACATATGGGGTTACGGATATTTAGTGTGTGTTGGGAAGGAAGCAAAGCATTAATTGCACTAATAAAACAAATCAGATGCTCTTTTTCCCCTATTAAACAGCAATTTCACTATGAACAGTTTATGAGACTCTTTAAAGTCTGACGTAATGATTTGCAGGGAAAAGTGTTTCAGGTTTAGTATGGAAACCAAGAAACAGAGAGTATTTTTCTTACACCACTGTCAACGCTACCTCAAACTTCTTATCTTCCCCCAACCCAACCACAGCAAACAATATTCTGAAGTCTGTTCTGTAAACTGAAGGTAAGAATATAAAAAACTTCATATAAAATAAGAGGAATGAATCTGTAAGTTGAACCCCTACCACCAAATTGCTTATTTTGAAGACAGTCTGTCACATATTCTTCCTTCATCAATCTTTCTGATCTTGCTTAGCTTTACTATTAATCCTGGATTTCATACAAAACATCCTTCTAAAGGTTTCAAGTTATGCCAGCTCAGATGAAAGAAATAAACAACTGTTCCATATGTAAGTGCTTATGGCACGTGGCTTTCTCAGACCTCTTAAGCCATGTTTCAGTTGCCTACCTCTGCACTGATACATGATTTGGATTCAGTTTCTGATCTGTCCTGTCTCCTAAGCTACAGGTAACTGTTTCTAGGTCAGAGAACATACCGTACCAGTGCACATGAAACAATATGAACAAACTGCCTCATGCCACAGGAGTAATTATAAACTCACGTGGTTCAGTGTCTCCTAAGATCATCAGTCATTTTAACACCATCTTCCATGTTCCTCAACAACTTTGCCTCACTCCTTCTGTTATGTCATACTCAAAATTAGGCTGAACCTTTCACGCTTTCTTATGGGAAAAGAAGAAGTGAGCACAGGGAAGCATAGGATATGCACCGAGAAGGCTCCTGGAAGAGACAAGAGGAGATGCTAGGGGTTTAGACACTACATTCATTACCTTTGTCACTAGAGTAAGGTGTGTGGACATTGTTGTTTGGAACAGAGACATTCTGATGCTGTGGCTGGTTCACTGTTTCTAAAAAGGAGACGAGGTTCTCATGGTGTGACAGTTCTTCTGCCACGGGGAAGGAAACAATATTCCAGTTCAGCTGAGTGTCCCCTTCTGTCAGTGCCCGGAAAAGGGAAGGAATTGGTTCATGCAGCTCCTCGACAGTGCTCTTGGATGTTGGAGGTGTGTCACTGTAATTGCGAGGATTGCACATACCTGCAGAGGAATGAAACAGTAAATTACACAGAACTCCCTAAGCTCTTCTTCTTGAAACAGGCAGGAATATTTAGAGAATTAAAATTGCCTCTTTTTTTCCTGAACAGAACAGAACTCTTTCATATCTATCCCACTTTCAGCCCAATAGCAGAAGTGCTATTAAATAGAGCAGGACAAGCTTTCCATAACTGCAGGTTTCAGATCACTCAGATTCTACAAAACACACCTGTGACTCGTGAAAAGAAAAACCTCATCTAAAAAGCACTTCACTTCCCTTTCAGTGGTAGTGTTACAGCTTAGAAAATGGAGGGTTCGGTGGAAGGTTTGTTTTCCCTGGGAGAAGAGACTAAGCACAGTATAATCAATAGTAGCATAAACCTGGAATGCAAGGTAGGACTGAACAAAGGGAGTATCTTGACAAGTCTGAGGTATGTGAAACTTTTGATCACAATTCAAGTATTCAATCTCATCTGCTGCAGCAGTGCACTAGATCTTTTTAGTCGTCTGCCAGAGATGCAAAGATCACTGTCAGAACAGAGCATGAGTCTGAATTACTTTACTTGTGTAGAGACAGCCAAGATGAACCTCATTTTGCTTCTTAGCTGGAGGGGTCAGAACAGGCAAAACACTCATTTCTAGGCTACCTCGTCTTTATTTTTCAATGTCTTCTGCAGTATCTTTTTTGAAACCTTGTAATCTTTTTTCACTTTGCAATTGCTACAAAATGTTTTTGTGACATGCAAGTTCGGTGCCAGTTTTTCATAAACCATTTAAGCACTAATATTTATTACTAGCAATGAAACTGAAGGGCATCTCAATTTAAGTCTAATCTGTGGAAACAACCAAGATTAAAAAGAAAATATGTATCTGCATAGGTATTTTAAACTCAGGAGCTATAAAACACTAATAGAAGTCACCTGTCAAGAGACAGGCAAATCCATTTTCCTCATGTACATCTGGATATCATTTTGGGTAGTTACACAGACACAGGTTTGGACAGCTACAGCTGCAAAGCACACCAGTTCCTGAAGTATAAAAGAGATATGGGACATGAATGTTCAAAATCTACCTGCCTCACACAACCAGAGAAGTATCTCCTGCCCCGTAGATCCACTAGAACTCTAGCTTCACAAATAATTGTGTTTAACTAGAGCCTTTTACAAACCCATAATCTTCTCAACCTAAGTAGGTGGATTTCCGTAATGAACAAAGCAGAGGGAAGTTTGTCCATGATGATTAGCGTGAGATCTAGCAAATCTTAAGCAAGTGGTTAGCATTACCAGCATTTGGTAATAGGAACGCTCCATGACAGTCTGTTCCTATAAAAAGGTGAGCCAAGTACAGAGTAGGAAAAAAAATAAGCTTCTTTTCCAAACAACATCAGGTCACACAAAAAAATAATTCCACTTACACAAACATCCCACTGTAAATTATCGTTTTCCTACTCCTCTCAATTAGGTTTGTTCTTCATGGACCTTCCTGCACTTAACTGCTTTAACACGAAATTTCTATCCCTGCCTTACCACCTTTTAATAAGCATTAATATTAACCATACTTTAAGAAGGACTGTATTAACCATACAATTATAATAAAGGATGCCCACATGAAAATCAGCTAGGAAGCTGTCAAACCAGGTAAGAGTTTTGTACAGATCCATTGAGGGATGTATGCTTTAGTTGACATCATTGTGTTAATGTTGTGAAACAAACCAGTGGGCCTTCCTAGACCTGTCAGACCAGACCTCTGCCAGGTTGGATTCAGAAAATAAATTTCACTGATAAGAAGGGAAAAAAAATAACATCAAGATTGTTTATCAAAACCCTGCAGAATGTGTACAAGTTTGTGTGCATATCAATGCAGTATGAAAATATTACCTTAGGATGGTACCAAATAAACATTGCTCATAGTTTAATGGGTAAATGCTCATCCACAAAGATCTTTCACTCTTACTGTTTTTAAAAGCAATTGAATTACAATAATATTTATATATAGTAAATATTATAAAATAGCAGCTTTGGTTGAAATGAAAATAAAAAAGTTTAACCTATGAGCAACCTGTAAGGATCAAACATGTCTACACTACTGCTCTGGAATGGATGAGAAGATGCAGAAATGGGCTATCAAAATGATGAAAGCAGACAAGCCTTTACACAAGGGACTAGAAGAGTTTAACTCAAAGGGAACAAGAGACTTGTTGCTGTTCTCCCTCCCCCAGCATGTTTTTCCCTGTCAGAGAAGGGAAAGAACATACACAAAACATGGGGGCATAAATTGAGCATCAGTACAGTTAGTGGTGGAGGATAGGAGGTAATTCCTGATCTCAGGGCAGACATGATCTGAAAGACACAACAATCTATCTGCTTTTACATTAGACATGATCAGCTTCTAAAAAACTTAAATACCAGCTTAGGTATCAGCAAAGAACTGTGTCTAGGGAGTCGGGTATGGCATGCATTCCTGTTTCCCCATTTGAATAAGGCTACAGCAAGGATGATCCTACACTGAAGAGAAGAAGAATAGGACCATGCCATAGAAATGAAAAAGGTCTGAGGCACCCGAAGAACCATCAGGAGAAGTTTTCATTTACTCAGTACTGGGAAACTGAACCTGAAACCTCGTTAACTCCTGTCCTGGAAAACACTATTGGAAAGAGCTGCGGAACAGTGAGTCAACTGCAGATCTATAAAAAGAAGCTCGTGTGTGGACTTCACAATCCCAAGAGGTAGGTTCTTTCTCTCCCTAGAGATCAGTACACTGTGCCTTGTTTTCTACAGCAGATAATGGTTCTAAGCTAGGGAAATAACCTGCACTGAAAATGGGCATTTTGACACTAATCACCTTCACGAATTCAGACAAAATCGACCTAGAAAAGCTGAGAACAGGTAAAACACTCAAGATGCATCCCTTCCATGGAAGCCAGGATTTCGGATGGCAGCACAGGGAGACTTATAACAACCACAGGAGGGTGAAGCTTTCGTTACATTTAAAACAAGAAGCAGAACTAGAATGCAACCTCCTGAAGCAGGGACAACACTCACTTGCAAAGATCTGGGCACTCTGACAGGTGGTGTTCACAGGTGGTGAACACCACCTGCCAGCAGAAATGTGTTCTTGTTAAGACTATTGTCCAGTCCTGCAGTAAGACCTTGTCTGCTGCTTTTTTACCCTTCATAAAGAGCTCTTTTTGCAAATAAAAGAACAGTGAAAACACTGGGCCATGCATATTTACCAGTAGTCCCAACTCAACCCTAAAGGTGTCCCAGTGCTGTACCTGCCAATGCACCCTTTACAGGTAGAAACCTTCACACAGCATCCAACCCCACGAAGCAGGCGCTGTGGAGTTTCCTCAAGATGACAATTCAAACGGGAGTTTTATGTTTGAGAGACAAAATTAATAATCAGCTATTTAAGAAGCAATACCTGGACTACTGCCACCCCCAGCTCCGTAGAGCAGACACAGCCTTCAAATGTTTGGGTCTCCACAGTAATTTATTCCATACCCAAACAACAAGCTGTAAAATGCTTAAAGCACAGATTCTGTCCCAGTGTTTTACTTCTATTTTAAGACTATGAGCTCAGCATGTGGCAGGAGAAAGCAATGTAAGAAAAGCAGAAAGTCCCCAAAAAAATGCAAACTTACCAACACAGTCACAGCACTCATCCCAAAGTGTGCCCAGGCAGAGCATGCACTCCTTACAGCAGGAACAGTTCCCTTCCCCAGGGCGGCACTGACACAGCTCCTGGAATCAACAGACACTCATTACACTGCAGCAATCCCAGATGTAAAATAACTACACAGCAGAGTGATTTTTCCTCAAGCCACAACTCAAATTAGGGCATTAAAAAAGCTTAGTACACTAATACAGTGAGTAAACGGTGAAACGGCTCCAGCCAAAGAACCAATCTGAGTTTACAAAAGGCTCTTATGCAAGTTTGCCTTTTTTTTTTCTTAAAGGTGACATTCTGAAGACAAATCTGAAGTCAGCATTTAAAAGACAAAAAATCCTATTCGTGGGAAAGGTGTTTGCACTTCTGTGCATGCCTAAATCTACAAGTTCTTTGAATGTTTTTCCCATCACAACAGGAAATTCAAAGAAAGATGCTTCTTTATATATAAATAGTGAGCGTACATTATAATTTAGCTAAAAAAGAAAGCTACTATAAGCCACATGTGCCTACTCAAGATATGCGTGATGTCTACCATCACACCTATCCCTGGATTCTAAGAGGAACTTACCCAGTTAAGTCGTCTGACCACAGGATTTTCTGCAGCTCCAAACACTTGTTACACATTGCTCTCTGCAACATTAGTGACGAGATTTTTCCCCCCCACCCAGGTCTAGATGATTCATTTTTGCTATTATGAAAAGAACCCTATGCTTTGTCCCTCCAAATTGACACCTTGGGATACCTACAAGACTTCTAGAGCCTCTAGAAAGTGAAATGACCTACACTCGTATTTTTCTTTAACCATTAATAACCCAAAAAGATGGAAAAGGCATGGAAGCATAAAGACAAATCTTTCTCTTCGTACTACCTAAATGCAAAGGCACTGGTTTAGCATCCTGCTAGAGACACACACTTGTGGACCTCAAAGCATGGAAAAGCCTACATGGATGAAGAAAATCTGAAAACCAGGCGGTCTCCTTCCCTCTAGCTCAAATCCATACTAGTAATTCCAGTTTGGCCAAAAGACTGGCTACATGACAATAATTCACAGCCTTGAATTACATCATAGCGCAAATCAGACAAGCCAAGAAGTCCCTTTGGTTGTCCTGTCTAAGAATTTGGTTTTGATGACGTCTGTCTGACTATCACATTACACACAACTGGGGAGAAAACAAAATCCCGTTACTGGAAACACTGACCACGGGATCCTTCCACGCCTGGCTTTACTGGAAGGGCCATGGGCAAATCTCTGTTACACACCAGGCCAGGGAGAAGATTATGCCTGTCCCCACTCTTTGATCCCATTACCCAGAGGCAGAGGAGGGACATACTGCAGGAGACGCGCATGGGCAGGAGAGAAGGGCAGGAAGGTGGTTTGGTTTGAAATTCTCCTATCCTGGAGTCACCACCCATGGTTCCACCGCAGCTGCGTCAGGGACCCCTCTCCTTACAGGCAGACACCAACATCATCTGCAAAGTGAGTTCACAGTTCACAGTGACTTGTTTGCCCCACTGACTGATCGAGACTGAGCCCCTGCTCCACACATATTTCTGCAATATGCAGCCTTGGTAAGCACTGGATTTTTACTTACAGAGTGGAAAACTACCACGATTTATCTTTCATCCTCAAAATTTGTGAATGGCACCTATCACTGTTTCCACATAAACTGTGCTGTTTCCAAGTAAAAGATGAAAAACAGGCTGATTAACAAAATATATACATTTTTCCACAAGAGGAGACACCACAAACTCAGAAAGATGACTTATGTGAAAGAATGATGCATTTCTAGAATATTTATCTTACTGTTCGATAAACAGATTTTGTCAGCCTTTAGAATAAAAAGACTGACTAAAACAACTTTAAAAATAACCATGAGTACTGTTACTTTGGCCAGAGAATAATATTAATACATATTAGCATTAAAAATATCCAATTTATTCTTCAACAGTAAAACTGGGCAAACAACTTTTACTTTTTAAAGACACCAACAAGCCAGCATGTGGGAGGAGGCAATTCTCACTAAGTTATTAAATGTAATGCATGAATAGAAGCCAGAAAATTCACTAAACTCAAGTTGTTTCAGTTTTATAGAAGAGTATTCTCAGAGAATTAAATGCAACCTTAAATTCTGCACTTGAATCATGTTAACAAAAAATTCTGCTTAGCATCTATGTGTGTAAGCACTGACTTGGGGACAGCATCATTACACCTACCAGTATTGTAACAAGTTTGGTTTTACAGGAAGGGCTTATGAGCAATGTAATCCTTAAGGGCTTTTTTTGTTGCTGTTTGGAGTTTTTTGGAAGGTTTTTGTTTGTTTTTTATTATTATTTCTTT
The DNA here is from genome assembly GCA_013397815.1 of Aleadryas rufinucha. Classification (NCBI taxonomy): domain Eukaryota; kingdom Metazoa; phylum Chordata; class Aves; order Passeriformes; genus Aleadryas; species Aleadryas rufinucha. The sequence goes on from VZTH01013865.1 coordinate 828,417, forward strand.
ATTTTAAACTTGGAGGGAGAGAAAGGAAGAAAGAACAACCTAATTAACTAGTCTTCTGCCACTTCAGGGCAATAGTTGTATGTTTTTCCATATATCTGTTTGCACATCCATGGTTTGAGTCCTCCTGCCTGACTCATCCACACTGGATACTGGTACAGGATACATATTTTTAAAAGAATGCTTACATGAGACGTGGGTGAAGCGAGGCAGAATAAGGAACGTTCTTTGTTGATAGCTGGGGGTGGTGAGACGTCAGTGGAAGAAAATATTACTCATAAGTCAACTTGGCAACTTCCCAAGCTGAACTACTGAAGGTGCATCAGACAATGTATTTTGCTAGGTAAGAAATAAGCCTCACAGTTTAAAAATACAGTATTAAGTAGAAAGTAGGCATGTTTCTACAATAAAGATACTCCTGCTCCAGAGAGCAAACAAAAATGTTTAGAGGATGTTTAACATCTGTGTTTTTTTCAAAGCTTTCTTGAAATTCCAGAGAATATTTTCTTAGTGCAGGGAGAAGCAAGACCTGAAGGCATTGGAAACCTCTCTGCAAACTGGCAGGGGGAGTGAAAGAAAGAGAGCTTCTTTTTCTTAGAACAGTTTAATAACAGAAAATCTCCTGGAAGCGAACCAACCAGAACTGTTTTGTTAACCCAACTGGGTTATGTACTGCAGCTACAACATGCATACTGAAAGCAGTTTTTAGATGCCAAAGCCCTGAAGTTAAGGAGTGGCATTTATTTCATACCATGGGGCTAAAATGTCTTGGAAATCCTTTCAGGCTGACAAGTTTGTACACAAGATTAACAGGAGGCGAAGAAGACAGATGGAAAGAGATTTTAATTGGAACGATACCACACCAGCTGAAGTGGCTGCAGGTCTGTAGAGTTCGGGAGAGAAAATCCTGTTTTCTCCACAAAACAAGCCCTCTTTAAAAGGCTCGTAAACCCATGCCTGAATTATAACACCATTTGTTTCCTATGCACAGCAACAGTTTAAAGCACTGTTGCAGATGAGGCAACAAAGCTCAGCTTCCAGCCCAACACGGACATTCCACCCGAGCCTGATTCCTGCCGGGAGCTCTGCACCTCAAGAGCCAGCCTGGGACTCGCCTCAAACCCGTTTGCTATGAACAATTGTGGGAACGTCTCATCCTAGAGGTTTCTGCCTTCAAGGATTTCCTCCATGTTGCAAGGATACAACATGCGCCTCCCCTCCGCGCAGCGAGCGTAACCGGCCTTTTCATCTCCTCCACACATGGAAACATCAAAACAACCCACGCGGCCAAGGCAACAACAGATGTGCTGCAATAAACACTGCAGCACACACGTCCTGTGCACCCAGGGCTCCACCTGGGATGCACGGCAACAGTCACTCATGGACTCCCACACCCCGGTCCCAGGGACAGGGGAAGGAGCTAGGGCCAGAGCCTTCAAGGGAACTAATTCTGTGGGCTCATTCTCTACGCTCCCAAGTCTTACCCACAACTCCCTCAACTACAGGAAGCTGCAAGGTTTCTTAGTGAAGGCTGAGCTTATGCAGAGAGGTGCCTCAAGCTATTTTCTTACAGGCCTTTGCTTATGGAAAAAAGAGGAGCACCAATGAAGCTAGAGCCCAAGATGCAAAGGGAATCCATGCAAGTTGTTGATCTCATGCACTATTCTGGATCTAACAAAATAAATATTTATCTAGGGACCACCCTTAAGCAGAGCAGCTCCTAAGGAGTGGCAGTAATGACTGTACTGACTTCTAGCCATGCTGGCAAAAATATTTATGTTAACTGTATGCTTTTTGAGAGAGCAGGTCTCTTGTCTCTCTGTCTCCAGGACAGGCAGCCTTGCTTTCTGCACACAGATGCAGCTGACAAACATTCACAATCTGTTTGCTCCCCTGGTTGTCTCTGAGTGACATTATCCTGGTTTCAAGACACGGATTTTGCTGAACTTGAACAGTGATAAGTCGGTGAGGGAACAATGTCATGCTATATTCAAGCAACCTCCCTCAACATGGTATTTTATTTTCAAGTTCAGATTTCTCCAGAAGAGTTTAGAGGGGGAAAAATACCCATGGATATACTCTGCTTGCATACCTATCCAGGAAAGAACATGCATTTCATATACCAATGCAGTGCTTCTGCCACAACAGCATGGAAGTTTTAAAACAAACACAAAAGCAAAGAAGAAAGATGACAATTGCTTTAAGTCAAAGCTTTAGGATACTTCCTATCCACAATCCGACTAGTCTGACCTGATCTGTTCTTCTATAAAGAATGAATACTGACTGGTAAGTCAGGCCTGTGTGCAGGAAGACAGCAGCCAGACAGTGGAAATGAACAGTGTAATTCCCCTGCAACTGCACACAACTCACACGGCCTGGGCTACTTTAGGGTCTCCGAGAATTGCATGTGATTTTGATTTTAGGGAAATGCTTTAAAAAGGGACTCCACATGACCTGTACAAAGTAAGAGAGAACACACCTACCCCAGGTAAAGCAGTTCAGTGGTTTCTCTGCATGCCCAGGGCTGTGTTGCTACAGAGATGCCAACATAATCCAAGGAAAGCACAGTTGTATGAGCCATTTCCATGCACTGCTGAACCTCAGCCATTTATTGCCAGCTGAGTAAGGACTCCAGTAGCTTTAACTCCACCCCTCCTGGGCTGTGCTCTATTCAGACTAGCTCATAAAAATAAAGTTTAAATGCTTGCTGTCTCAAGCTTGACTGAAAAAGGAGGAGATGTCTGTTCTTTCATGGATGGTGGACTCCATCAGTGGCACCAGAAAGGAAGACATATCTTCCCTGTTCTCCCCTTCGCTTACAGCGAAACAAGCAGCAGATCAAGAGCTTCCAGGACCAAACTCCAGCATCTGGACCAACAACTTTCCCCTGAATCAACAAATCTGTACCACTGGATTTACTATTTAAGTGCCATGTACATCCAATGCCCCAATTAGCATGTTACTTCTTAGAGGTTTCAATCCTAGAGCTGATTTTGAAAAATGCAAGAGAAGGGGCTTATAAGTGTATCAGTCTGTCACAGTGCACAATGTCCAACATGCCAGCAAAACCACTGGAATTCTGTTTAAAAAGGTAAAAATCAGAAGCCTCGTTCTTGCTCCTGTATTTAACAACTTCACAGACTGTGATGGGGCTGGAAGAAGCAGCAATTTCTTCGTTTTACTTTTAAAGCAATGGCAGGGCAGAAGCCAGAAAGAAGATGGTTCAGCCTACAGTCAGTCTTCATTCCACAGGATGGATTTGTGAATCTGGAAAATGTTTTTATTTGTAACCCACACAAATTTTAAACGGAAGTCAGTGAAATGAAGTAAACATGGAAATGCTTCAGGCCACTTCTGCATCTCTTTTCGGGCTGTGACTGTGCATTTACAGTAAGCATACTTGCATGTTATTGCCATATGACATTTGTGCTCTCTGTTATTGCATTTCCAATCTACAAAGAGGCAGTAGGGAACAGTTGCTCCTAAAGAAGCTGCAGCTGACCACAGGAAGCCTCCTTTTTCAGTCTGGAGTCAAGAAGCATGCTCCATATACCATTACCAAAAAATACTTGGTAGATAGCAGAACTGGTTGCCATTTTGCTAGAAAAGGCCCTTTTGTTCTGCTGTACACCACGCCTCTTAACTCCTGCTCTAAGAAGAGCAACCTGGTCTCTGTTTCTTTCACTGCACAGACATGTAGTGAGTCAAAAACAGCATCTGAATTTAACATCCATTTCCTACCAGTTCAGCTCATAAGTATTTGATTTGATTTTCAGGCATCTCTTAATTCACTGTACAAACCTGATGTTGTGGAGAACATCAGGCATCAACTCCTGACCCTTTGCTTGAGATTTAAGGAACTGGACAAATTGAAAGTTAAGGGGAACATCTCAGACAGACATAACCCTTGGCTTGAAAAAGTTTCAATTAAGAAAAAAGAAATGTGCCCATATAAATATGCACTTGGTATTCTCTATCTATAAAATGGTTGTTAATCTCCATTTATTGGGGTAGGAGACCAAAATAACCTCTTTAAAGAGACACTACATAATATAAAATAGCAGTTATTTGTATCTTTTCAGGACGCAGCTTCAGGACTGTTTTCTGAACACTCAAAAGTAGATAAAGGACACAGGACTCGTACCTGTATCAGGCATTTACTGACGTCACTGGCACAGAGAGCCTTGTTGCAGCCTGTTGATGGCGGGATCCACAGCAGGAACAGAAGGACAGTGACTGTGGGCGCCGTGATGTACTGTGACCTCATGTTTCCTGCAGGTGAGCAATTTTCACAAGTACTTCGACCAGCACTGAAATAAAAACCAGCGACTGAAAAGGCTTTTGGAACACAAGTAAATTCTATTCCACTCCCCCCTTGCAATTCCTTCAATAAATACAAATATTTTTTAAGAAAGGTCAAATTGGAGTACTTAACAACAAACCCAAAACCTCCTCCTCCAACTAACTTGTTTATACAAAGCTTTCTGCTATTGCACCTTTGGATTAAAACTGCAATACACTTGAAGTGTACAGTCTCAAGTTTGCAGTATCAAGTATGACATCCTGTAAGCAGCGATGATAAAAAAACCACTTCGGATGAGAAAACCCACCAAAGGAGACATAATTTTGTAAATGCCCAAAGCAGACAGATGGGTTTTGTGTAGTTTCTCTTCAGGCTAAGGTACACACAGGTCTGTAGGATCACGGCCATACAGCAACCTTTTACGACAAGGTAAGTTGCCCCTGTCATCTTTAATGCGGACAGGCAGTTGTTTTCTCATGGACACTTGGATGTCACACAGGCTTTCAAACCAATCACAAAGTTATTAACTTATTTTTTTTTAAATATACAGACGCCAACATTAAAAAAAAAAAGTACCAGACACTTTGAACAACGTAATTTTCAAGAGCCAAGCTAGTGTCTGAGGTCAACCAGAGACGAGCATCTGCTACTTCAAACAGACAGAGGAACTGGGTTTGTTCAAAGCATTCCACCTTTCTCCCTTTGTGAAAACCCAGCCTGTCGGCAGGTGGTATTTGTGACAAATATATCACGATTAGCAGCGTGCCACTGAGTTTTTACTCGTGCTTCGCATATGAACCCGGCCAAAAGAGGACCTATTGCACCAGGCACTGTACCAATACATAATAAAAGGCAGCCCATGTTTGGGCAAGCTTACAGTGAGCCCGTATTGTTCTCCTAAGAGAGAAAGAATGCTAATGGAGCACTGGATTGCTTTCTTTTGGTATCTAGAAATGTTTTTCTGTTTTATGAACTACGAAACCCAACACCCTCAATGAGCAAAAAAGTGGAAAACACATAAAGAACGCACGATCTGGACATTGAAAGTCTGCGTCCGATTAGTCCTTCTTATAATGGTTATTAAATGCCTCTGAATCTCGCTGTGCTGGGCACGCCGCCATCTGTACCAAGCAGGGCTGAGGAGACCCCCCTGCAAGACCCGGGGGCACGCACGGAGAACACGGGATCTTTTCCCTCAGCTGGGGGTCACCGCTTTCCCTCCCTGCTGTCCGGAGCCAAGAACGCTTCCTTCCAGCACCTACAGCTGCCGGCCCGGACCCGGCGGGTGCCGCATCCCGGGCGCGGGAGCCGAGGCGAGCACGCTGCCTGGCGAGGGGAGCGATCCAGGCGTGCTCGGGCGCGGGGCTGCGTTACATAAAGGGTCCCGAGGAGCGGGGCCGAGCGGTGCCGCTTCCACGCGCACCCCTCGGATGCGCACCGGGTGCCCCTTCCCCCGCCTCCCCCCGCCGCTCCAGTTCCGATTCACCGACCGCTGTGTTCCAGACTTTTATCCGGCGTGGCGTCCCCCCGGAGCGGGACCCCCGCGCGACGGCGGCGGCAGCGGCAGCAACCCCGCGCCTCGTCCCACTGCTCCCCCCTCGGCCGCAGGCAGCGCGGAGGCGGCGGCCTCGCATCATCGCCCCGCCTCAGGGCACCGTCAGGCGCCGGGACCCTCCCCCCGGGACCCTCCGCCCCGGCGGGCGGCGGCTGCGCGGAGCTGGGCGGGAGGAGAAGGAGGAGGCGGAGGCAGGGGCCGGTGGATGGGAGCTGCCGCCGGACCGTGCCGAGCGGGACGGGACGGGGGGGGCACGACCAGGAGACTGCATCCGGAGGGGCTTCTTCAGGGGAGGACGGGGGAATATCCTCCCGCAAGCCGAGTGCGAGCAGGGAGAAACTCGGGGATCCTGTGGGCAGGACAAGGCAGCCCGGGGAAGCCGGGGCGGGGGTCGCGCCGAGTGGCCGCTGCGGGGAGCGGAGGGCGCCGGGGCAGCGCCCCCGTGCCGGAGGGCTGCGGGCAGGGCGGGAGAAAGGGAACCGGGGGACAGCGCCGCTGGAAGCGCCTGCGGGGAACGTGGTGAACTTCCCCGAAGGCTGAGAAGGTGCAGGTGTCCGGAGGAGGGCAGGGGCCGCCTCCACTGGGAGGGGACCCTGGGCTTCCTAACAGCCTCTCCCAGGACCTCTAAAACACGGCTGGGCGGCGGCTTTATCCTCCTACGTGCCAAGCTCCAAGGGACCACGGTAACAAGTTTGGTCCCTAGAAGAAAAACACAGGAGGATCCTGGCTTGGTACCCACAAACTCACAGTAGCCCTCGGGCTACCCAGGAGACGGCTAGACCCTGGCGAGGGAAGTAGGGCCATCGCGCCAACGAGTTACTACCGTATTTCGTCTCATCCCTTCTTCCCAGCTCCCGCCGCTCTGTTGAGGGAAATCCACAGTACGGTGTCCTTAAACAACACGAGGCATCATCCCACAGTGTAAACTCGGGGAAGAAAAAAAAAACAGAAAAGGAAAAANCCGCTGCGGCTCCCGAGAGGCCCGGGCCCCAAAGATGGCACTGCCAGGGGCCGGGAGGCCGGTGACAGGGAGGGAGATGTGGGAGAACACCCCCCCTGCCGAAGTGGCCCGGGGCAGGCGGGGCCCCGCACGGGGAGCGGGTCTCCTCCTCCCTCCGGCAGGCACGCAGGCAGCGGGGCGGCCGCGCCGAGCTGCACCGAAACTTTC
>VZTH01013865.1:835492-895835 GCA_013397815.1 Aleadryas rufinucha
GGAGGAGGGCAGGGGCCGCCTCCACTGGGAGGGGACCCTGGGCTTCCTAACAGCCTCTCCCAGGACCTCTAAAACACGGCTGGGCGGCGGCTTTATCCTCCTACGTGCCAAGCTCCAAGGGACCACGGTAACAAGTTTGGTCCCTAGAAGAAAAACACAGGAGGATCCTGGCTTGGTACCCACAAACTCACAGTAGCCCTCGGGCTACCCAGGAGACGGCTAGACCCTGGCGAGGGAAGTAGGGCCATCGCGCCAACGAGTTACTACCGTATTTCGTCTCATCCCTTCTTCCCAGCTCCCGCCGCTCTGTTGAGGGAAATCCACAGTACGGTGTCCTTAAACAACACGAGGCATCATCCCACAGTGTAAACTCGGGGAAGAAAAAAAAAACAGAAAAGGAAAAAAAACCGGAACAAATCCTGGATTCAAATCAGAGTAGCGAAGAGATCATTATCTACGGGATTGAAACATTGGAGCAATAAAGCTTTTAGTAAGAAGTTGCAATTGAAAAAACTGTTGCTAGGAGCCTGATGCTGGGAAATCGTCTGTCCTTATAAAGAAGACACAGGCTAACGCTAAGAAACATCTGTCTTCAGATCTCCTTACAAGATACTGCCAAAGTATTTTTCTTGTCTCCTGAATCCCAAGTATTTTTGTCACACACGTGTTTTCTAACACAGCCAAGACTTCTGCAGCCCAGTTTATCTTTTTGCTACACTCTTTAATTACTGCTATCTCATACTTCTGCCATTTCCACCCATGTCTGTTACTTTTTACTACTCTAGTAACTTTTACCCACTTACTAGTAAACACCTTGCAGCTTTGTCCTTTTTTTCCTCATCTTTTCAAGCAGGTAATACAGATTTCTGCACATTTCAAGATTTTACAGCTACGTTCAGAAGACTATTTAACTTTGAGAAGAAACTTGCTTTTTCCCCAACAGTTCCAATTCTGAATGAGGTCAGGAAGATGTTCCTGTAATAAAAGCAGGAACAACTTCTCCTTCTACAGGTACCCAACAAATTAAAAGTGAAAAAAAAGTTATAGGGCAGGAACTACATATTAATTGGTGTTATTGTGCTTGAGTTACTATTTATTCTGAACTGGCACTAGCAGTGATGTGCAAATGGAAGGAGCCTGCTGTCCACAGAGTCCCTAGTTCACTGCCCTTTTTCCCTCTGCCACAGGAAATGCCCCCTGGACCTTCACACAAGCACAAGGGATAAGTTCTCTGTGGTAGCTCACCTAGTAATGAAAAATCAGTTCAAACCAAGGATTTTATATCTCTTACTCTGAGTAACCAGGTCTCCTGCCCAAGCCTCTTTTCTTTCAGAAATAATTTCACAGACATCAGATCCCAACCATTCATGAATAATTTATGGCCTGGAGGGTAACAAATCTTTTTCATGAGTATCTGTAACCTCCTACTAATAAATAATTAACTGTCTCATTAACAGTACTAAGAATAACAAAAGCATTAAATATCACAACATGGGGAATTTTTTTTAACTTTTCCATTGAGCCTCCTTATATTTTCCAGGAATGGTAAGGTTTGATGTACCAAGTGTTCCAATGCTAAGAAATTCCAACTAATAACATGACCAATAAAATTTATTAAATATTGTATTTACAAGTATTTACATATCCCTTCCATAGATTAATATTAAAATAGACAATATACAATTTAAGAATTTTAATTCAAAGGCATTTTGTTGGAAAAAATAGGCTCTATTACGAGACCACCATATAAGAGCAAAAGGGGTTTTTTGTCTTACACAAAAATATTTTCAGTATAGGAAGTCATAGGTATGGCATTACAACAGCAGACTAATATGAAGTATGATTTTGTAAATATCATAACAGTTTAGATATCAGTTATTGAAGGGAAGGAGTTCAGAGTCCTGTGGAGCATGCAATACAGTTCAATCCTTTTACAGTTATGGTGATGAAACAAGCAGCTAAATCAAACGCATGCCATACAAAAAGGAACTGCCAACCAGGAACACACTACACTTAATAAAAACAACAACTTTGGTCCAATAAACATTAGACAAAAACAGTTTTCCAGTTAAAATATCTATTTTATACAGGTTTGAACATTAATTACAAGACTATTTACATTTGCACAGTATGTATAAAATAAATTATTTAAAAATGAAGACAATATTACATCTTTTTCCAAAAAGAAATCTGTACAGTAATTTACAAAACATAATAAGATTAATTGACTATTTTTCTCCAAGTCTTACATTTTCTTCCACAGACTTTCTCGTCATTTTTCTGTGGGAGTTCAACTGTTACTGAAGTTTCGTAATACAAAGCTTTATAGCAGATTTTAAGTATCATTTGCTTTTTGGTGGATGTTTTAGTTATTAACAGCTTCCAGCGCTGTAAACTCACCAGGTTTTGTCATCTTTTTCAGCAATAAACTCCAAAGCTACAGGCAATTCTAAAATACAGATAACAGCAGTTACTGGGAATCCAAACTTAAAGTTCACATCCATCTTCCATGTTTGAACAAGAGTCTGTGCCACACTTCTCTGTAGGAACACCTGAATTATTGAGGAAGGTAGTATTCCACAGAATTAAGCGCTCTGTCTCAAAAGAAAAATGCCTTTGTGCATCACTGCACCTCAGTCTCTAGCTGCCCATGGGGAGGGGCGAGCCAGACGGTGCTGGTTGTCATATGGGCGTCAATTCAAAGTCATCATTAACATCAACAAGAGGAACATAAAACTCCTGAATTTCATAAATGCTGATAGATTTGTATGTAGCAGGATCAAGCTCTTGCAGTTTAAGCTGCCACTCCAGTCTCTGCACCGCGTTCAGCGCCGCTGCTTCGTGCTGCTGCCTCATCAAAAGGCACGTCTGGTTTGAAATTGAAAAAGAAGTTATTGAAGTATTTGAAAAAAATATTATCGAAACAAGTTTAAACACAGGAAGTATGTCTAAGAGCCTCTCTGGTGATAGTACATAATTTCCCCAGAATATATTTAGAAATTTGCAGAATATTCCATTACACTACATGGCAACAAAAGTTAGGGGGTTTTTTTTTATACTGATAGACCTTCCTTTGTGTTACCTCCACAAAAGCCCATGATACTGCACACAAATCTACTATTTATTCATCTCATCTTCATAGTGACATTAGTTTGTTTTTTTTTTTTTAAAGTGGAAAGACAAAGGAATGTACCTTTAATTTGTCAAACTTATCATCAACGTCCTGCAGCCACGACATGAACTGTCTTGCATTAAATCGATCCCTCACCGATGTTTTGCTGTCATCAGTCTGCAAAAAACAAAAATTTATTCAAACTTGATGATTCAATCTTAAACATACTTTAAAATGCAAAACGTATTCTGTGGGACATAAACAATCCCACAAACACTGCTTCTGATGGAAAAACAGATTGAAAGTACAAAGGCATATAGAAGTATAAATGTTGACCAACACTTCCACTGTGAGCCAACTGCTCACTAAAAATGGGTATTTTCATATTTCCTCAAGTTATTTACTGTGCCCTGGCTCTGAAATTTAGAGTGGGAGGCTTAAAGAATTATACCTTAAAGCCTTAACTAATAAAAGGCAGATCCTTCCACAAAATTACTGTCTCTGTTTTTAATCTTTAAAATTCAGTAACAAATTAAAATCAATATCCCTCAGGGAAAAGCAAAAACATTAATAAAGGAAAACTTAAGCAGCATGATTTAACTGACTACACAAGTATTGAATGCAATAAAAAAACTATTTTTACCATCACAATCCCCAAAAGGAGATTTTAAAAAGTGAGCAGACCTTATGTCCTGCTTAATGAAATAGCTTTTTTTTTTTTTAAAAATCCAGCTATTTCATAAGAATTTGGAATGTCACATCTGCCCACTCTGAGAAACTAGATATACTCTATACATTGTCCTAAAGCCAGACTATACCAATATAATATTTAAATAATAATCACTAAATACAACAAGCTACTGTTACTCTTTTAAGGAGAAGACACTGCAGGAATTTGAACGCTGTAGCAGCAGGAACAAAAAGAAGCCCAACCAAATGTGCAAAGATTGGCCTTTCCAGATAACAAAATTAGTATTTGCTAATGGCAGAATGCATTACAAGACAGTGTTTTCTTATGCATCTACATTCTTCCCATTAAACAAATTTAAATCAAACCATCAACTTGGTAGTATAAAACACTGATTTCAATCACATTAAAAATTCATTTCATAATTTTCTCAACATTATATATAATGTAATTTCCTAAGAAAAATTACCACAGAATGAAACACAAAGCTGTTGAAGTAGTGGGGGGGAAGGAGAGGCATTTTATTACTGCTCTTGTTATTACACAGATGGTAAAAAAAAATGGCAATACTTGGGGGGCACACACAACACCTCAACTTCTCCCCCAACAAAGATTCCTTTTGTTTCACAAAATTCAAATACAGAATCAGCTTACTTAGAATGAATTGTAAAATGTTAACTACAAAAATGCAGTTATATGCACAGCTCACGTATTTCTCATTTCTAAAAAGCTCAAGGCCTATAAATTGGGGCAGAAATAAAGCAAAGGACTTTGGAAGAGAAAAACCTCATTTTTGCTCTATCAGTTAGATTTACTAAGGAAATGATGGTTTAAAAATTTATCTGTATGAAGCTTAAAATAAGACAACAATACAGTCTCCATAAACTATCATCTGCTGAATCACCTCACTGGGCATAACTCTAATTCTTTAAAGACTGGGAAAAATGTAGTAACTGACTGAAGAAACACCAGAAGCTGTAATAATTCTATAAAGGGCTCCAGAACCAATGTAAAATCTCCCATATGTTGGAAATGTATGTGTTTCATTTTAAAATGCCCAACATCCAATGCATCAACACTTTTGTTACACCCAAAACATCAAAATTTCCTCCTTGCATTATGTGCTCCTCATAGTCACTGAAACAGGTGTGGAATGTTGGTTCCATGTTTGTTAGTTGGAAAACTGTCCACAAAATACCAACACCATGAGATTATTTTCTCTTAAAGATACAGCTGTAGCCAACTTTTGAGTGACGGTCCATACAATCATACACAGTTTGTGAAACACATTGCTTATTTTATGTTTTAATCAGGACTAAATACCCACATTGAACATGTAAATAACATGGCACAAATAAGTTATATGGAGCCTGAAGTAATTTTGAAAAAGGTTATTTCATCTGGTAGCATTCAGCATTTCACTGTTGGTCATCTGTTTTTTATGGAACAGTTCTAGTGACTGCCTTACACAGACGAGGAAAGTATAATGTGGATACGTCCACAAAACATTTCCAAATTTCATAAACCAATTTCATCACTTCCCACACTACTGCATTCCAATTATCTGGATTACTAATAGAAATGATCTTCTATGCTGATAATGCCTCTTTTCATGTTTAAGCTATAACTGTAAGCTTCAAAAACATGTTCTGCTTATGACTGAAATCTGTTTTTGTAACAAAATCAGACGAGGAATGTTCTTATTTTATCCATCTCATAATTCCTGGAGGTGAAAGAGAACCAGACACGGTACAAAAGAGAAAAGCCTCAGACATAACATCCATATCCTCCTACTACTGTACACCCAATTGAGGCCCAACGTAAGTAACAACCTATAGGGAGCAAAATCTTAATTCTGGGCAAAACAATGACAATTTTGCTATGGGAACAGATTTCTCTCGGAATGCTTGAGTCAGGCTAGCCAGACCTTTTTGTCTGAAGCTGTGAAGGACAAATCTTTACCTGAGCATCCAGAGGCACATTGTACACCTCAGCATCCAGCAGCACAGTGCAGGCACTGAAGGGCAGAGTTTGATTAGCCAAGGTCCTTGCTGCTCGGTAGTGAACACGTAGAACCTCTTGCTCATTAGAGACAATAAGCTTTTCCTAATTAAGATATCAACATATAAATAAACATTTAGTTAGTTAAGCATTCATAAAAATGCCCACAAATTGAAACATTTCTTTCTAGGGCTTACACTTTTGAACAGCGTGAGAAGTGGGCTGCTGAAGGTAGGATGGGTTGTTCTAATCAAATCCAAAATTTCAATTTAATGATGCAAAGAGCGTCCCGTGGATGTCAGAACTGAAAACATCTTCTGTTTAGCCCCAGCCTCCACTAATGGCTGAATGTTTCCACTTACTGAGGCAAATTTTAGTTAATAAGGGTGGTAAAAGATGAAAGGTAGGAGGAGCATAGGGCTGGGATATAGATTTGTGAGTGTTGACTGTATGAAGACGTTTACTCTAGGCACAGTGGCCAAGCAAAATGCAGCAGAAAGATAATTTGCAGGATAATTTTTTTTAAAAACAACATGTAGTAACTCCCTAAATTCACAGCTGCATAGATATTCTTTCCTAAACTGAGACAAGAAAAATATCACTCACTTGACAAAGCTTGACTTACAGTTGTATAAGGTAGATTTCATTTGAAGAACAGCCCATTTGAGCAAAATAACTATAAATACGCACAATTTTTAAGACACAGAAGAACGTTTGTATGTATTTACTGTTCTGCAATAAAATGCCTCTAATTTTTATCAAAATGAAAGAAGGTGGATTATAATATTGTAATATATTTCCTGCTTTTCAGAAAACAGGAAAAGAAGCATCTTTCCTTTGGTTAGAATCATAGACTCTGGGTTGGAAGGGACCTTAAACACCATCTTGTTCCAATCCCCTTGTTGTGGGCAAGAACACCTCCAACTAGACCAGGCTGCTCAGGGCCTCACACAGCCCGACCTTGAACACTGCCAGGGATGGGGCAGCCACAGCTTCTCCAGGAAACCTGTTCCAGTGCCTCACCACCCTCACAGTAAAGAACTTCTTCCAAATCTCTAATTTAAATCTCTCCTCTTTTGCTTTACAATTGTACCTCCCCTTGTCCTATCACTATTTGCCTGTGTTAAAAGTCACTCTCCCTCTTCTATATAAGCCCCTTAAAATACTGAAATGACCCAGTAAGGTCTCCCTGGAGCCTTCTCTTCTCCAGGCTGAACAGCCCCAACTCTCCCAGCCTGTCTCCCCAGGAGAGGTGCTCCAGCCCCCTAACCAGTTTCATGGCCCTCCCCTGAACTCACTCCAACAGGTCCATGCCCTTCCCTCTGCTGAGGACCCCAGAGCTGGATACAGCACTCTGAGTGGGGTCTCACCAAAGCAGAGCAGAGGGACAAAATCACCTCCCTCGCCCTGTTGGCCGCAATTTTTTTAGTTGCAACTGATTTCTTTTCAGTCAGAATTTGAACCATGTTTACAATCTTTGTGCTTCTTATTTTATACCTAACTTTAGAATGAAACATTAAACTCAAGTAAAATCCCTCCCCTCAGCTGGGTTTGCTAAGTCACACTGAAACTGTCAATGGAAAAAGCATCACACTGGGTTTGATGAGGCAGCTCCTTGTATAACTATGTGGAAATCCTCAAGATACATCCATGTCAGAAAGGGGTCCTGCATGTACCCACAAGCAATCTGGCTCACAGTACTGGCATCTAAAGCTAGGTTACCAAGGAAAAAGGGCAATCTAAAAATAAAGAATACTCCTAAACCAGGAATATTTCATCTATTTCTGTGCTGAAACTCAGTGATGCCCACAGATGTAGTTCTAATATAATTTTAGGCAGCTTCTGAGCAGAATATTTCAAGACGTGTTTTAGTCTTAGAGCCACAAGTGTCTCCTATCAATATAGAATTTACTGTTTCTTCAATTCTTTTAACTCAGTCAATTTGGTTCTGAAGTCTACAACCATCATTAGCTTTCAAAACTACAGCGTGAAGCTTCCTTCCCACTGCCTCTAAGATAAATCTGGGACACAACTCAGCAATTAACAGGAAAAAGTTGCTATCTTAGCAACTTGAGGGTTGTGCTAACAGCTGTTCAAATAATTTTTTCCCCCCCCTTAAAAGTTTCTTCAATTCATAAATTTGGATAGAAAGAAGATTACTTCTAAACATTCTTAAATTGAGAAAAATGTAGTCTGTTCACTGAAAAGGAAAAAAAATCCTAAAGCTTAAATCTGGGAAATAAAAAAGTAAATTAGTCTTACCCTTTCAATACTGTGCTGTAAACGTAGTTTCATCCTTACAACCTCCTGTTGTTTAAATAGTTCCTTAAGTGGGTCTGACAGTGATGGAGGTGGTGTAATCTGTGGAAGAAGTTTTATAGATAGTATAGTGAGTATGTATTTAACATGTTTAGCATTGCTTATGTGAGCTATTAAAAACAACCCAAGAAACAATAAGCAAGGCATTTTTTAGGAAAAATATGAGTTTATTACTTTCCAATAATTATGCGAATTCAATGTGTTTGCAATAAAAGGTTTTAAGGATTCCATGCCATAAAATTAATAAACCCAAGTGAAAATGGCGTTTCAAGCTGTTTAGTGCTTTTAACCAGTCATTGCCAGCATTCCATAGCTGTTCTTTTTAAAAGGCTATACTGTAGAATATAGTAAGAATACAACTTGCTTTCGGTTTTAAAGACTCTTTAAAGCACACCTGATCATTTTGAGAAGATAAAAACTGCCCAGCAAAATGCAAGAGCAAAGCAAAAAAAAGAAAAGTATTGCTAAAAAAAACCCCCAAACCACTTGATATATTCACACACAAGCAACAGCATTTTATACTGCACAAAAGATAACCAACATACTCCTAATCTTGCAATCATGCAGAGCAAAGGCAAGCACAGAAAGTAGACTAGAGTCCCAGACAGCGCCTTGAGAAAGTGTTTCTTCCTGTCAGTTATTCAAATAAGTTTTTAAAAAAACTTATTCCTTAAAAAGAAAATAATTTTTAAAAATCAAATAGACTTGAGTGACATATCAGTGCTGTTACTGATTTGCTACACTATAAACATTTTGTATCTTTAGTCAATTATAGCAAACAACCAGAATTACTGCCTGGTCTAAGCTGTGCAACAAACACTGACAAGGCACCTGGAGCCCTCCTGGCAACTGCAGAATCAAATGCTTTTGACAAGTAACTAATAAACATCTTGGGAGTTTTAAGGCTCCACCTAAAGTTTACTTTTCCTTATGCCAGTTCTGTCTGACAACTCAGCATGGGTTTTAAAAACTGACAGATCTAAGAGCATTGATACTGCTTTGAAAGACCCATTCAAACTACATGAAACACTACCTACTACCACTGATACTCAAAAACCGTAGCTCAAATACATAACACCTGCAGTTACTATACCCTAGCCTATCCTGTACCCAACACAAACATAAAGATAAAGAATTCTTTTTAATAAAATAGATCCTTCAACTGTCAAGAAGTAATAAATTCATTACAGAAATACAGACACACTGTAGATTAAACTAGGTTATTATTACCAATCTTGCACCTATACATTCCAGTAACAAAGTGATTTATCTACCAGAAATGCTTGTATTATTATTATATTGGAAAATTATTTCAGAACAGTTTTTTCCCCCAACAGGAAGTTTGCCAATGTCTTTGGAATTAAAGAACATAATGAATAACTAATTGCAGTTCATTCCTTAAATTATTATATAGTATAAAATGACATTCAACTCCTTCACATTTCAAACTAGGAACAGGATACACTCCACTTTTCTTAGGGGAAACAGTTTGGCTCTCAAACCAGTAATGTTTATGACATATGCCATTTTGTGTAAAACATCAGTATTAAAAACAAATATAACTCCTGTAGTCTAGTTTTTCCTGAAAACCTTGCATTCATAGTACAGTACAACAGTGCTGTCACAGAATTTTAATAAAATAAGACAAGATGCTTGTAAGTAATATCAAGGTTCAATTTTAATAAACCAAAAACATCTCCCAAAATCTCAGTTCTTTTGCTTACAGAGAAGCACGCAGAGTAAAAAGCAAGACAGACAATCTGTCTATAAATAATTTTTGGATTTATGCACCTAAATTTTCCAGAAATAAAGATTTCAGAGTTGGCAAGCATTTGTATCACCTTAACATTTCACAGAATCATAGAATGGCCTGGGTAGGAAAGGAGGACCTTAGGGGTCATCTAGTTCCAAGTCCCCTGCCATGTGGGATGCCACTCACTAGACCAGGTTACTCAGAGCCACATCCAACCTGGCACTCAACACTTCCAGGGACAGGGCATCCAAAGCTTCTCTTGCCAACCTGCTCCAGTGTCTCACCACTCTCACAGTGAAGAATTTTTTCCTAATACCTAATCTCAACCTGCCCTCTCTCAGTTTGAAGCCATTCACCCTTGTCCTGTTGCTACATTTCAAATATTATAAAATGTTATTCCCTTAAATTTACAGACTGTTTAATTTCACAACAGAAATAAGAATCAACACCATAGAAATAACCTGTCAAGGAGCTGATCATCTAGACAGCAGATTTGTGTGGACTTTTATTTAAACTTGTAGGACTCTGTTTCAGCAGATTATGCTCAGCCCTGAACACAGACTATGTTCAGACTTGTGCGACACCGACAGGTCTCCGTGACCCCAGCCATTCCCACTGCCACTGGACACATCCATAAACTCTTCACTCCCACCCAGCCAACACCACCTGCCAAAATGTACAGCTAAATACAGGGCTAGCTTTGGTTACAGTCATTTATGGAATGATCGTTTTTTTCCTCTCTTCTTGGAAACCTGGGAAGAGTGAGCCTCAGATTCTTAAGAGTCTGAATACAGGATTTGGGTAGTTGCACACCACCTGCTGGAAATCCCAGCTTGTGAACCAGCACTGGATTCAGACAAGGGAAATGGGTTTCTTTGAGACCAGAAAGTCTAATTTAAAGACTTTGAGGCAGGAACAGCCAGAGGAGCCTCTCAGACCTTCTAGTCAAAGAGTCTGTTACTGAAGAGAACATAAAAACTGTGTAGGGCATATACAAACACATAGGTTGGACTTGCAAGAGCAGAGCATGAAACTGAACACCACAAAAAAAAAGGGGCCTGTGGTTTTTGTATAACCAAAATACCAAACTAGTTTCTTAAGGGCCCACACTACATACAGAAGAGAGGGAAACAAAGGAGCCCTGCCTGCTTCAGAGAATTCTCTGTTCCCAGTTTGAGAAATGACCCAGAAAAGCCAAACAGAACTTGGCTTTGTGTCTTTGTTCCACCTCTCTTGGAGCCAGCCACTAGAGCAGGTTGATTGGCAAGAGCTCATGTTCAAGACGTAACTTCCCTATCTCCAACACATCAAAATCAATCAGCAACTTTCCTGCAGGCCTTGCATCCTTCAGAACAACTACAAGAGCATCCACTCTTCACTCTATAAACCTTCAATCCCCATTTGTGCCTGCTACAGACTCTTCTATGTAATCCAAACACCGGGCCCACTCTAATGCTCTACTTCATGCATTTTGAAAACAAGTTCCTGGTAATACCCCTAAAATTAGATTTTACCACTTGAGTTTCTACAGCAATGCCAGGGAGACTGGGCAGAATCGCTTTTACTAGAAACAAATCTGCTAGATAGCCCATGGAGGGTGGCAGTGAATCATCCTGGTACCTCCTCTCAGGAGACAATACCAATAAAGATGACTGAACCCTGTAGAACACATAGATGGAACAAACAATATGAAAGGCAACAGAGCCAAGTACAATTTAAATTTACTCTGTTAGAACACTCAGATTTGTTTCCTTCTATTTTGAACTGACCTGATGTCTCCTACCTTATGTTTTGTATCTGCACTGGTGAGAGGGAAGCCACAATTCATACATGAACACCCTCACAGCCTTAGGTGATCTGGGCTATAAATTACAATATATAAACAAGGCTGTGGAAATAAAGTTTTAGCACACCATCTCCTAGTTCCCACCTACAGCATGTTTGAAGTTCATCAGATAAACTACAGTGAATCATTAAAATTCCAATGCAGAGAACAGTATGTTACACCAACCATTCTGAGTGTCAGAGTGTCAGAGCTAAATATATGGTCTTCACATAGACCTATACAAAGGGATATTTGTAACACAGAAATAATTAAAGAAAGAGTATCTACTTTCTACATAAATTGATGAGGCAAAAATTTGGCTAACAGAGAATCAAAGGAAAAACTGTAAAACAAACTCAACAAAAAGGTAATTTTACAGTTGCTTATTAAATTGAGCATTATAGGTGTAACAACACGTTATTAATATTTCACCACTTCAGAGAGACTAGGCATAGCCTTTATTTTCACTTTGTTGAACAATGTGTACAATAAACAAACACTTATTTCTGAGAATGAAATGATCCTTGGCTTAGCAATACTCCTTTTAATGGTATTTGTAACAGGAATTATTATGATTGTGATTTTCAATGGTGACAAAATAAAATTATTAAACTGTGTACACAAGCAACCTGCTGATAAGCTAAATCTTAACAACTACTACTAATTTCTTAAACAGTGTCTTTTTTCCTGAAAGGAAACATGAAAACTTTACTCAAAACGGTACATTTACACAAGTGACAGCAATTAAATAAAGCACTTAGCCGCACTGGAGATTTTTCAGGCAAACAAAACTGAATTGCTTGGAGTATCTTCTTATTTAGAACAAAACTCATGCTTTTTCTTACACTTTACAATTCTAATGAAAACAACCACCAGTCTCCTAATCATTTATTTTGGCTTCTCAGAATTTATCTTCTTCCTTTTTGCTTTTAGCAGCTCAGAATAAAAAGTTCCACGTGTTCTCTCTACAATATTAACAGGACCACTAAGGTATATACAAAACAATTAACTGTTTAAAACATCATTATCATCAGAACATGTATGTGTAGGGAATCAAACCAGAAATCTAAATGAGACAAAAATCAGTAACTGTAATCCTAAATATGTAATTACATATTTACCTTTTAATCAACTTCTTTAAAGAGTGTTTTCTTTTCAACAGTTAATTAAAAGCCATTGAGAATAGGAAGCACACATCCATCTCTGGTATTTTCTGAACCTCTTACCTGAGATTTTGCCCTCCAATACCTAAATTTATTCATTAACTGCAGAGTCCCTATTATACACAGCAATAGAGACAGGAAGGAATTATAAAGCAGTGCTTTAATATCAAGTCAGTAACTCTGCCCTCCTTACGGTGTCTACACACATTGCCATTTATGACCGGGAATTGAATTCTATTGCTCAGGAAGGAGATGGGCCATGGAAAAATATATGCCACGCTTCTCTACTTTCCACTTATCCCAAATTAAGCACTATAGTGTGATGCCAAAGCAGTAAGCTGCAGCTTGGAAACAGTGTGTACTTGACTAGCAGCAGCTATGTTAAAAAAAAAAAAAAACAACAAAAAACCCCGATGCCTCCAGTGATAAAGATGTTACAGAAGCTGCAGCAGCTACTGAGAAAGATTTGTAGACTTGGGAAGGCTGACAGCCTAGTACATTGTGGCAAAGCTTGTCCCTGGTTCACTTACAGACCAAGTAAAAGGGTCATTTTACCCACGTCTTTCCTCAGACTGTAACTGGCCCACTAATTCCGGAAAATGAGAACAAACAGTTTGTAGAGAGAATTATGACTACTTGTGTAATGAAGCAAACATTTTTAAATCTACACCGTAAATTTCTATTCATTGCTTCATCAAAAAAATCTTCAACTCTACTGGAAAAAGCTAAAGCTTCTTTACTTTTAAGGAACGGCGAGTTATCTTAGACAAGCTGACATAATAACTTGTCCATTCAGAAGTGGAGAGCTTAGAACTAAACAAGTGTCTCTGAACTACAGATGTTCTTCAGTAAAAAGGAAAAAGAACTTGACATTATTTAATAAAATTATGAATACTTTACACTGATGGATTATAAAAGCTAGGACACAGCAGATTATATCTGCTGCTTTTGAGATAGCTAGCAGGCACTCTCCTACTTAAAACATTCAGTGATGGACTTTGTATTCTGAAGCACTGCACATCATCCCCCTCCAAATGAAACAGCTTTGACTAATTAGTTTTAACCAAATTATTGACAGCAGAAATTCAGAAAAGCTCTCAATAACTGACTTCACTTCTGAAAGAGTAGGTTTTACATACTTTGAAATACAGTATGTCTATGTGCCCTTGACAGGTGTCATACATAGTTTGTCTTATAATGACTGTGAAACCACTGTCTATATTTCCACTGAATGGGGCTTTTAAATATGATGCTATTAATCAATAATAACACATCAGCTTACTGTTTTCAGCAAAATACTCAGAAGCACATTAGGAAGAATATGGAAGTTACACAAAAAAAAAACCAAAACATGCCTTTCATTGCACTGCATATTGGAAGACCACATTACTTACAGTTGGGATGCATATCTTGCTCAAGGGATTGCCATCCAACAGGTAGGAGCCATTGAAGGTCACATATTCATCGTAATATTGAGGTGCCTGAGGAATAACACTGCACAGCAATTTACGCTTCTCTTCGATTTTCTTCCTTATGTGCAAGTATTCAAAATAGGGGTTTGCTCTCTCAGAACTATATGGCTGAATCTCTTCAAGTTTCAACGAATCAACAATAGCTGCCAGCGACTGCTGGGTCTTCTCCTTGGCCTGCAGCAAAGAAGGGTTCGCTTGCACAGGCTGAGGCACACGTGACACCTTCCTTTTACGTGGATGATGTACCTGCGCATCATCATCTTCAGTTAATCTAATTCTTGCTTTCAGAGATGCCAATGATTCAGACTCTTTTTCTGATATTTGTGTGCAGCCAAGAGGATTCTGCTTGCTCTGGTTAGCAAGCAAATTTGCTCTGTTCCTCGTGATTCTTTGAGGTACTTCTTGCTGTTCCATCTTCTGACCCTCAGCAACTTCTTCTTCTGCTTTAACTATTTGGCTGTATTTATGCACCTCTTCCTGTGTAATCTGTTGTGAACTATTTTCCAAGTTGGATAGAGAGGAGCACTGTGGTGGATCGTCTATCAACACATTTTCTCTGTCTGCAGTGCAGGGGCTTTTATTAACCAATTCGTTTGTAATTCCCTTTGACATTCCTGAACTTAGTTCACAAATATCAGCATTAGCTTTACTATCAACAACATGCACAGAAATCAACTTTTCTTGATGGTCTTTTTCATTTCTAGTATCTGAAGCATCTGCTGCATTACCATCCACTTCACTCAGCACATTCTTACAAACAACTTTACTGAATGTGTATGAATTTACATTTAACTGTGAACTATCACTTTCAGGAGTATCTTTCTCTAATGGTACCATTGGTAAATCATTCACCCTTTCACAGCTCTGTGAAACATCCTTTGCAGAGCTCTCAGAATATACAGCAATGGGTGCATCAGTCTTCTTAATGTTTGAAGGGAAGAAAGCATTTTCCAGCTCTCTGGTACAACTAGCATCTGTATCCAAACCAGAAGTTGTAGTCTGAACTAGATTTTGCTGCTGTACAAATGATGAATCTTGACTGCTAACGCCTGGTAAAGAAACGTGCTTTGACACAACTGGAAGTAGCTGGATAGGCAAAGAACAAGGCGATTGTGAAGGCAAAAATGATGCTGATTCTGGAGAGCTGGAACTTCCCTTAATTTCGGTGTGCTGAGGCAAAAATTCAGGTACTTGTTGCTCTTTTAATGTCCTGCTCTCAGAAGTATGCACTGCTATAACGCTTTTAGTATCTTGCTCTGATACACCACAACCTGAGCTGTTAAACTCATTGTTTAATGAACTAAGTCTGTCAAAAGGCACATCCCACGGTTTGGTTTGCTGAGTCATGCCACTTTGACTACATGGCTCTAAATGCACGTTAGAGTCTTCCGAAGGGCTCATCTGAGCAATATCTTTAATGGCACTCGTCCCCATTGTTGCTTGCTTGTTGCTAACAGCTCCATTTGGAGATGATGTGAAGTTTGACTGCAGAACAGTCACACTGCTTTGAAAATCTCTCTCGAGTGTGCTGCATGGCACTTCTGGTTTAGGAGAAGTGCTACTGTAAGTCTGAACTGATGGCAGAGAGTTCTGGTTGTTTTCTTCTGATATTCGAGGCTGTTTGCTGTGTTCAGAAACTGCAGCAGGCATGCTGCATCTTCGAACCTCTATAACAGGCCTACACTCATTTAAAACCAACTTAACATCTTCAACAGATGCTGATCTAACATACATTTGTGGGAGCCTGTTTGTGAAAGGTGGCTTAATGCGATCTGGCAACTCAGCAAGACCATCGGCCTCTTTTTCGACAAGGGCTGGTGATTTGGCACTTGCCAAAAATGGTGACTGCGTAAAAGACATTTGGGAATCAGAACCTTCTGGCATAAAGTCTGAATCATACTCGACTGCAGGCCTTGGAGTAGTTACTGTGGTATGGCAAGAATCCTCAGAGCTCGCAACAGAAACCATGGACAATGACCTGGAGCTCAGCCCTATCTTTTCACTTTCTGATTTGGGGGATCTACTTAAGTTATCTAAGGCCAATGAAGGCTTTAAAACATTGACACTTCTCGTATCTACAGACTGTGATCTATGACTTGTAGCATCTTTCTGCTGTTTTTCCTTCATACAAACATCTGGCAACTCTGAACTTTTTGAACGAATCAGTTCTTTGCCTTTTACTTCAACTAACGAGTGTTTGGGTTTTTCCTTCATTTTGTTATGTTCTGAACAAGTGCGGTTTCTCAAACGTTCCTTCTCTTTCTGTTTTATTTTTTCTTTATGCTTTCTATGCCACTGCTCTATTTCCAGATCTTTAAGGCTAAGCATTCTTTCAAAACTAGTTTGCATTAAATCATCGTTGACTAATCTCTTTTCTTTAGGCCGAGCATCCTTCGGTGCAGGAGCTGGTTTAGGCTTAAGTTTCTCATGTTCAAATTTTAGTTTAAGCAAACTACTTTGATGCAGTTTATCTTTATGCTTGTCTCTTTCTTTGTATCGGTCTATATCTTTATCTTTTTTATCTTTCTCTCTACCATCTGGAGTTTTCAAAAGGTCATCTTTTGGTTTTTCTTTCAAAGATGACAGTTTGTCATGAGCTGTTTTATTACTTTCTGTAATACTGCATCTCCTTTCCTCTTGCATGTGTTTTGAGTTTGCCAGTGATGAGGTCTCCCTGTCTTTGGATTTGTCTTTTTTTTCAAATTCCTTTTCTTTAGTTCTATTTTTTTCTGATTTAGTATATTCAGATTCTTTTTCAGACTGTTTCACTTTTCTTTCAGTACAGTGTTTCTCTTTGCTTTCAGCCCAATGTCTGTCTTTATCAGCCTTTTCTTTATCATGCTTCTTATCAGTTTTTTCTTTATTTCTTTCCTTGTCATCAACTTTTTTAAGAGTACTCATACTTTTTACTTTATCATTTTCCTTATGGCACCTTTCTGCTTGCTGAAAACTGGACTTCTCCTTTACTTTCTCTGTATTTTCATTTTCTTTCTCCATTTTGTATTCATGCTTTAACTTTTTCTCTTTTTCTCCATGTTTTCTTTCTATCTTTTCAGTATCTTTTTCTTTGGCTGAAAATCGCTTTTCTGTCTTTTCTTTATTTTCCTTTAAATTCTTTTCCTGCTTTTCAGTATCTGTTTCTATTAAATGCACGCTGGCTGCCTCATCTTTAGCACCAAAGCAGAACAATTCGATTTCTTTATCTGCAAGCGTAACTTCTTTTTCTTCTTTTGTATCTTTTGTTTTTTCATCCTTGAGAAACTTCTCATTTTCCTTTTTGTTCTTCTCTTTTTCTCTCTCATCTTTAGTACTTCTCTCTTTCTGGAACTGTCTCTCCTTACCTAACTTATCTTCTTTTGCCACAGCTTTTTCTAGCTTTGATTTTCTGTCTGAAGAAAGAGATTCATGTTCTGTATTTAACAACGTATCATCATTTTCATCACTTTTGAAAAAGTTCTCTTTCCAAAATTCTCTGTCAAACTCAATACTTCTTTGAACCTCTTTAACATTATCTTTATGTTTGTGTTTCTCCCTCTCCCCATCCTGTTCCTTTTTGTGCTTTTCCTTTTCTCTTTCTTTGTGCTTTAATTTATGCTTTTTAAGTGTTTTACCTTCCTTGTCAATTTTTCTCAAAGTATACTCTGAATTCTCAAATGTTGAGCTACTATCTTCCTCTTTAATTTTAGGACTAGATTTTTCACCAAATTCCAAGTGAAAATCCTTTTGATGATGCTTGCTTTTTTCTTTGTGCTTGCAAGATTTGCCACTAGAACTTTCAACTAGATAATCGGAATCAGTGTTGTGATCATACCGAACTAATTCGGACTGCAATGTTATTTCAGAACCTCCTGGTGATAAGCAAGTTTTGGTGTTTTCTTGCTTTAATGGTGTTGACTGCTTTTCACTTAACCCACAGGGATGCTTTGGAGATTTTCCAGCAGTGATATGAAACAGATGCAAAGAAGAATCATCTTTTGAGGTGAAAGACTTCTTAAAGGTGTCTTCCTCTCTAGCTTTATCTAAAGAATCTAACCCAGAAGTAGCTATATTTGTTACTCTAGCATTTTCTTTTTCTTGCTTTACTTCTTGATTCTCCTTATTTTTGCTCTGATTTTTTACTTTCCTTTTAACTTTGCCCTTTTGCTTGTGTTCATTTGTAACCATATATTCTTTCTTCACTCTGACATCAGAATTTGATGTCTCTGAAACAGAGCAAGGAGAGACTATCTTCTTGTCCTGAAGTACTTCTTCATCTGAACTTTCAGAACTTGAATACAGAACTCTAGATGGTTTCTGCTTTTTGTTTTTGAATGACTTTGAAAAGACAACTTTCTCTTGTTTCACAAATAAGCTGGTCTTTTCAACTTCAGTCTCATCTTCTTTCCTTGGGTCTTTTCTAAGAATATGTTTGTCATCAATCATTTTTTTCATTTCATCTTCATCATCATCTTTAAACTCATACTCATCTAGAGCAGATGGAAGTGGTGCCTTACTAGGGACCGTTTGTTTGCTGTTGTTGGCTACAGAGTCCTTTTCTGCTTCTGAATCAACATTCCCATCTACACTGGAAGGATTTACAGATGGAGCTTCTTCAGAATCTAGAGTAAGGAAACCAAAAATTAATTGAATACTGATGGGACACTTGTCACACTTCAGGACAAAACAGTTCAGTTCAGGAGTCACCTCTTTACAAATGAAAAAAGAATAAAACCTACCTTAAACACATAACAAACCTTCTCACTAGAATTAAGCTTTTTAGGAGAAAACAAAAGGTCATGAAACCAAAGTTCTCCCCTCCCTTTACAGGTCTCACTTAGGCATGTAAAAATACTAATTAACATTTATATCTAATAAGAGTAATGCACTTTAAATTTTGGAAACCTCACCTATTGTGAATAATTCCTGTATAATCTCTTTCCCAAGGACAATACCCTGCACAGACAGACTGTTGAGGAATCAATTGCTAAACAGTAACAAGTTTCTATTACACATATGTAAAAACATTTGTCTTAAGATTAATGATTTCACTAAGCTGAAGTTGATTCTGTGAAGTGATGCCACAACTGTCCCTTAGAACAGAAGGACCATGTATTGTATTTCAGGTTATTCTAATGCCAAAAATGTTAACACTACATCAGAACATAGGGCAATATGACTTTTTTTTTTCTTCAAGTATAGTGAAACTTTGAATAGAAAAAATTCCTAGAGGGTTGGGTTTTATTTATTTGTCTGGGAAAGAGAAACCAACTTTTACAATCATGTGACATGATGCCATTCTTTATGTGTTTTTCACAGATCACAGAATGGCTGAGGTTGGAAGGGACCTCTGGAGATCATCTTGTTCAACCCACCCTGCTCAAGCAGGGACACCCACAGCCAGTTCCCTGAGGACCATGCCCAGAAGGATTATGAATATCTCCAAGGACAGAGACTCCACAGCCTCCCTGGACAACCTGTGCCACTGCTTGGTCATTCTCACAGTGAAAAGAATGTTTCCTGCTGCTCAGAGGGAATTCCCTGTGTTTCACTGTGTGCCCATTGCCTCTGGTCCTGTCACTGGGCCCAAGTGACAAGAGCTCAGCTTTGTCCTCTTCGCACCCTCCTCTTGGATATTTGTACACATCAACAAGATCCCCCTGAGCCTTTGCTTTTCCAGGCTCTTCATCATCTTCCTGGTCCTTCCCTGGACTCTCTCCATTATGCCAGTGTCTCTCGTACTGGGGAGCCCAGAACTGGACCCAGCACTCCAGCTGTGGCCTCATCAGTGCTGAGCAGAGGGGAAGGATCATCTCCCTCAACCTGCAGGCAACATTCCTAATGCAGCCCAGGGTACCTCTATCCTTCTTTGCAGCAAGGGCACATTGCTGGCTCATGGTCAACCTGGTGTTGTTCACCATGACCCAGGGCCATCTCTGCAAAGCCACTTTCCCAGCTGGTCAGATCCCAGCCTGTGCTGCTGCTTGGATGGTTGTTCCTCCGCAGCTGCAGGACTTCGCACTTCCCCTTGTTGAACTACACGAGATTCCCACAAGCCCATTTCTCCAACATGATGAGGTTCCTCTGGATGGCAGCACAATCCTCTGGTGCACCACTCACTCCTCCTTAGAACTCCCAGTTCTGTGTCATTAGGAAACTTCCCAATGGTACACTCTACCCCAACCATTAATGAAGGTGTTAAACAGGAGTGGATCCAGTATTGATCCAAGGTGCACAGGCAGTTGCTGGCCTCCAAATAAACTTTGTGCCACTAATCACCATCCTTCTGGCCTAGACATTCAGCCCATTTTCAATCCACCTCATTTCTTTTACCTAAAAGATTCTGAATTATTGAGGATTCTGTGAAAGTCAAATGAAAAGTTCCTGTCTGGCACTCAAGTAAGTTACTCATGGTCAAGAATCTTTTGCTTCTGAGGCAACAATTCTTTCTGTGCTCCAAGAGGTGTTACACACTCCTCAATCTGCAGAAATACAGGAGGGGCCAAGAATTACTGCCTCCACTTCAGCAAGTCACCTACCTGGTTGCCCACAGAAACCAGTGGTTCCCCCACTGGCAGAGACTTTTCCACACTGAGCAACTAAGTCACACCTATGTGAAACACTGACTCCTAATTCATCTACTAAAGCTGGAAAATAAGTGACTTTGGGGGTATTTTTCACCACGAAAACATCTCAGAAAACACCCTCTATCATAATACGAAGATGGTATTTTCCTCCATATCTTTCTCTGGTAAAACCACCATTCTGATACAGAATTGATATGCAAAGTGGGAATAGCTTATTAAAGACAGAGAGAAAAGAAAAAAAATCAGAATACACATTTCAGATAATTCAAGTGAAAAATTCAACAAACTACCTCTAAAAATAAAAGTGGAAGACAACCTTAGCAATATTAATTGTTACCTACAGCAAGTCTTAATAGCTAACACTATGCAAAAGATTAAAGCCACTTAATCTCAGGTGAAATGATGCATATAAGTATGCAACTAAATAGCTACTTTTACCTGAGCAGCTGTCTTCATCATCAGATATGGGCACCTCCCTTTTCAATAGCATTTCCAATTCTTCAGTTTCAGCAACATCAACAGGTCTCTCCCCATGCTTATTGGCTTGAAACGGATTTCCACCATGTCGAAGCAACAGCTTCACAATCTGCAGCATTAAATAAATTAACTTTTAGGTTATCCACAACGTGTTACTTGACCAACATAAAAATCCCCTGTTGCACACGAAATGTGAGTAACATGATATGCAATCCTAAGTCCTATCTATGACACTGAGACTGGAAAGCAAGACTACAGCAACTAAAATGCTAAGTCCAGGTAGTATACATATAGTCTGCTCTAAGGGAAGACTAGAGACAGTTGTCCTCTGTCAGACAGACACAGCATCATTATAAAGGAATGCAACAAGGGCCTTTTGTTCTTGCCTTTCTAGCATTTCTTCACACAATTCATCTGATTCCCCACCTACCAGGCTCTCTACTCCTATGCATTTGATTCACTCTCTTGTTCCAAATTTTATTGCACTTAAATAAGGAACAGACAAAGTTTTACAAGCAGCAGTACTATTGGTTTACACAGCACTTCCAAAAAGCCCTGAGAGATATCCAAGTATCTTAGAGGAAGAACAAGCTACCCCCACCCACAACTGCATGCAATAAATCAAAATCATCAATTTCTCCATCATCAAGGGCAACAATTTGTTAATGTTACAGTGATACCAAGGCCACTGCATTTTCAGCACAGTGTCCAGTATTAATTACTTTTGTTTTCCCATGTGGTAAGAATGGGGAAATTCAGCAGACAGGGATACTTTAACAGGAAGCTTCAGAATTACTCCAGTACATAATGTCAGTGAGATGGTCACAGGTACCTGTACTGAGACCAGATAAGCAAGAGGTCCCCTTCTCCAAGACTCTACTACAACTCTATGAAAGCCTGATCTAAAGACCCAAGATCTTTGTTTAGATACCTATAAAAAGCAGTTACTAAACAGCTAATAAAAAAATTCCCAACAGATTATCATAATTAATTTCTCTAGCTCTTCCAGAAAAACCTTTCAAAGTGAACACCTTGTTTGGAAGGTGTACTTGATTTAAGGATGTATTGTATATTCTCCTTTATACAACAGATTTCACACACAGTAATGAAATAAAGGAGATATAAAGGGAAAGTAGAGCCATTTCTGCATCTTATTTGCAGAAATCAAGACGAAATTAAAAAGTTAATGTAAAATACCTATAGAGCTCCATTTATCTTCTCCACTAAGTGCTGATTGGTGAATTTAAAAAAAAATACTAAGAATATATATACATCAATTCTCTATTTCAATGCCATAAATAATATATAAAAAGAAATACAGGATATATACCTTTAAATATTTATAAAAATATAAGTATAATATACACAAATCCACAGTATACTGCTAGGAGACATTTTTCTTTTGAGAATTCTATACAGTAAAAGTTTCTCAAAAAAAGTCACTGAAGTGTTTGTTTACTAAGAAAGTAAATGTGAAACTTTTAAATATTTAAGACAACAGATATTGGAAGAAAATATCTGGCAATAGAAGCCAGATGAAACAATTAGAACAACTTTTAAGATGCTCTCAAAACAGCAGAAGCAGAACTGTAAGACCATACGACTGCAATGAGGACAGGTAAGATTTGTTCTGAAGCTTCAGCATTTCAAACCAGGTATTTATCCCCCTCCTACTCTCCCAGAACACTCACGTTCCTATGCCCACTACTAGCAGAATCATGAAGTGGGGTATCATCATCCAAGCCCTGCGTGTTCACGTCGGCTCCCGCTGCTATCAGAACTTTAGCAACATCGTAGTAACCAACATTACAAGCTTCATGCAGTGGTGTCCAACCTAGAGTCAAGAACGATAGGTTTAAGACTGGAAGATCAAAGATCTGGTTTTTTTCCTCCTGTGCTATAGATCTCTATTGACTCCAAACATTTCAAAACACACTCTCACACACAGTACCAGGCAGGACAGCAACACTGTCCATCTGATGAACAACACATGCTTTGTCAACTTTAAACTTCACGCCAAATTCCAAATTTTTCTGAGATTAAACTGAATGCTGGAAACGCAAATCAAATAGTGAAAGACAAAATCTGGCACAAAATCCCCAGGCTAAACATGTTAGAGATTCTTTGACTAGTAAACATTTGAACTGTGTTAAGTGTATATATAAATAATATTATTCTATATGGAAGCAGTTTGAAAACCACACCACTGGAAAAAATAAGTATGGCAAATTGCCATAATGAGCGCTCCTTTAGAGCCACTGAACATGTACTAGGAATCATTAATAACATTTAGCAGCTAGATAATAAGCTATTAATAAATAGTGACAGAGAACTTATTCCTGGTATTTCCCAGAACACTAGTCATTTTTTGTAATTTTGATTTCCACAAGTTCAGTGCGTATTTTCTGTAGCGGAGCGTCAACTGAAGACGACAACCCACAAATGCTATATTCCTTACCTCAATTTCCTCTCCCCAACTTGATGACTTCCACTTCATATAGCTGACCTGAACTGCTGTTGATGCCTTCTCAAAGCCCAGTTCTGGGGAGGCATTCAACTTTTGTTTCCAACATAACCAGTACCAGTCTGGAAGAGTTTATTTACGTGAACTCTGCGTCTAATCAGTAGCAGTCTTGTACATCCATTAAGTGGAGGTACAAGAAACCCCTAACTTATCTAATCCCTCAGTAATGGGATTTCTCACCTTCATCTTTCACTCAACTTCCAAGCTGCCACTCATTTAAATTTTAAAAAAAGCTAAAAAAAAAAAAGGGGGGGAAAAAAGAAAAAAGCTTCTAAGTTATTCTAGAGCAAAACACTTCTTTCTGTTCTTCATACACTAAATTTCCTCTTCAATCATCACTTGGGTTACTCACTTCCAGCACTGTCTGGCTACCACCTCCTTCTTTCCATTTTCTTGTCACTTGCCCTTTTCACACACACCCAACATGGTAACACTCTTCTGCTCTCAGCCCTCTGATCCCTGTCTTTTATTCTCTGTATTAATTATCTCTGTAATTTATTTTTCTCCATGTTGTACTGCTTTGCTTTTCCATCCTTTCACAATGTCCAGCCTGCCAACTCTAGTGCTGGCTTGCTGTCAATATCTGTTTCCTTTACTCTTGTTCTCACACGGCAGTATCATTCTGGCAGATATCCCATGAGCAGGGTTACTTCCTCCATCACTAATTCATTTTCTGCTCCTCTAGTTCTGCCAAATCCTTTGCTAAAAACCTCTAATTCTCTGAACTATACTGCATCCTAAATTCCTACTTTTCTCCACTCATGACTCACTGCTTCAATCCTCCCCCTCTTCTTGACTTCTCCCTCTGCACAGTATTTTGAAGTTCAGCCATCTCTGCTTCTCACTTTGGATTACCAATAGAAAAATATCTCACTTGTTCCCAAACATTCCTTCCAGAATTTTGAATGAAGTCCCCAACCACTCACTTCCAACTGATTCTCAGAACCAGCTCTCAGTCATTGTCCTCTTCCTTTCATTTGCCTTTAAAATTAAGTATCTGCACTAGGTCAGACTGGGATGAAGCTATGAAATTAACTTCCTTCACAGCAGCCCATACAGTGCTGTGCATTGCATTTGGGGCTATACACCAGTACTCACAGCACATTGGGGTTCTGGCTACTGCTGAACAGGGCTTGTGAAGTGTCATGGTTTTCTCTCTCCCTCCTCCTGCACAAGAGGTTGGGAGGGGACATAGCCAGGCCAGCTGACCCAAATGTATATCCCGTACCACAGGATGTCATGCAATAAAAGCTCAGTGATGGGAGAAGGAGGGCAGGTTGTTTGTATATAACGGCATTTGTCTTTGCAAGCATCTGTTACACCTGCTGAGGCCCTGCTTCCTGGGAAGTGACTGAACATTTGCCTGACGATGGGAAGCAGGGAATGAATTCCTCTTCCTCCCTTGCTTGCACATGCAGCTTTTGCTTTTCTTATTGAATGGTCTTTAACTCAACCTGCAAGGGCTTTTTTCCATCTTATTTTCTCCCCACACCTTGTTGAAGAAGGGAAGTAAGAGAGCATTTGGGTGGGTGTCTGGCAGCCTGCCAAGGTCAACCCACTACATCTCTTCTTGAAGAGTTTCTATTATTCTCCCTGTAATTTCTATGGGCCTGTCTTCCCCTGAACCTCCTCCTCCTTTTAGAAAATTGCTCTTGTCAACAAGTTCTTTTCATCTCCCCTCTCAATTTCTTTGAAGATCTCAGTGTTCTACTTCTGCTTGCTTTCTTCTCCTCTTCTACATGCCAGTCCTGGGAAGTTTCATGTTCAAATACAAATTCAGCTACCCTCTGCAAGCCAAGAAATTACCAATCTATTTCTTACCTAAAGTCAACATTTCAGTTCATCTCATTATTATCTTCTGTGATGTCAAGTTTGAGCTGACAACTAATTGTACTATACAGTTCTTAGTTTCTCCCACAGGGGCCTGCTACCTCAACTCCTCTCAACCATTCCCACCGAGAACATAATTCAGACCCATAAACCAAAACACATAAACCTAAAAATATTGTATATGTTACAACTTAACAAAGCTCATGAATCACTGCATTACAGCAAATACTGACATATTAAAACTATCATTAATCCAGCAGGACTAGATGACAAGTGCAACTATACCACTCTCATTTGCCTTGGTGCGTATCAGCTGTCCCAGTGAAGACAGTGCACATCACAGTGCCACCACCTTCACCATTTCTAAACTTTGCATCTCCTCACAACAGCCTACAGTCTCACCATTTGGCTCTGCCCAGCATAATCCTACAAAGTTCAGCAAGTGTGCACATATTTCTGTAAATACCTACTGTGCAGTGGCCCTGGACACAGCTGAAACCTCTGGGTATTAATATATTGTTCTAATAATACACTATGTACTATAGTGTCCCAGTACTACCACTGCCATGGGAAATGAAAAATACAATTTTAGAATTTCTATGAAGTTGCATTTTTTCATTTGCATACAACACAAACTGAAAGGAAACCTCTGTTAACAACTTCAGTGTTACTTTTAATTTATACAGTTAAGAGTACTCATATTAACTTACCTGCAAAATCTTTTACATTTACATTTGCACCTAATCTGATTAGCTCCTTGACCTGTTTAACATCCCCTCGAATTGCTGCCATATGTAGAGGAGTTTCCCCTCGTTCGTTTCTCTTGTTAACTTTGTCTTTTTGTCTTGAAGAAGAGGTTGGAGTTTTCTTTTGTGTTGGTGTTGTTTGTAAGGAATGATTTAAGGTGGAATCTATAAAACAAGTTTTTAAATGGTCACTGTTAATTAAAATGAGGTGAAGTAGAAAGATTGTCAACACTTTCCTTCAAAGATAACAATGACCAGTGAATAATTATATGTAAATAAAAGACATTTCACCCTTCACATGTATCAACACAATGCTGATTTTCAGTGTGAAAAAGGGCCTTTTGCAAAATCTTACTATTTTAAGCAAGTTTCTACGACAGATGAAGTCTATCCAAACTACAAGGTTCACATACCCTGGTATAAGTTCTGCTAAATCAAGACAAAGCGTGATCACGCAGATTAGTATCTACCCTGCTTCCCCTTCCTCCAGCAAAATTCCACTATATTTTTATGTAGTGGGGTGCCACTTTAAGGAATTACAGTCTGTGTATATAAATCCTCAGCTGTACCAATACAGCTGGGTGGACTGGATAGTTCCTTATGGAAATCTTAAGCCATTTGCTTTTAAATAACAATTTTGTAAAAACTTTACACCCGTAGAACATATACATAAGTATAGATTTTTTTAAAATACTGCTGGACCAAGGACAGTTTGAAATGGTGAATTAAAACCAAGATGTCTCCCCTCTCTCAGTAAATCCTAAGGAAATGATCCCATTTCCTCCTAAATTAAAATCCCGCTCCCAAGTGAGACAATAAGATAACAGTTAAGCTTCAATTAAAAAATAAAAAAAGCATTTCAGGCTTTAAATAATCCATACAGAACAGTGTCTGAGAAGCAAAAAATAATCAAAGGAAGAAATCTTCAATTTTTACAGCTATCATAGTGCAAAGCTTTTCACATAAATACAGAAGATCAAGAATTTTTCATCAAATTACTCATCCAGGTGAAGTAAGTTTTAACAGAAGTATGAATGACTTAAAAAAGGTGAAAAAAAATCAAAGATTGTTGAAAAACATCAAGTTTCAGAATATTCTGAGCAGGACAGAATTAAACAGGCAAGAGGAAGAAAACTGTTAACTTTGTAAGATCACCTGGACTGTTGTCTCTTGCTGTCATCTGCATGAGAAGGGCCATCTGTTTGCGCTCTGACAGAGGGTAACCAAAAAGAATGCTAACTGGTGCTGATTTCTTATTCCCAGCATCCTTCTTCATTTTCTTTTTCTCCGGACCTTCCTTCTCTAGAAATAGGAACATTTAAAGACTCAAACTGCCGTTCCATCAGAGTATTTTTCTAGAAATAAAACCATCCTCTTAAGGTCTGTAAACTCGTGATTGGTGGCAGGTGATGAAAAACAGAAATTACACCTCTAACTTACTGCATTTGCATTAGTGTTGGTTACCTGTTCTAATCATATTAGGATAATAAGAGATAAAGCACTGAGATAAAGCACTTAAAGCTGTAAGCAGGATTGCCAAAAAATTCTAAAAGATGAAAAACCTGTTTCACAGCAGGAATGCTGTTTATGTCACAACTTTAGTTCTCAGATATTGAAGCTAGGCATTTAAAAAATTCTGTAAAATCAGCCGGTCAGCCTTCGGCATTGAATACAGATCTGAGTCTACATTCTCTTCTACTTCTCTCATGATACCATGTTAAAAATTAGGAAAAGACTATTTAATATTGGTATCTGCTAAGTAACTGGTTAAAAGATTGTTTCTCTCAAACTCATGGTGTTATTTCATCTCAAAGCAATTTCTTCACCAGAATTCATATCCTTCAAAAACATACAGTTATTTTATATACATAACTTCTTTCCTTTTATCAGTATTTACAGAAGCTGTTTAATATTTCATCTCCTTATTTTAAACCAGAAGCTAAAATTATACATCTGAATAAACACATCAAAACCAAAACAAAAACTCCCATGAAAACCAAGAAACCCTGTCATCTGCAAAAGCAGAAAACCTTAAAGGACTCCACTGAGGAAAACTTCTTTGACCTTCTGCAGAGAGGTAAAAATTAGAAGCTTAAGTCCCTTTGAGGTTCCTAGTTATCTTTTAACTTTCTACAATTCTGCCTTTTTTCTTGTTTCATTTGTTTCCTCTCAACTCATTTTCTGCCTTCCTAGCCTTCTCTAAATCTCATTTTCTAGGCCTGATTACAGACACAAGCTCTACTAATGCAATGCTCTTGAGGCACAGGAAGGAACATCAACAGTTCTTATCTTGAATTCCATACTGACCTATAAGAAACACATGATTTTACAGGCTAAACAACTAGAAGCAAGAGTATTTTAAGAATGGAAAGTTACATATCTATGTACATATTTTGAAAACCTCTATAAATTTATCTATCATGTTTAAAAAGGAAATAAGATCCCTTTTACAGAATCAAATAGTGATTTTTCTCCTGAACTGCAGGCAACTCATAGTCTTGAATATCTAAAAAATTAATTCAATATCCAAAATCAACACTATTTGTTGATTTGTGTTGTGCCCTATTGGTAAAAACATCTGCACAGGAAAATCAAAAAAACCTTTACAATAAAATTGTACTTTCAACTTTTTCACTGTAAGTATGCCGCTCTCTCTGCCAGGATAATGTACAGCATACTCTTTATTGACTAATTTAGTACTTCCATCAAAATAATACATTTCAGATTGACCAGCATAGTCAGCTGGTTCTTAACATATGCTACTCACTGCTCATTATTCTTTCCTTGAAAAACACATTTATCTTCATTCCAAATTATTCCTTACAATAACATAGCTATTTTCAAGTTGAGAAAATAATATATCAAAAGAAATGAAATAAAGCTTTTGATTATCTAGCCTTTACTCTTTTATCCATTGGGGTTGTCTGGGTTTTTTGGGTTTTGCCCCTTTTTTTTTGTTCCTCAGTACAATTTATTCCTGTCTCATGTTCAGTGTTACATTTCAGTGGAGGGGTAAATTATTCTTCTATTATACTTTATTAACACAGTGTTTGCAAAGCATTTCTAGATCTTACCAATTTAAAGTACCAACTAAGAATACATCTGTTCTCACCAAGTTATATTGCAATTATGCACTTACCACTCAAAAAGAGACAGTTTTACTAAAATGGATATGAGACTTCATATGCATTTTCAGTAAGTCTAAACAGTTTGATGAATGAAAATCAATAATGATCAACAAAAAACCTAAAAAAGTCTCATGACTCTAGCAGGTGCACCTGCTAATCCATTTACTGGAGTATGTTCTGTACAAGATTATTGCTTTTCCCCCCAAAGATCTCATGGATATGACCTGGTTCTGAGTGTACAAAGTAAAACAAAACAGGACAAGAGGAGTGGAAGAACGCCAAAAAAAAAAAAAAAGAAAAAAAAAGGAGTAGGGCATATAAAATAGAAAGTTTTATACATCAAAAAATAAATCAATGTTCCAAGACTACCATCACACAGTACACTACACTTTAACAGGAGGAGACCAACTCAACATTTAGGAACTTCAATTTTTACCTGTTCTTTGTCTTGTGGTAACAGAAACCTTTTCACAGCTGTGTACTTGATGTTTCTACAATTTGAACAGTAATAACTTCCCTCATAGAGCAACAGTATCAGTTTAAGACATTAAGTTTAGGTAGAATTTAATGTATAAAACTGACTGCTAATCTCCATTATATGGTTTGGTTTTTGGTGTTTTTTTTTGGTTGGTTGGTTGGTTTGTTTTTGTTTTGTTGTTTGGGTTTTTTTTTTGTTGTTTTTTTTGGTTGTTGTTGGGGGTTTGTTTTTTTTAGATTTTGAGGATTTTGCTTTCAGATTCTATGGAATACAAATACATTCTTTTACATTCCCATTCTCATCACTTTCTGCTGTTCTTCAGCAGTTAAAAATAGAACTTAAGGGAATTTTTTACTTTTTATTAAAAAAAAACCCGAGAACTCTTCAAGTGGCTTCATGTTTAACCACATTCATTAAATAAACTTCATAACACACAGCCAAATCCATCTGGACAGTATCTTTTTAGCATTTTTCCTTTTGCAACACAAGCTTTTCACTGAACACTTAAAAAAATTATTTTGAAATATTCAAGTTATGTGAAACGGGAATTTAGTAGCATTTGAGCAGTTATTTGTAAAAGAGGTCAATGAAATCCACTCACAATACTTAAAACACACTGGCACGAGGAACATCAGAAACACTGGTGATTATTGTAGGATAATTTACGCATGACAGATTTAGTCCCAAGGCAACCAATAATGTATCTGTTTTTTTGTTTTCTTGCCTTTTTTTTTTCTTAATTGGATAAATTACAAATACCCACTCGAGTAATTTTTAATGGTTTAGAAAATTAAATTATTAAGTGAAGTAATATGTGTATTTTTCAAAACAAATCAGGCCAAACTAACAGAGTATTTCAATTGGTAAAATAATCATCGTAGTGGACAAAAGAAAATAAGGAAAAAACCCTCACCAAATTCAGACTTCAGGGCTCATGATAGTCTGTTCTCATGTAAAAGACTCCATCATAGTCCAAATTGTAAAGAATAACAGGATCAAAAATAGGACCATGCAAAATTAAAATATGAACTGCTTGAAATAAATGCTATGAAGTTATAAAATTGAATGATATACAACCAAAGACTAATATGTTCATTGCTAATAACTGTAGAAGACAGGTCAAGATAACTCTGCAGATGATGAAGTTCAGAGACAGAGTTACTCAGCTCTGTGTGATCATGGCAACCTGACTGAAGTTATTTTCCAAGAGAAACACATCCTGACTGGCTGTGTTTCCTATCCTCAGGGAAAGAGAAAGCTTAGAATGTGATGCAGAGACCTCACAGTGCACTTAACAATGTGGAGATTTCAAGGTACTAGTGTGATACCTAATTAATCAAGTTTATGAAATATTTATTTAACAAAACCCACACACAAAACCACCTCCCCTTTCCTGCCTCTAGCCCAAACAACAGTTAAATAAACTTGTTATAGTTGAACAATAAGCCCAAATCCAGCAAGCAGTGTATGAACAGTCTCATCAACACCCCCACTAAGCACTGTCATTGTGGGAAGCACAAGCACAGAAATTGTGTTACTGTGATGTACTCATGCAACATGAAGAGGTCAGTTGTTTTGCTCTTCTGGATGTCAGCGTGATAAAAGAAGTATGACTGTGCCACATCTGGACTACTTTAAAGACTGAAATTGAACGGGTCAGAAAACAAAACCAAGATCCTACTATAAACAGTAAATCTGGAGAACACAATTTCCAAGAAAGATCAACAAATTACCACATTCAGTGTAATTGTAACTCATCAAGCCTGAATAATCAACTATGTAACAAGACTATCTTTACAATGAAAAGATTTTTAAGATCTGCAGTTATGTTTAATTATTACGAAAAATTCAAATTTCTCTCTTTAGACTAGTAAGGTGCAGAAAGCAAACAAATCTGACCTCTGCAAGATCAACACTTGTGGTTATTGGAATAAGAACAGTAGACATCAGAGGTTATTTAAAACTAGCCAGATTATTTAAATTAATTAAGAAAATTCAAATAACTCTATTTAAGTAGTTTAAATAACTGATGGCTTTTCAATCAAATTATGTTTTTGGATTGGGAGACTTAAAATCTGAGAATTTCTTTTAAAATACATGAAAAATAAGTCTGCTCCGAACATCCAATCCAGCAGTCTCAATCAAAGCTTGCATGTAGACTCCTCCCTAAGATTTACCTATGAATAGGTTAAAGCTATACTGCAGCATAAATAAGTTTGTCTACAGTATGTATACATTGTATTAGCTTTTTGTGGTTGCTCTGACCAAGAATGGGGAAGTCACAACAGAGCCCTCAGTTTAGGGCAGCCACCACAACCAGGGGAGTGTCACAGACAGTCTCACACAATGGAAGAAACACAACAGGATGCTGCTGATAAAGACAGGGACAGAGTGTCCTTCCAGGTGTGTCCTGTCCCCAGGGGCCTCTTCAGAAGGCCACAACTCTCCTGGGACTCATGTTATCTTTCAGACCTGTGCAGACTTTGCAGCTACTTCAGCCATCTCAGCTGGCATTGCAGGACTGCCTTTATGTAACTGGATGCAGTCTCCATGGGTATTAAATTTTTAAGAAAGTAACTAAAAGGCTCAACATTAAAATAAAAAATACAAATTTACTGCAGCATTTTCTTAAGGAAAAAAACTCCTGAATTTACAATTAGATAAAGAGGTGGGCTATAATTGTTCTAGACTCTTACAGTACTCCACAAATGCTGTTCAGTTTCAATCTTGCCCAAACTGACTAGGTGTAAAATGTACTTTATGTATAGTGTTGCAGAAATCAAATGAAAAAAAACCCCAAAACATTTCAGTGTTACATTAACATTCATTTTGGCTGTCTGTGTTCATTATCACTTGCAATATTTAGATCATACCTGAAACAAACAAACAAAAAAAAGCCCACTGGAAAGAGGAGCAAAGGAGTAATTTTTACAAAAATCATTAGAAAAGGACAAAATTTTAATTTACAGAAGACCCTGGAGACAGAACCAAGAAAGATCTAAAAATTAGGTATCCCCATTCTGGAACTAATTTACATGCCTAAACAGGATTAAATCCAATCATCATGGAGTACCTACAATCAGCTAGTGACCCTATCATGTATCTTGGGGATAAACCATTTATTAAACTATTAAATTTTCCATCCTCTAGTTACTTTTATGGCAATTTTCTTTTTTACACAGACACATTTTTAAAGACCTTAAAGGTGATAAGAAGCTTTTAATCACCTCTTCTTTTTCCCCACTCTGTCTCCGATTACACTCTCATTTCCAAAAACTTCATTTCTTCCTCCTCAACATTCTCCATTCTCTGTACACAGCTATCAGGGAGACAATTCTGTCAGAGGTAACAGTGTAGCTCACTGAGAGCAAACCTTTTCCATGTATAATGCCAAGTTTGTGCCAGAAGCAGCACTGCATTTCATGATCACTGATGTCAGTCCTAATCCATGTCAGTGACAAACTTGGCATCAGTGTAAGTGTCTAATTCCCAGCGGTCTAATCTAATTGGTTAGGCACAGAATCAGCATTACAGGAACAGTTTTTTCATCCTAGTAATGCTCCTGCTCTAAAGTTTCTGCAAGGCTTACGTACCAAGTTTTCCACCTGCAAAAGGGCAGCTGCTCTTACGTCCTTACCTCAGCAGAAACGAAATGTTTGCCAAGCTGTGATGTTCGCTACCATGGTTAAGAGCCATGTGCCTTCTACTTTTATGTTAAATATTTCTTGCCTGTACTTGAACTGTCTATTTCATCTCCCTGCTACAACTTGTGACAAAAAGATTTTGTAGTGTGACCATTGTCTTATTGTGCACGTCTAAGTATCTGAAGTAATCAATCTTGTTTATGGGAGCTGTGACAATACAGGCTATAGCAAAAGACACACAAAAAGTTCTGCTACTTTACAAGATGCTTGTGACAATAACTTATTTAAAGTTGATGGGGGTGGGAGACATGATGAAAGATTTTCAACACAGAAAACTTTTGATAAATACTAAATATTACATCTACATACATTTATTTCCATTATGAAAAAATAGTTATGGTCTAATACCAAGCAAAAAATGCTCTCAACATCTGCTATTAAATACTTCCAATTTAGACATGGTCTTTTCAGAATCAAGTGGTACCAAGAATAGTGTAAGACTCAAGAATGCTGTAAAACCATTGAGAACAGAACTAAAGCTAGGAGCATGTTTTGTAATGTGACTATTTCAATATGAATTTAATACTACAGTCTCTTTACAGTAATAAAAATATGTATGTATTATCAAGGAGCCAAATCTTCTGCATGAAATCAATCCTGAAAAAAATTAAACACACACTGAGGTATACACCTCTATCTTGCATTTAAATCTCAGCATATTAAGGGAACTACCCAGTCATGAAAATATTCAAATGTATAATAAGCAATGTATAAAAAACTGCAGCACTGAGCCTTTGAGAAATTTGGGAACATGCGTTCTGCTGGCCATGGATACCGTTTGGTTATCAACCGAACTATTACTGAACTATTATCGCACAATGACATAGGTAATTAATTACCTAAACCCAGAGATAACTGTACCTCTTGGAATGTATCCAGCTCCCTCCATCTTGATTTGAAAAGAACTGTCTTAAGAATGGTAGTTTGAAGCCTCGAAATCAGTTCTAAGAGAGTAAGCTTAAGCTGGGAAGAACTACACAGCCTGTGCAGAAAAGGTACAGACCATAGGAACTTAAACAGATAGGAAAGTGTGCTCTCCATGACTAGTTTAGTTAGCTCTGTCACCTTAGCAAGCTTTTTTTTTGTATGAAGAACAGTACATCTACCAATCTATCCGACGCTCCCTCCCAAAAAAGGCTATGAAAAGCTGACAGCTGTGTCTCAAATCAAGGCATTGACATGGTTTTTCATCCGTTTACTCATTTAAACAAACAGACCTCTAGAGATGACAATACAAAGAAAGATTTGTTACTGAAACAGAAGGAAAGAATGAGGTTAGGAAACAACTGGGGAACATAGATCAACTATGGTGGCATGCTGGCCGTTGCTAACGACAAGATGAAAGCCTATCAGACTGAGATGCAACAGTCAGAAGCAAGCAAGCAACTTTTACACTTAGTATTCTTTTTAAAGAAGAAAAAATCAATACAAAAACATATTATACAATTAATTAAGTCAGGACATATTTTACCAACAAGTAATTAGTTAAGGAAATAAAAAGGTTCTACCTGTGTCTGAATTGCGATCTTCATTTCTGGATGGACTAATAGTAAAAGGAAGTTTACGTTTCATGGAAGACTTTTCTTTCATCTCCTTCCCAACATCACTCCTATCCACTTTTGGAGTTTTGCTGTAGGATGCAATCTTGTCCTTGCTCTAATATAAATAAAAAGTACACTAAGTAATTTTTGCATAAAGCAGGATAGTCTTATAATATATACAGACTGAAAAGACTGATATGTGAATGCATGAGCTTGTGTATAAGTACGTGTATTACAAAGTTTTTTGAATAAACAAAATAATCAATGGCATGGTTTTTTTTAATCACTAACTTCTATGTTATTTCTACTTTCAGATACATCACTGTAGAAATGCTGTTCAATATTAGAACCTCCACTAATTAGCAAAGGAACAACACAAACTAAACAAGAATTTGCCAAGTCTCGACAGCCACACCAATTTCCTTCCCTGACCATAACATAATAATCCCACTAAAAGCACATTAAAAGCCCACACTGCAATTCAGACTGTGAACTGTAAACCCCAAAACCCCCTCTAATTACCCTCCCCTGCCTCCACTCCCACCCTGTAATCCATCCATACAGAATTCCCTTTCTATTTCAACAATAATAGTGTAATGTTTCAATTTAGGAAATCTGTGAAGAAGCTTTTTAAATTCATATCAAATTTAGAAAAAAACATATACAAGCTATTTGGATTTTTGAGTTGTATAAATCTAGGAATTTTTGGCTTATAAGTCGTATTTCAAATAAAGAGAGAAAAACCTAAACAGGCCCAATATTAACTAATACTTGATTACTTCACTAATATAGGAAGAAAGAATGTAAAAGATACCAGGTTAGTGTAAAGACTGCTGGAGAGAACCCACTGCAAACCCCAACATTTTAGCCTATCAATTGAGATGCAATGCAGGGACACCATGTTCTCTGTTCATTACATGCTGCAGAAACACATTATCCAGCTGTGTCAGCTATCACAACTCCACAGCTTTTTATCATTCTTAACACATTATCAGATGAAATCACTAATAGATTAATCTCCTAAAGGTAGAAAAAGAGCATACACTGCCTTGCCAATCACTGAAAATCAAAAGGCTGGTCCTGGGTACTTCTGAAGACTTATTCTGATTGGAGAAAACTAGAAAATCACTCCAAGTAAAGGTGCTGTTCTCAAAGGCACCTTTCCTTTTTTTAAGAAAAAACCTCAGGTAAGAAGAAGTGATTAAAAAAAGAACCTGCAAACTCTACAGCCTTCAGAAGACAAGTGTGCCAGGAAAATGACAAAGAAGCCATTAGTCTGTGTCAACAGAATTCCTGAGGTATAAAAGTTGCTGCCCCCAGAGAACACCTATCTTCTTCACTCCAAGTTTAGAAACCCGAAAAACCAAAATCCCAAAACAAAATGCAGAATAAAAACCCACACACCAAAACCCAAGCCAACCCTCCTTCAAAACCCCAAAGGAAACAACCCCCCCCCCCCCTTTCTTTTTTACATGCCAGAACAAGAAAATCTAAAAACCTAAACCCCTTAAGCTTCCCCATGGCCCTTGGGACATACAGTGCCTATGGTATTACTTATGAAAGAAGCTAACCCATCTAACACAAGTCATCATTTGCAAATGCATCTCTAAGTTGATAAAAGCAGATCCAAACTCCATTAAGCCTCTTCTGATCTCTTCCACTATACACACAAGTTTCCCACTTGACCCCAATCTCACCAAGAGCTTTCTCATCCCTTGTTCCAAACAATCCAATTATTCCCCATATCTATGTATGCAAATTTCCCACAATATGACAAAGTGGCATTAAAATTTTATTGCTTTCTCTAGAATACTATCTTATATTAGGTACTATGTAATAGAAAGGATGAACCAAAAATAATTTAAAATTCCTAAGCAGGAAACATTGGTTTCAATTTGCTCTGTAGAAAAAAAACCAAACCAACAAACCTACAACTTTTTGCTGTTGGTAATATTTAAAAAGAATCCCTTTTTTGGGGGCATTCATCAGTAAAATACATTTGTAGGTGCTCACAAAGAGGCACAAGCTGCTTAAGTAATTTGACAGCTTTACATTTATTCTTAAATTGGTTATATGTATTATGTTAAATATTATGACTGATGCACTAGTTTTTGAATAATGAATGAAAACTAATTTTATGACTATCTAATTAGGAGGAGAGGCAGTTCAAAATGCATACTTTCAGATAAATAAAACCACATCGAAAATGAAAAAAAAGGCTATACACAGAATACACAGGAACAGAAAAAAAAAAAGCCACTATTTTGTTCCTTAGGTACTTATTTCCTTAGTGGAAATAAGCATTCAGCAGTGGACTTTCCAATCCAAAAGATGCAATGAACAGGGTATTTGAGAAGTCTGTACAAAGTTGATGCTATTTATTATTTTCGGTGACAATGCTGAAACAGAGATACAATCAGATATGCAGACATCATCACAA
This sequence comes from Aleadryas rufinucha, assembly GCA_013397815.1. NCBI lineage: Eukaryota > Metazoa > Chordata > Aves > Passeriformes > Aleadryas > Aleadryas rufinucha. The sequence goes on from VZTH01013865.1 coordinate 873,257, forward strand.
CTGAGAGAGAGGGACAAGCAAAGAGCCCTGGCAAGGGGAATGTAAAATGACTGACTTATCTGAAAAGCAGTCGTAATACAAAACAAAACAGGAAAAGCCAGGATAAAACCAAGGTTCTACAAAATTATAAAAATAATTAACTGTACAATCACAAAATGCTGTGTTAAAAGACAGAAAACTCCTAACGGCATCCTGGATTCAACTTCATGTAAAGGAAGGCAGGAGGAAGTAGAAACCCTGCAGCTTATACCAGGCATTCCATTTTAAAGAGTGGGCATTCACTCTTCCTATTGTTCCTGGTCACTGCAACAGCATGGACATCTCTTTTTCAGGGTCCAAAGCAAGCTTCAAAATTCAGCATCAATAAGTCTGTGCATTATTTTAATGTGATCCATGGAAGCAACCTAAAATGAACTTGACATTTTTTACAAAATAACCTCTAAGTCCTGTGGACTCTAAAGAGGTTAATTAACCTGAAGTGAAAACTGCTAATCGGATAAAACACTGAAGACATGTTGATGTTCAAAAAACCTAAACCACTACTGCAAAGTGAAAAGCATTACATACTTTCCATGTCCACTACAGTTAGAGAACATTTAATGGCTTTAGACTGCAACAGGAGACTAGCAAAGGTTATTTATCCTTCTACTAAGCATCTAACTCTATGCCAGTCAGCATAATTAAGTATCAGAATAAACTGCCCAAGGAGACAGGAATTTCCATCAGGCAAGCCTTTAAAGAAAAGGTCTGGCAAACATCTGTCAGGAACTGAGTACAGCTTATTCTACTCTGGGGCAAATGGATGAACTGGATCTGCACGTCTCAACGTTTAGTGCATGCCTCACTGGAGGATGTAGTAACAAGGAAAAATTTTCTCTGTCAACAAAACCATACTAGTGTGCTGTGATGAGGAACACATTTTTAATCTGTTCAACAGGAACTGTCTCAGAAGGCTAACAAACAGCAGTCTGGACAATTTCTTGATATCCCATTCCAGCTCTATTGTCTGGTACTGCTACAATCAATGACAAGACACAAAAGGAGACAACAGAGAGCCATATAATCTAGCAGATGTACTGAGCCCTGGGAGAACAAGCATTCTTTTTCTGCCTATCAAAGATAATTACATACTGAAGCATGTTCTGTATGGTATTAAATGGTTTTGGGCACTATTGTTGGAGTCTTCCAAGGAGAGAATTCATTCTTACAAACTCCAAATGTGTTTCTCCTTTGGATGACATATCCATCGTTTACTTCCCGAGTTTGGCCATATAAAGTATAAATTCAGATAAATTAAAATTTCATTATGTTCATATGTTTATAAAATATCTTATGCAAACACTAGATGGTCTAGCTGCTGAACACACTCGTACTGTTTTTTTATGCTTGCCAGATGAGCAACTGAAATAAAAATACATGTACCCTAAAGCACACATGATATAAACTCAGCTTATTAAGAGGAATGTTATTTCTAATGGTTTTTGGAGTTCTGAGAAGACCTGAACACATAGCTGATTTACGTAACTATTCACTGGTTGTTAGGGCTGCATAATAAGCATTAATTTCTGGACAAATATGAAAGATCATATCTAATAATAACAACAGTAACTTCACTACCTTTCTCTGTCAACAGCTAAGAGTGCACAATCAGAACTAGCTAAACAATGTAACAACTACAAAAGGGAAATCAAAACCCACACGTGTTTCTTCTTCTATCTTATGTTAACCATTGGAATAATCTTATGTCATTTAGACCATTACAGTTTTTATTTTGAGAAGAATGAGAATTTTTTTATGGAGTGGTATCCTTTACCATTACTGTTCACTTGAAAGAGGCACAGTTTTGTATGAACATTATTTCACACTGGGCCTTAGCATTTCCTTACATCAATTACATTAGCTAATGAATCTCTAACATTTTTCATAATAATTTCTAATGCTTTAAGAACCGTTACTTTTAAATTCATGGTTGCAAATGTTTATACACTGAGAAAAATCTTTATTTGCTTTACAGAAATTTCCACTACTTCTTAAAGATATTTCATTAAAATTATCACTGTTGATTTGGCCTGGTCAATCTTTACTTCAGAGTTCTATGTTTGTGTATATAGTACAGATTTGCCTTCATGACTTTGTGTTGTTCAAATTCACACTTTACTCTTAGCCTATCGCCTGCCAAATGCTAAATAATTTTCTTGGCTGAATCTAAATCACGGCATTTTGGCAACATTTTCTCTATTTTTTCTCATACACTCTAAAGAGTGCAGATTAGTCGAAGGCCAGCTGAACACTTCTGACAATTGTCCATGTGTTAGAGAACAAGTATGTAACACTTTAAGTGACTATTTAACATAATCATGTATTCAGTTCTTCTCAAAATATGACAACTGTATTTATTATGCTAAAAACCCGAATACAGGAATATTAACTGAAACACTTATACTCTCCATTAATAATAATAATTCTCCATTTTTATTTAGGATCTTATCTTTTCAGTATTACACATCGTTTTATATCATACAATTCCAAACCACACCCTACACTATTCTAATCTCAATATGTACACTGTACCGGGGTGGACAGTGAGCAACACTGGATAAAACAGTGCAAGAAGTTTATCAGTTTACTTTTTGGTATCAACTTAATCAGTCCATCACTGGGATTCCACATTCATAGCCTTGGTCAAACTTGCATTCCCTCCTCTTTCCCTAAATTACTGAATGACACTTTGATTGACCATACCCCAAACAAGGGCTGGAATAAAAAGAAAGAAAAACCAAACCCAACATTATTTCATCCCTTTACTAGTAAGCCAATTTCCTTTCCCCGTGTTACTCTATTATCTTCCTCTTCTTATCTAAGTAGTTCATCAGAGTGAGCAGAAAGAATTACCTTTGCCTCACTTTACTAGAACCAATGAAACAAACTGGAAAGAGACTAAAAGGTCTAAAGGTTTCTATGAATGTTTTTGGAAGAAAAAAAGTTACAAGTAGATGCTGAATCTTCTCATCTTTTCCTATTTTTTAACCTCTTCCTGTCTTACATCCATTCATCAAATGGTCTTGCAGAGAATAAAGATTTCAAAAAAAGAGTAAGTCTGACCACACACAAACACAAAATCCTTTTCTAGAGAAGACAGTTCTAAAGATTGTTGGGAAACAAACAGATTCTCTCTCCTTAGGGCAATATACATGTAACTCATCATTTTCAATGCAGAGTATTATTCCAGCTTCTGTTATTCATTAGTAGCACAGATAAACCCGTGGTCTATTGTACAAGTGTACTAGCCAGACAAATTGGAGAACTGGGTGATTTGCAACTTGGTCCAGAACTCTAAAAATTATGGGATACTTCACGTTTATAAATAACAAACCACTCTTCAGCGTGACTGGATTTCCCATATTCCTTCATTCTCAAACACTCAAAAGTGGATTGTACAATTTTTAAATGTGACTCCCTTGTATAGGAGCTACTCACAAGCTTCGTGCATCCCCCCTCACAGAGGGAACAAGTCTGTGTTAAAAAGGAATAAGAAAGAAACTGGTGTTTTTCTTTGGTCTGCCCTCTGTCACACCTTCACAAATGTTTTGTGTGTTTGTTACAGAGAACAAGACATTGTAAAATAAAATAAAATATGGATCATTCTTCTTGTGAGTATATAAAGACTTCATATTAGCTAAGATATGGAGGCTATACACTAACATCAAACAAAACCAAAGCATCCAGCTTCCTTTTAAATTAACTTGCAAGTTACAATAAAAGTCAAATTCTGTCCCACAGTTTAACTTACAGTTAAAGCAATGTAAAAATGTATAATTTCTCTTCAATACTGAAGATATCAGAACACAAATTCATATTTATTTCTTCACATTACAGCAACAAAAATCATGAAAGATGCTTCATTTTACTGAAATTAAATGGGCATTAATATAATTTTGTTACCTTTCTTGCAGTTGTTTTTTCCACCATGGTGCTATTGCTGTCAGAATTTTCAACTTTAACTGTTTTTGTAGACCCAAATTTGGGCATTTTATAGCTGTTTAGCTAGCTGTATCTTGTATCAGCGGGTTCATCCTGTGTCTGAAAAACAAACAAACAACATTACATAAATATACACACTGCAGTGTCATTTCAGGACAAATGTTACTGCAGATGGTAGCAGAGCTGAATAGTACCCCAAAAAAGATGACTAATAATGACACCTGGCTTCAAGCATCCTCCTCATATGCAGCTCAAACTTTGGGGCAAAACCCCAAAAGGTCTAACATGGCCGTTGCTGGGGATGGTGTCATGAAAAAAATACCAAGTCAGCTGCCTCATCCCTCTAGCTTACCTTCTTGGAAGACTTAACATTTTTGGCTATTTTAATAGGTACAAAGGTTCAGTACCTCACTTCAAGTTAAATGCACTAAGGCTTGGAAAGATGCACAAGATTTCTAACAATACTGGGAAGAGAAATTAGGTTTTCTAGCCTGGGAAACTGAAATACTGTATATTCAAAGTAGCATGAAAAGAAAGTCAAATCTTGTGGCTTATTATCCTTTCTGTTGGATCAAGAGACGCCTGTTAGAAGAAAAATCGTCTAAAGCTTAGACCTGGAACCAGAAACCTTAATTTCCACTGTCTATCAAATTATATACATAAGTCACCACTAGGGACAGATATGTGTCTATATAAAGCTTCAAGAGCTGTGTAGTGTTTCATCTCCATGATACACCAAACAAGTGTTATCACAGACTCACATAATGGAAGAGGTCTGACTTGCCTCTTCCACAGAAAGAAGAGCCACCCTTTTTGTAAGAATGTCTGAGATGAAAGGTCACACAAAAGGTAAAACTGCATTTGACAGCATTTCAAAGCTGGTGACTTTTTAATGGGTCTTTTTGAGTTGATGTATTTTGTTACAAGTATTTACGTGATCACAATCTCACTGAGGTGTAGTAATTTCATGCCTGAGCAAGTCATCATTTCAGGTGCAACACTCCTACTGTAGCTTTACCATTAAGATTTTGGGATCATCACAGAGAATTTGTTGCTGTTTTAGGACTATGGCCACTATTTTGGTTTGATACAGTTAACTGACAACAAAACTGGTGCAGATGACTTTGAGAAAACTGTTCTGCACACTACACCTGACATACGAGACATTGATATTCAAACAAATTTCTGCATCCCTCCCACCCATCCATCCCCCACAAGGCTTAAACTATGGAAAATTTGAATATTTGTCTAAGATTAATACTGTTGTATACAACAATGTAACATGCTACTTTCTTAATCTTCCAGAATAGGAAGGGAAGAAAAGTTCAAAACGCTCAATCCTCAAGTAAAAGAAGTAGGAAATGTTGCACTAAGGTCTGCTCTTTTCCTCCCTTTCCCCTACACCTCAGGAGTTTTTTTGTTGTTGTTGTTTTGTTGGGATTTTTTTTAACACTATCCACAAGCTTATAAAAAACAGGAAGAGATTCATTAGAAACAATCTCACACGCAATAACCAGAATCTTCTCTCCACTACGATACAAGATACAATACTGTGAAATTCCTACTGTTCTACTCCTACCTAAGACAAAAGAAACATTAGTTTATTCCTTTCATTTATGGAGTGTTAACTGAATTTATGCAGCCCTACTGATACAGGGACTAACTGTTCAATTTTAATGAACACCAAAACACGTGGTTATCAACCTTTCCTTTTAACTTGCTTTTATAACAGCTGCAGGAACAAAAAATGGTTATTGGTTCAAAGGAGAGAAAGAAATCGACTACACTGAGTTTCCTGTAATTTACAAAAACTTTCCTTAATCCTAAAAGAAGCAACAAGTTACTATCTTCACAGAATACTACTGTGCTGATTAGACCAAACATAGTGTATTACACCATAGCAGCCGATACCTGTTTCCATGGGTTTAAAAAGCGACAAGTCATAAATCTGCTTTTGCTCATTTAGCCTCTCAAATCCTCTCTGTAAGTTTCATTTGTAACAATTCCCATTGTATATATCATGATTAGAACTACTTAAAAAAAGATCAATGGGTGAAAGCTTTATTATTTTAATCAAAATATTTCTCATTGCATATGCTGCTGTTTCCTTTCCTTCCTTTTTTTCTGCTACCTGGCTCCCTGAAACCACCTTCATTCCTGCTTTGCTTCTCTTCCTTTCCTGGTTTCATATGCCATTCCCCGGTGTATGACAGCAAGAAGCCAAACTTCATGAGCTTAGTAGAATTTATTAGCTTAGGCTTGGCTCCCTTGATCTCATTTGCCTCACCAGCAGGGGCTAAACCACATGAACTGAACAAGAGTTGCCCTTCACAAAAGGCCCGGCCTCCCTGCATGTCTCACCTGGACAGCAACAGTTCATATTTTAAAATGGTAGAACAAAAAAACCCAACCTCAAGTATTATATAGGGGCAAGAGGATTATGAAAACACTTTCAAAATAGATTTCAATTAGAAGCATTTTTAGCAATACAGTTAGCTCAATATACAAATAGAAGTAAATGAAAACAGAAAGCATAGGATATTTCTATGTTCTTTACCAAATGATCAACAGGCAGAAGCAGATGCACAGGAAGCTCCACCTGAATGTGAGAAGAATTTCTTTACTGTGCAGGTGACTGAGCACTGGGACAGATCACCCAGAGAGGCTGTGGCGTCACCCTCACAGGAGATAAATTCAAGAACCACCTGGACACAATCCTGTGCCATGTCCTCTGGGATGGCCTTGCTTGAACAGGGACGCTGGACCAGCCCTTCCAACTATGGTCCCTTCCAACCCGACCAATTCTGTGATACTGTGATCAAAAGTAAATGTGAATTCATTAAATTCTTGACCCAAGCCAAATATGTTTTGGGAAAAAAACCCCTGCTTTGGAAGTTCACTAAAACTGAGCGTCACATACTGGATTATCAAAGCAGAACCACCACGCTGTAAGACTAACAAACAGCAGTATTTCCATAAAGTGTTTCAAGTACCAGATTGCTATTGCACAACTGCTGTGCAGAATTTAAAACAGACATAAATGCTTCAAATATTTGAGCAAAAATACTTTTCATAAAAGGTAGAATTTTAAAAATTAATGAAATATCACTGTGGCCCAGAAATTAGGCAAACTATTCAAGCTGTGATTACATAGTATATATAACAATAAAATTTTCTGCCAAAGAAATGTTTTAACTGACATTTTAACCTTTATTTCCGTTTTTCTGGAGTTCAGTACCATTGCAACTCAAGTTATAAACACAAACATTTGCATTCATAGTGAAAATGTAGAACATTAACAGGGTCTTGCAGAGAAACCTAGATCTGTCTGCTTTGAGTTTTCCTCAGGGTCATTTCTTAATACAATTACCGGTATATTAGGCAATCATGATGGCACATTTTAAATCACCAGAACCCTAAATTAAAAGTTAAACTCTTTACATGCAAATTATTCTCCTCTGTCACAACAAGCAGTGCCGTCATTTTTCATCTGACACATAGGCACAGCTGTGCTTTCTCTATAACAAACTGATTTCAAGCTTTTCAATAAAACAGAATCTACTTCCTACTAAAGAAACTTCTCCATATGTAACAAAATCAGATATTCTTATTTTATGTTTGGACATCTTTCCTGCACATTCATTACCAATCAGCAGTCATACTATTGGAAATGCTTTTGAACTCTTCTCTCAGTCATTTTTCAACTAAAGAACTAGAAATTCTGTTTTCTCCATGAAGTAACAAAGGTAAGCATTTAGACAGATCTACGGGCAGTGACATAAAAAGCTAGAATTATTTCATATAAAAAACCCTGGACAAAAAAACCAACCCCCCCCAAAAAATCTCACCAACCCCCAGAATTTCAGATATAATTAGCTACAGAAAATTAGTGACATAATAAATCTCTAATGCCAACAAGTTGCTGGATTAATTTGTATAAGCTTACAACTAGCACTGATGAAAAAGCTTGTCTTTACCTATGTAAAAAACCAGAACATTCATGCAGTACTACAACAGTGCTGCCACCACTGTCATTCACTCCCTTTACATCTTTCAACCTGCTCTTCTGAGAAATTAAGGTCCATGTGTTCGTGTTAGATGCATATGTATGATCCACTAATGACTTCCAAGCATGTAGATGGATTTTCTTTAAATTCGACAGCAGCAGAAATTTTCAAATATATTAAGCACTTACAAATTTCATGGGAAAAAGTGGCCAGTGGATAATAAGAAAAAAAATAATAATCCATCACTGTTTTTCGCAAGGGAAGGTTAAAATATGAGCTTCCTAACATACTGCCTGTAAGAAAACTCCACATGAGACGGCCTTTATAAACCACTTTCCATTTTTCCCTTAGTTATGTGGGGGAAGTTTCAGTTGAGACCTGCACATTACCAGAGTCAATCAACCACAAGACATAAATTGCTAAGAAATTAAGCATCATTATTTCTGGTGCTCACAGAACTACTTGTTTCCCTTCTGGTTCAGAGTGTATGCTTACCTCCTTACTCCTGCATGTGTCTTCCCTGTGAAACCTACAGCAAAACGTTACAGGATGCTTTGGGAAGGTTTCCTTTGACAGGCCTGTTGTACAGCTGATCTTGAAGGTCAGCAGACTGCTAGCACTACATCACATCAAGGGGGCACAAGATTAAACTTCTCTGAGAATATCAGTAGTTGATGAGTTAATTTCCAAGACACTGCATCTACCCTCATGCTCTAGAAAGCATTTGCATTTAAAAAGCAGGGGATCTAGAGTAAAGGTATCTTCTCAACTACCTCTGCTTTCCTGTATTTCCCATATCTTATTTCATCTGCAGAGAAGAAAAACAACAACAAAAAAGAAAAATATAAATATCCCTATCTTTCAATAAAGATTTACTCCAGACTGGCAAACAGTGAATCAACTATACCAAATTTCTGCTATAAACAGTTGACAGGAATGCTTCGAATGTTTTAATAAAATTAAACTACTGAAAATGACAACTATGACTACATCTACATTAGCAAGAAGTAAAGAATTATCAAGAGCGGATCTGTGGAGTGGAACAGCTGGTAACAAAAATCCCAAATTTACACTAGTCACGTTTAGCAGATTTCCTCTGGGCTACTTCTAGTGCAGTTCCATGTAGTAAATGCACATTAAAGGTTGGAGCACATTCAGCAAATTCCTAAACACATCTCTCAGCTTAAACATGAGGAATCAAGCTCTAAAAACACTACATATAGCAAACTAAACTACAGTGAGGAGAGAGGATAGTTACTGATTTAAACTAAGACTGACCTAATTTTCTCTTAGAAATCTCCTCCTTCCCATCCCTAGAAATTTGTCTCTTCCAAGTTTATTTTGAAATGACTGGTATGATCTAGATCTCAAAGCTATTAAGAGTCCACAAAAGGGAAAAAAAAAAAAAAGTTGGATGAGTGTAAGAGAGATGTCTAAGAACAGCTGAACTGAAGGAAAGGCAGGCAAAAGCCAACATTACATATTCTGTTCAGAGAAAGCCAGCTGGCCAACCCGTATGTACACACTGGCTAATTAAGAAGTATGTAGGTAGCTCACGCCTAGCCATACCAAATGTTATCTGCATTCTGGTGGGAGTGTGTCAAAGACAGATGAGGTTAACACACTGGGAGAAAGGGAATGGGTATAGTACAATGGACCAAAAAGCTACAGAAAACTGATATTTTTAAATCCTGCAAGAAGCAGAGTTTTAGCAAAAAGATGTTCATTTAACTAAGTTTAACACACTGTGTTCTTTTCTCTTCTTATCAGGAAAGTGCAAATGACTTCAGTATTTTATTTCACAACAAAAGCATCCTTTAGCAAACAGCTCAGAGAAGTGATTTCTTTCCAAAAGAGAGGTTAACTAGTTATTAATGCTAAATGAAACGTGTGATGGGAGATCTAACAGCATTGCCAATTATTTTCTTGTTAGGGAACTCGGTGCTGCTACACACAGTTACTCAACCAGAGCCAACTGCTACACAATGAAATGGCTCCTGGTAAATGAACATGTTACCAGATTAGCATCTACCTTTTCACCAGTGTCCAGTAATAAAAAATGGCTTGAGACAGAACAAGAGATTATTCATGATATTTTGGTTAAAGGCTAGGGATGTGCTAAGAGGCACAAGACCAGCAACTTGGTACTGTGGGGAAAGAGACCATTCAGGTTACAACATACAGTAGGAGTGCAGTGAAATCCAGCAGTACAGGGCCGGGCCTTTCTGGGTTGGCAATTTAAACACCACGTCTACAAAAAGAATACCTGTCTGTATTTTAACCTGGTATTTCCCACACAGAAATATGTCTAAAGCTTCAGATAAGCTTTCAAATGACAGAATGTGACTGTGACAAGGAGGCAGCAAAGAGAAGAGACTTGAGAGGACAAGGCTAAGAAGGGATCGTGTCTGGAAGGAAAGCACAGGATCACTCCATGATCAACACACAAATATTTTTTCCCCAGAATACTTTTTTTTCTGTGTTACAGAACACAAACCAGAAGTCTTTAGTCTTGGCATTCCTGTGACCTTGTAAAAAACCACAAGCATTCCATATCCTTTTAGTTTAAATGGAGAATGACGAGCTTATCCCTGTGGTCCGTTTTCCACTACCTCCTTGGACAGCCATACTTGCAGAAATGAAGTCTCAAACACTGCTGATGTCTCATGAAAATGTCAAAATGATGGTAAAGGATGGGACACTACTGAGAGCAAGCACTTAAAAGTCTCATCAGAACATTATACAAAATACTGTTCTGAAAGGTCAAAATTTCAGAGTGACTGCAGGCTCAAAAACATTTGTACCAAGGTCTTCACTGCAGAGAACTGTACCAACACAGCTATTCTATTATCATTAGAGCAATTTATTTGATCTTTACAATGAAGACATTGAAAAGATTATTAAAGGCTTTATTTGAGCAGAAGTAGTTTTAGGTTTCTTGTGGAAGTCCTATGAAAGCAGTGTTACATGGATCCCCCTAAAAGACTTCCTCTCAATCATTTAGCAACTGAAGGTGCTACTGTAGTTCAGCACACATGTTACTGCTAAGTAGGATTAGGGAACATTTTAACTCCCTGGGTGCTAAAGTCAAAGTTGAATAGGTAGGAGATCTAGAGAGCAAAACATTTTTTCCAAAAAGCTGATAACACATTAGACATACACAGCTATAATGGACTAAACATACACTACAGTACATCCCTACTGGCAAGCCTGCCTCTTGCTGCAGGCTAGAACCGTATTATCCTTCACAAGCTCAAAGGAAAACACATTCTGCATAAGAAAAGATTAAATAAAAAGCTATTTGTGTACACTGTACTATTTGAGACTGTATTTTTACCATCACCACTTCCTGTGTGTGGTATATATTATAATACCTTCAAATACAACGAACAGAACAATTTACCAGGCCCTTTTTGCCCTGCACTCCATGGTGTCTCATTGTACTGACAATTCAGTTCTCTGGCAGTAACCAGCAAATAAATTACTAACCACTAGTGGCTTTAGGTAGCAGAGCAATTTACTGTATTAGAGAGAACACTGCCTGAATGATACACGCAGTGGCTTTTGCAGATGAAAGGTGACAAGAACATTTTTATTTGGAAAATATTCACAAGGTCTTTTCACACAATTGTGATGGTTCAGTGCATGCACATTCCAGTGTCAGGGTTATGATGAAAGAACTAAGCTCCAACACAGTCTCAAACTAATGTGCCTAAGGCAACAGTCTGTTGCTGTATTAAGTGCAAATGCAGTACCCAGCATGGACATGAGTCACAAATTTGGCAGATTTTACAGCATTTGACGATAAAAATATGACAAAACATTACTCGTTCAGAAGTGAGAAATTCTTTTTTATTACAATTTTTCCTTAAGATTTGCACAATACTTGAGACAACTTTGTGGCAAGAACATGCAATGCTGGGATCAGTTCTACTCCTTTGCTATACATATTGTGCAATTTCAGAAACAGTGCCTTACTTCTCCCCTGCAGCAGTTTTTCCTACCAGATTTTAGAGGATATATCCAAAAAAAATCAAAGAAAAAACCCAGTCAGCCTAACAAACATACATTTCAGAAATATCTGTCATGAGATGAACTGGATATATATATTTTGGAGACTCCTCAGATACTAGCTAATAGATGGAACAGACTAATAGTCCTATCAGAGAGCATTCCTACATTTTAATTTGAAATGTTCGAATACCTGAGATCAAAACATGTAAGAATTGTACAAATCTTTCTGCAATAAGCAAAATAAACTATTTATTTGAACTCCATTTTATAAAGGTGTCCTTTATAACAGTAAAACGGGCATGGGCAGTGACTACTCACAATCTCCAGAACAGCTTTTAATACACTCTGAAGTACCTACTCATCACATGCCAGACTATAGGGATAGGATGAAGTCCCTAAAAAACCAGCCAACACTCAGGCAGCAAGAAAGATTTTCCAATACTTCAGCTGGAACTCACCACTGCTTCCTACCAAAATAAGGAATGTATCTCACAGTCTAGGAATTTCTACTAGGAAGAGAAAAAAAAAATGAGAGGACATACAACTCTTTCCTATGCAGAAAACAAACAAAACCTTTGCGGGGGTTTTGTTGCACTTGCCTATATAGGACCTTGGGCTCCTACCCATAATCCCTACTTTAAGAGCCTGAGTTTACCTGTGCTTAGTTTCAAGTGTCAAGTTCCACAGATTTCACAACACTCTTCAGTTGATTTCTGTGGTAGTAGTACCACCTAGACTTGTCAACTTCTTTATAACAAATATTCTCAACTAAAGAGCGTGATTGAATCTATAGTTTTGTAATTAACCTTTAGTAAGGTTTTTCTCCTTTTTTTTTTTTTTAACTAAACACATGCATAACAGAGATTACAAAGACTTCCTTGTACATAGAATTAAAGAATAGTTGAGGTGAAGAGACATTCAGAGGCCCATTAAAGTCTCTCAGTTATCTACTCAGACATTTTCAGCTTCAGTCATACTTCACACAGACCAGGTTGAGTTTGTCACTTAAGCAGGAAAACACAGTAAAATACATAATGGAAAGTACAATGAGATGTGTTACATGGACTGACATGAAATTTAAAGGTACTATGGGTTCATTACATATGGTTCATCAGAGAGCTCATGCTTCAGTAACAGCTGTCTCTGAGCAAGAGACGGCTCCTCTTTCATGTCACAGCTTGTCATTAGAAATATACCTGCGCATCTTCCCAAAGGTTTTCTTGCAACTACATTGTATTAAGTGCCAACCAAGTAAGGACTGAAACTCTTACTGGAGTAAGCTGGACATTTCCTGCCTTACAAATTCTTAATTAAACTTCCAAAATCTACCTGTTAGAATGGAACCAACATGCTGACAACCTGGTGAAGCTCTGAGCAACCAATGACCACAAACAGCTGCAGCAAGTGGCTTCACCTGCTTCTAGAGAAAGATAATCTGCTTCTCATTCTTAACATGACTCCTGCTATCTCAGCTTGTCTTGATTTCTCCCTTCTTAAAGGGAAGAAAATGTCTACAACACCTTTTTTTTTAAAAAAAAAACCTCAACAACATCCTAATTAGAAAGCAGCACCTGTCCTGGACAACTCCAAAAAAATTAGTATGCACAAATCAAAACTGAGAATGCTCCCTCTCCCTTCACAAAAATTTATTTTCACAATATTGCTGGAAGATGAAAATGTCTTATTTCCTTCATTTTACAGATGGCAACTTAAGTTGACAGAAAGAATGAAGTGAGGAGTTTGACCAATTTGCCACACCTGTAACATCAAAGACTTGATTTTTCAGATTATTTTGCATTAGATAGTAGTTTATACTTGGTTAGACCACAGCTACTATTCACTTAATTTTCAGCTTCTGCAAGCACCTACTCTTTCCTATCACTGCTAAAGGAAAAAGGTAAAAGTCTCAAAGCAGATATCCCCATGTGAGGAAAACACTTAGCATGTGCTCATAAAAAGCCTGTATCTCACACAAATTCCAAAACAGACTGAAAATAGGTAACTTTCAGGGTCAGTGTTCAACTTCCTTCAACATGGGACCCTCTTTTCCTGTAACCTTCTCCTAAGTTAGAGAACTTATTCCAGCTTCTGCCACAGGACTCGTCTTGGAGCAGTAACCTAGACTGTACAAATGCATTAACCACAGAGCTTCATACAGTTCATCATTTACAGAGGAATATCAACCAAAAACCCATCACCTCATGATGGGATTCTGCTGTGTGCAGCAGGGCAAATGAGCAGTGCTGCTCTAATACAGGGCAGACAGCATTTCTGGCACAGCAGAAGGTAAAGGTCAGCCACACTGTAGAACACAGCAAGAAGTCATGCAAATACAGACAAGAAGCACTCGTTTCACTTCTTTTGCAACACACTCCTCCCATTTCCTTCCTTTACTTTCTCTGAAGTTTCCAGTCTCAAACAGATTCTGAGATCCTCCCACTGCAAATGTCACTCCACACATCAAGATTATGAAAAAACAAAAATCAAAGCAGTTTGTTGGTATCACACTTCTAAATTCATATGGAATTAATTACTGTTTATGTCTTTCCAAGGCACTGCAAAAAACGCATAAAAACTAACATTTTGTCAAAATATCCTTGCAGGTGCTATGTCAACCAATCAAATATTGCTTGGCATGTAAGACCTAAAAATTACTAGCAGAGCACGACAGAGGAAAAGAAGAAGGATCCCAGGTATCTATAAATGACCTTTAAAGTTCTTCCACATGGACAACTGAACAGGGAAGAACTAAAGAAAATTAGTGTGGTAGGCTCTACTTTAACATCTCACAGCAGTATACTGAGTACTGAAGACCAAGTATCCAAAAAGGTAATTTTCAAAGGGTGGGACACTCTCAAATAATTACTTAGATTCATGGACCCTAAACATGGGTAAACCTATCTGCATCAAGACCCATCCAAAAGAAGACACCAAGAGACTGCCACCAAAGCCCTGTAAGGTGCTAAGGAAAGGTAGAAAGCAAAAAGAGGGAGAAGAGGAATTCTTTTCCCAGCTGACTCTTGTACAACTCCCTTCTAGGATGCTGAACTCCTTCCTGACTTAAAAAAAGAAGCCTTAGGAATTAATCTGTTTATATAACGTTATTTAGGGTGAAAAAGCAATGTTGACAAACACGGCCTAAACAGACAGGATGGCACAACCCTGAAAAGAGGTGAGTGGGGAAGATGGTGCTTTGCAACAGGGATCCCTAAAGAAGATCTGAAGTAGGAAAGCACTGGATGAGAAGGAACAAAAAAGTAAGATCAAATACTATGATTTCTTTTTTTAATTTTTGAACAGAAATAGTTTCACAAACCTGAAATCCTAAATATTAGTTGTTTAGTAAAAGGGCCAAGGAACTCTCTTTACAGTAAGTACTCTCTGATTTACACAGAAATAGTACAGATGTCTGTATTCAGGACAAACTTTCAGAATGGAAGTCCTACCAGTTTAAGATTATGGAATTCTCCATTATTTCAGAGAACTTTTTGAAGGGCTGTGGGCTTGCTTAATAGTGAAGCATGGAGGCTGGATACATATATTAGAAATGAACTAGCACAACCACAGTCTTAAGTAATTAACAACTTTCATAACAGGCTTGGGAAAAGGCTACTTTTTCTAGAAAAGCATAAAACAGTAGGACATTTGATGTCACAATGGCATTCCAGATTGCACAGGAATGGCAGCATCTTTATCAATAAGCCAGTATTCTATTGCAAAAAAAAAAAAAAAGGCAGATCATTCTATTACCACTATCTAATCATATAATCTCCTCTCAATAACCAAGAAAAGTGCTGCATTAAAAGCATTTACATTTTATGAAAAAAAAAGATTTAAAATTGAACAGCTTAAATTACAAAAGCTGAAAGTTTATGGAACTTGCATAACATAAACACGATGATATTTTCATTAAAGAATGGTTAGGAATTATTTAAAAGCAGAAACTCCTCCCTGATTCTGAGAGATTTGAGTTGAAGCTTCTCTTTATTCCTGTAAGTACACATATTCCCTACTACAAAATGGGAGTGATAAGATGTATGAACGTTTAAGAATAGGGCTATCTCTGGTTATCTCCTGGAATTATCAACAAACAGAAACAAACAAACAAACAAAGCACTGCCTCTCCCTAGAATGGTGGCAAATCTTCCTTTCAGAAGTCACACATCAACCCCCATTTCAGCGTGGCAGGAATGGCTCCCACATAGTGACAAGGGGCATCATTCCTTCTGAACCACTCATACTATTTCTACAGCATTCCTCCATGCAGGCCAGTAAGGAACTGAACTGGTGCCAGAATTCAAGATGAATCTGAAGGACACTTGTCAGTATTGTATTATTCTCAAGTGCATTTCTCTATTCTCAGATTAACCCTTTGTCTTTTCAAGGAGGATACTAGCATTATTGTTCCTACACAGCTGGCTGCTCTGCAAGGAATCCCTGGAAAGAAACAAACAGAAAGAACCAGTACAAACAGAACAGCTTGATTAAATAATTGTTTTTCTTCTTTAAAGAATTCCAAAGGATCAAAAAAAGGACTAAGTTCCTTTGCAGATGTTCTCAATATTCAAATAATAATTTCTGAATAAATTCTCTTATTGCTATTTATAGTTCAGCTACTTTTCGTGTTTCTCCTTCGGCAAAAGAAAATAAGATTGTTTCACTTTCAGTTTCTCACTCACAAGCTTACTCAGAGTTAAGCACCGGAAGAGACTTTTTTCCAGTAAGTTATAGCACAAATAACGTACAGAAGACATATATGGATTTGTCTTTCTTTAAAAAGAAATATCAGAAACTGCATTTTTAACAGGCTAAATGAAGTGCAAAGAAGTCTTACTTATACAACCAGCTAATTAGTAATTTAAATACTTTTTAAAATGACTTAATTAAGAATCTGCATAGCAGAACTTGGTAGAATGTACCACAGCTTTACAAGACTACCACACACAGGCAGTACAAGAAGAATGCATCCTTTGACTATTAAAAATTAAATTAGTCAGGAAAAACACATTAACTACAACAGCTGAAAAAAAGTTCTATCACATATTCGAATGAGAAAAAAGTTTGACAGTTTTATAATTTATCAAGCCTTCAACAATAAGTTCAGCAAGGTATCCCAACAGACTAACTAAAATTAGAACACAGTATTTTACTTGCACTATTGGGCCAAATTTCAGGTTCAGCTGGTCATGACCGTAAGCACACTGCTCTAGCTGAGCCTGCAGGGAGCCTGGGGTAGACTACACGACCTCCAGAGGGGCCTTCTGACCTCAGCCCGTCCGTGATTCTGTCCGGATGAATCAGAAATGCAGATGTTCTTTAACTCAGCAGCAGGATGTCTATGGGCAGTTCTCTCCTCCTGCTGATACATTCAGCACAGGACACTGTTTGTGTCTTCTACACTCTCCAGAAACTTTTGCTACATAGTCAGGACAGCATTTATTCTAACAAATACTCAGGTGGCCAGAAGAACCTGTGTAGCTTGTGAGTATGGGTGTCATACTCAAATCATATCAGGAAAATCGTGTAGAAGGCAAACATCATATTCCTATTGTGGGAAACATCTAGGTCTCAAAATAAACATTTACATGGAAAAACAACCTCACGTCTTAGATTCAGACACAGATAAGCTTCCGGAGTGCCTGAAGGGATCACCCTTTATTCCCAATAGTCTCTCAAAATAAAGGAGATCCTTGCTTCTACAGAGAGGAATTCTATTGCAGGGAAATAAAAGAATATGCTAGCCCAAGAAATCTGGCTCTTAGGAGCCAAAGAGACTTATTGCAAAATCCATTGGTCCTCCTTTTTAATCTACAAATCTAAAAACTTGTACGCTCACAGGTGCTTCCTCTTGAGTCTTTTTTAGGATGAGCTATGGGTTCAAAGGAAACACCTGCACAGTTTAGCTTAATATGATACACTCTTTAAACTACATGGAGAAGTGGAGTTGTAAACGTCAGGTTTGATCTACTGGTTATTCCCTAAAGATGTAGCTAAGTAAATATTTTTCATTTAAGAAAGACTATTGCATATGCAGAACCTACCAAAATAAAACTTAAAAGCCTTTCTATCAGTACTTTGACAAATGCAAGATAAGCAAACCTACTGCCAAACAATTTTCAACTCCTTCCCCAGGAATCTACTTTCCCTCTGGAAACCTATAGATCTCCAAGACAAGAGGTTTCATACATCCATACATTATTACCAGAACCTCAGTAATTTCTATTAAAATCTCCATAAACTAATGATAATTTATCAACCTAAAACCAAGAAAACCCACAATTTTTCTGCAGCACTGCCAGAAAGAACATTACTTAAAACACACACAAAGGCCCTTCACAGGCTAAAAACAGATGAACTGCCAACACCAACTGACAGTCCTTCACCTTCAGCAGGACAGGTAAAGCAGGTAGCCGGAGTGCTACCATTCATAAGAAGAATCTAAAGCAGTAGATGAAGAACAGAAAGCAATCTTGGCTTACTCAAAGGTTCCTAACTGGGTAACAGAGGTTTTTGTCCTGGCTAAATTGTGAAGACATGCAAAATATTTAACAGTCTTTATTGCCACCTCTTGGCCATTGCCAAATCTCACAAAAATAACAACAAAATCATCTGTCAGCTCCTTTACGGAAATAATCTTTCTTCGGGGGGAAAAGAGATAGCGAGGGAACAGATGGAGTGGAAACAGAGAACAAGCAGAATACTGTTTGCAGACAAGTATAACTATTTAGGGCTGTAAAACTACAGTGAGTACTGCAATTAACTTTAATGGAAGTTTTACTGTGTCGTCTGGAGAATCAAAGGGACTGGAAAGCAAAGAACCAGTTAGTTTCAAAACAAAAGACAGGATTTTTTTATTTGCTTAAAAAAGGTAAAACAGGTGTCAGTCAAGACACCTGTTTCTTCTTGAAGTCAAAAGATGAATAGATTAGCATTACCCACACATGAAAGAGAATAACACTAAATGAAAGGCCCATTTTCCCTTTATCATTAAACTAGTAGTAAGAACCCAGATTAGCAGGTTGCTGAAGAGTGCAGAGCACCACGGAAAGTTGGTTTCTCTGTTAGTTGTTTGTTGCACGCAATCTTGAAGGAAACAAACAAGAAGAAGGCATTTCCACAAACCAGCTAAGAGTTATCTAGCCAACAGAGCTTGAAAGCTTTGATAGCCAGACACCTCTTAAGTAGGACTAATACAAAAGGCTTGGAAATAGAAGGGAAACCATAGGAAATGTCTTCACACAAAAGCTCATTTCTGCTGTCATCAAACAGTGGAACTTTTTAAGATCTACCACAGCACGCTTGGAACTGTGTAAGAGTTATTTGGGGTTTGTTGTACCGAACACATTCTGAAGCCCAGAGAGGGGGGCAAAAAGTGCTTTCTACCTCTGATGCTTTCCAGCCTCATGAATGCAAGACGTAAGGCAAGGAAAGAGTTGTTTCAATACTCTCTATCTCCAGCAAGCTACTCATGGGTAGAAAGCAGTTGACAGGACCAGAGAAGAAAATATATGAAGTTTTCCTCCTCAGAGTGCATTTTTAGTTTTTGCCTCTAATATAGCCCATAATTCTGTCTCGAACATTGCTATTGTCTTTTCTTAACATAAACCAGTGTGAAATCAATCCTCTTGTGACATTATCACTACCTAGAGCACTCTGAGAAGAAGCCATGAAACTGAGGAGCATTTATTCATTTGTTATTTGCTAAAGGAGTTGCAGCAGACATAAGGATGCTTCATCAGATCCAGGGAAATAATCTAAAATAAACCAAGGCAAAGTCATACTCTGAAGGGCTTCATGTCTCTACATTAATAGTTAGTCTTTAAGCAAGGTGTCAATACAGGTCCTCAACTGCCTCCATAAGCTTACAGAAGAACTTTTAAGACTTTTCTAGGTTCTGGAATAATAATGAACTGACAAAAAAAACCCCTAAAGATGTTAGCAGAGCTCTGACTTCTGTTATTCTGTTAATAAAATCATTCAGTGTAATAACACAAAATTCAAGACTGAGTTTGTGCTAATATTTATTTCATACCATCTGTCACTAGAGTCTAAGTAGAGTCTAATGATGTAGTTAAAAAAATAGTTTGATTTGGAGACTAAATGACCAATCAACATTTATAATACTCCATCTGCAATAGAACACAGAAAAGAAGAAACACCAAACATTCATGGCCAGCCCATCACTTCATAAGATAAGATCAAAAAAATGTCAAAAGTAGGTTGTTCTGAGTGTGTATATTAACAGTGTGGTAGCAGGTTAATCATTACATATTTTGTGATCAATAGTTTTTTCCAATTTTAAAGAGGACCAACTGCACTAGTCTCCCAGGCAATTTCATCGGCCTAAGATTGCCTAAACATGGTAAATCCGTTCAACAAATAGATTTTTTTTTCCTGTCTGTAAGCCAAATACTGAGGAAGAAGTTTTAGCTCAATCATTTCTAGCTGCTCATATTTCCACTAAAAAGGCCATCCAGGACCTTCCACCTAGTTAAGTTAAAGCTGCAACAGTGTATGGAGTTTGCAGCAATTTAAACAGACACCTAAGCACGCAAAGAAACTGTTTTTTGAGAATCACTGGTGATCGCTAATTTATAAACATAGATATTCAACTTTGAGTGTATGCTTTTAATCCTATGGTTAAGTGGTAACACAGCAGTACCTCCTGCAACTAATGCCAAGCAAACACAGAAGCTCCATACAAGCACTCATTTAGCCTGCTTATTAAAAGGCCCTGTCCTCTAAGAAGTCACCTATTGTGCAAGCCTGTTGGAAGAAACTGTGCACAGACAGTTTGTGGCATGGGGCTTGCTTTCTTACACAACATCTGTCCTAAGCTTTCATGTCTGTAGTATTCTAAGTCCACAAATGATTTTGAATAATCCTCTGGGTGGGAGAAGAACACACAAAGAGATGGCAATAGAAAGGCAGTAATATTTGTATTTGAAAGATTGAGCTGTCATCTTTGTGAAAGAACCAAAGGCTCTCTGATCAACTGCCCACACTCAGTGATGACTACAGAAAAGCCAGGAAATAGGAAAAGGGACTCACACACCACACACTGAAAAACTGACATTGCCACAAAAAAGCCACCATGGTCCTCTGGGTGCCAAGAAAAACACTGGTACTCCTTGACATTTTAGCTTGCACGACACATACAGAAAGTAGAACTATTAAGGGGGAGGTGGGGTGTAAAAAGACACAGTCAATGGGTTCACCATTACCTTCCCAAAGAAATATTCTGCTGTACCTCAAACTCTGCAATTTTATTTGAACAGACAGTTTCTCAAGCTTGCACAGAAATTCACTGAATTCACAGAGGGTGAGGTTAAGGTCCCCATCTGATCAAGTCACAAGGTCAGCAGGGAGTCTGAATTTCCATCTTAAAGAATGAAGAAAAGCAAGAGACATCCAACACCTGCACAAACCTCAAATAATAAGAACTGTTAAAATACCTTGACATCTCAGATAATGCTGGAGATCTGTTGCTCTGGGGACTTTTACCCACCGAGCTATAGCAAAGGATTACAGCAGAAGAAGGAAAGAGAGCACAGGATGCTTGGTTCCTTGCAGCTGCACAGCACCTGTGAGTAGCTCACCATGTCCCTACCTACAGTAACCAAGACTTGAGGACAACCAAGCTACCATCAACCTGTATACTGAAAAACACCCAAACCCTTGCTGTTTCAAAATCAGAGAAAAAGAAGTGTCCCCAACCTCCAAATCATGGTTTGTCAATAAATAAGAATTATTTTAATAATATTGAATGATTTCTTCTAGACATGATGATCTCACCGTTTCCTAGTATTCCAAGATTAGACAATTTTTTCCTGGAACATAAGTACATGTGGACTGCTCCACATCTGTCCAATAGCTTTTTGTTCCTGCAAGCATCACCACTCACTCACTTTCTCCATTAAAGATTTGTTTTATCCCATGAGTTACCTTGTACAATATGCTCAGAGGCATAAGATTCCCTTCCTTCCATATCACATGGCCCGCAGAAGAAAGGCATGGAACACACTGACAGTGTCCAGGCAATTTTCACAGGAGCTCTAGCTAATAATATCGGTATTGGTAAATAATAATACTGACATTGGAATGTACTGCCCAGGGAGGTGGTGGAATCAACGTCCCTGGAGGCGCGTAAGGAAACCCAGGATACAGCACTTAGTGCCACTGTCTACTTGACACGACAGTGTTTGGTCACAGGTTGGACTCAACGACCTCAGAGGTCTTTTACAACCTCAATGATTCTGTGATTCTGCAAATTATTTATTTTATTTGCGAGTTTAAAGTAAAAAAAAAAAAATCCTTTCATTTCTTATCGGACACACAGTCTTTAGGCAAAGAAAAGACCAAAAAAACCCAACCAAAAAACCCCTACCAAAACAAAAAACCCAACCAAACAAGACTGAATATTATCAATGGTACCTCGAGAGCCTGACAGGAACCAGAATGAAGAACTGAGCAACTGAGCCTGGCATTCTCTCATTCCTTGCCCTTCCTTTGTTGCCTGCTGTCACCTGTGCAGCGCGAGTTGCCGCGCTCCATCCCCATCGGCGGCTGCCTGGCGC
>VZTH01013865.1:898546-1051046 GCA_013397815.1 Aleadryas rufinucha
CGGCGGGCGCAGCCCATTCCATCCTATGCCATTCCATCCCGTCACCGGGCACTAGCGGGTACGGAGGGGCTGCGGCTAAAGGCCCTGCAGTGTTTGGGAGAAGCCCCCGGACGCAGGTGCGTGTGGCGCGGTGCCGGAAAGGCCGGGGTGGCTATTCGCCTTCGGGAAAGGCTGTGGGATGCCCATCCCGCCGCACCGGAGGGTCTGGTCACTGCTGTGTGTCCCCCATCCCCCACTCAGGCACAATTGTCATTCGCCCCCCGCTCTTTCCCGGCGGGGACAGGCAAGGAGCTGCAGGACAAGACAGCTTTTAGGTTTACCAAACTAGTTTCTTGGGGGTGCCCTGCTTGCACAAATGAGCCAGACGTCATATAAAGACATCTAAGGGGTTACGGAAGCGTCTGGCGATGTAGCCCGAGTTGCAGCCTTGGAAACGGGTCATTCCTCTGCACTCGTGAAAGGTTTTGCATCTGCTCGTAGCGGTAATAGTATGTAGCAGAACTTAAGGAACCTGTCTGGTGCTGTACTCGTGGGTTCTCGATTAATGCTCTCCAGATCACTTCTGGGAGGTGCTGAAGGGCTGCCAGGTGTAGTATTTTGACAAGGCAGCTAAACAAAACCCTTTAGCTTAGTCTTAATTGCCGTGGTCATTCTGCTACTGGATTACTTATATATGTTACTGTGTAGAAATTCCTTAATATTTCCTATTCATCAGAAAAGTTATTTTTTTTTTCCAGAATCGAAAGATTACTCTGATTGAGGCCACCTATTGTGTGGACTTGCTGTATATTCTGATCCCCACCCATGACGTACCAGCATGGGTAGAGGATGGCAACACAAATCACTCATATTCCCATGCTGCACGGCTTGCTGTTCAGACAAACTTCTCTCATTTGCTTTCACAATCTTCCTGTACAAATGCTGGTAAAGATCATTTGTATTGAAAAGCAACTGCCTTCACTTTCATTTGATTCTGTTAGCATACAGTGAGTACTGTCCAGTGGCCAGGAACAGCTCTGCCAGCATCAGTGACCATATAACAAAGGGAGTTGCCTTCATACTCTTTTGTGTTAGGTTGATGGCAGAGGCTGTCACTAGAAGTGGCAAGCTCATTGAAGAGCAGACAGCCTATGGAATGTCAGCATAAATGGAGTAAGAGCAGTTTCCAAAGGCAGAATAACTTTTCTTCTCATGGTATTATACAGGGATTCACACTGTAGAACATGGCAGGCTACAGGTGTGGCCTGCATTGTGATACTGCATTTTGATCCTTGTGCATGAGTAGTGTGCAGTTCCAGGAGTTTGGTGTGTGTTAGGTGTTCACAACCAGCAGCTGAGGTAATGGGGAAGGAGTCTCATGAGCAATATCTGCAGCAGCAGATGAAGATCTGATAATATCTATCAGTAAGTGGAAAAAAAATACAGTTCCTTAAGCCTTTTATAAGAACTACTCTTTGGACGAGTGAAAAGCATCAGTCAATTGACTGCTAATTGCTACCCCTACATTCGTTTCTTCCCCTTGTTTCCAGCAGCCCCTCCCTTTTCCATCTAGCACAGCTGCAAGATGCTTTTGTAGCTGCACGGTGTTGGTGTGCATAGTACTTGATATGCCCTCCCCAGGGCAACATCCTGTGTCATGAGCCCTGTGAACTACTGGTCTTAAGACAAACGGGTCCAGCATCTGGTTGAACTGTGTCATTGCTGAATTCAGTCTAGAAGGACTGAAAATTTCAGACTGCAGTACAGAAATCTTGACGTAAGAACTTGCAGGATACCACGCAGGTGAAAGCATGTGCACCAGCCTCTAGGAGGTAACTGGCAGGTCTGCCCATGGGGCCAGCCAACATCCTGCACAGCTGGAATGGGATTTCACTGCTTCTTCCTATTTAATGACAGAACACTGTTCCAGATAACATTTTTCTAGTAGTGGTGGTCATGGAAATCCTTTCTGTTATCCACCATCAAACATCATTGGGTATCTAGAATTTCCTATTACTCCACACTTCCTTCTGTCTTCACCAGAGAAAAGAACCATCACCTCCCAGTCTTGCAGTCCAGTGGATTCTTTGGATGTTTTCTGCTTCTGTGTCCTAAATCACATTTCTTTTCTCAAGACTACCTATTTTAAAATCTCCTCAAGGTAGTATTTTTTTTTTCCTCCCCAGTTTCTTTTACTTCTTTATCCTCCACTTTTAGAGAATATAGTATGTGAGTTCTTTAATTTTTCCCTCATTTAAGGAGAGGCAAACAAGACCACTGACAACACAGAATCAGTTCTGTTGGTGCTACAGTACCAGTTTCAGGAATGTGTGACTGTTGCTGTAGTTGACTCATTTTTTGCTTAACTCACCACCCAGTACTCTTACAATCCAGGATATTAACCGGTCGATTGAAACTGCAGAATTACAAGTGTGTAATTATTTGACAGGTTAGTGCTACTGCCTAGAATTAATATTAGTGACCCTCTGCTATTGAGGAGAATGAAAATTATGTCCTTTTGTTACCAAAAATGTCCTACTAGTAAAATATGCTTTTTTTACAACTAGTAAAAGCAAGCACAAGGTATGAGCTGCAAATATTCAAAAACAGAAAAGAGAACTTGGATGTATCAATTCTTGCACTATTCTGGAACTCTTTCATAATTATCACCTTTTAAATCCTGATCACAATCCTGCATAAGTTACCATTGTGAAAATAATTTATTGTATCTAGTAAACAGCTACATGTAACAAATAATGCAGAATATGTATTTCTAGTTGAGATGTTTGAAATGCTCAAATTTCAACAAAACCTGAAATAATGCAAGATGTGAAATTTTTTAAACCATTTATCTTAATACAATGATTGCCCAAACTTTTTTGAGGAGAAACCAGGACCATAAAGCCTCATACAACTGATGAATGAAGTGGATAAGATGAGAGAGAAGAGTAATGGTTATTTTCTTATTTCTCTTCAATTATTTCATAGTCCTGTAGCTACCGTACAATACTCAGTTTAAAGAGTGATGTATCAGATTTGTGCCATGCAGTAGGGATAATGTAAATTATCCTGTTCTAGTCAAGTGATTGGCAGACTCTTCCATGTTGCATCAAAATGACTGACAGCTTGTCTGTGGAACATCACTAACAATCTCCAATAAATAGGAAACTGTTGAGGTCCATGTTCTGCTCATGAGACAGACATCGAAACTGTCATGTGCAGATGGAATGAATTGGGGAGGAAAGTGGGATAAGGCCACAAATTCTGCCTGGCTTTACAAAGGAGCAGGGTCTGGCATTCTAGAGCTTTGTTTTTGTATACTTGGAAGTGTCAAGCTTGGCAGGTCCAAAACTATGTTTCCCTTCAACACCATTATGCAGTCCCAAGGATTTCACTGTTACATGCAAAACCATGAATAACTGTAGCACAGGACAGTTCCACAATGCATGCAACATCCTCACTTGTATTCAACATACACTTCAAAAACAGTTGCCTTCTTTCACACCAGGTTAGAATGAGGTAAGGCTCTATGAGCTAGAATACAGCTTTGTTGTTATAATTGAACAAACAGCTCAGTCAGACTGGGATACTAAAATGAGTCTGTCTTTGCATCGAGATGTGATATGCCATCTGCCTCATTTCATGTTTCTACAGAAGTGCCACATAGTGCCAGATGCCTGGCCTGCTACAAGGCCTGTGGCTATTACAAACATGGAATGACCTTTCAGAAAAGCATTCAGAAACTTTAAATGACAGATAAGGTTTCAATCCATGTACTATTTTCTCCTGTGCACTATGTTTTATACTACTTCTACACAAGACTTTTTTTTCATGCTTGTTTGGAAACTGCTTCACTCATGAGTTGTATATATTTATTGAATTCACTTTTCCATTTGTATGCAATTCAATTATTTCATTTTATAAATATAGTAATATGGAAGAGAGAGCAAGTTTTTCATACAAATTATTTACAGATATATTATGTTCCCAGAACTATCAACAGTAATACTGCTTTTTCAACAGTGTTTGAAGGAACTTCACAGAGCCTATTGAAATAAAGCTGGTGCATGAACAGACTACATGAGAGAGCCATTATGGAAGTAATCTGTAAAAAGAGAATTTAACTCAGAAGAGGGTGGATAGTTTGTGAAGTACTATTAATCAGACTATCAAAACAAACTAAATATAATATAGAATCAAATTATAAATGATACAGTTAAGCACCATCTATCTCATCAATTGTAATAAGAATGTAAGTTCCATGCAGATTTTAGAAGAGACAGACACAATATGGTCTCAGGTAATTGATGTGTCCACATTTCCTAATTTACATGGAAATGGATGTCTGTATAGCTGAAGCATTTGCCCAGTTTTATAAGCATAGGCATTAAGTGTCAATATGCAGTCAATTAAAAAAAAATTATATTCAACTTTTTTATATTGAAAGAAATTCCTCAATTTCACACAGTTTAGTTCTTGAAAGTAGCTGGTACACAGTAGTAAGGTCAAAGAAGGATCTGTGAATCAAAAATCCAGTGTCAGATATTATTACCCTTAGGCACATGTTGAACTGATCTGGTATATTCTGTCTTCCCCCAGCTCTATACGTTGCCTGTACTAAATAAACTTGGTCAGGAAGTTGGTTTTTGTTGCCATTAATTCTTTTAGTAGAATACTACTGCTCTTTGGGGCTTTACATTTTTCCTGATGACTGAATGATACTAAGAAGAATTAAGATTGAGAAGAAACACTTCTTACTGAACCTACAAGATTTTTTACACAACATGGCTCAGATAACCTTTCTTGTTTGTTTGCTTTTAAATTACCAATAAAAGTAACTTGATGAAGTTTGTCAGATAATCTTTCGGTTTGGTTCCTTGTGCATTTGCCAGATGTGTAATTTAGTGAGTTTTGTTGCTTCCTCAGAGAGCCTCAGAAGAAGCTGAAAGACTTTTCAAAGACAGATGAAAGATGCAGATTTTCACCTCTCGTTGATCGTAAGTGGACTCTTTCAGGGAATCACTTTACAGAGTCTACAGAACCACTTTTCTTATAATCTGGAATTATGATTAAACTGTGCTGTAGTTAAAACCACTGTAAGTTGGATAGTCTAATTGTTGTTAATTTTTTTTAAAACCCAAAACATTAGAATGTACATAATTTTACTGAGATTGAAGATACTTTATTATTTTCAGACAGTTCATCTTATATTACAAAAATCCTTAGAGGTCATCTCGAACTCCAAAACCTGGTCCTTTGGGTGGTTCAGTCAGAGAAGTAAGGCCACCAGCTGGCTCACAAGAAAAACGTCCACTCCTGAAAAATGAAAGCAGTTTTATCCATTGCTGGTATTGATAAAAACTCAGATTCTGTCTAATCATCGGATAAAAGACAGTCACAAATCTGATTTAAGGCTGAAGCCACTGGGGTTTTTTTTGTTCTTCCATTCAACCTTCAAAAAAAGTGTGATGTAGCTGTTAAAGTGAAAGGATTCCAAATTCATGTAGTGACAAATAATTTCATAGCTGAAATGCAAGCTAGGACCACTTGTTTTCTTTTATATTCATTTATAGGTTGGCCAGGCAGCATCAAATTTTATCAATCATAGTTTTGTTACAGATGCTTCCCTGTGTTTTTTTGAAACTATAACTGTTTTAAGATTATTGTTCTTGTATTCAAAACATGTTTATAGAAACAATAGCAATAGGTAACACCCAAGTCAAATTAATTTCCCCACTGACACAAACATAGGTGGGCTAACAAAGAACAGTGGGAAATAACAGGTAAGAAAAGTTCAGCAATAACAACCCTCTCACAAACTTACAATCTTTGGTTTTTGTCAGAAATCAAAAAAAACCAACACAACCAACAAACCAACCAACAGGAATTTGTTGGTTTAAATGATCTAGACAAAAATTCCAACAGGTGACATCATTCACCTATTAAGTACTAAGACAAATCAGAATTCATGCTTTCACATTTCATGCTGCTCTGGTCAGTCATCAAGAACATGCAAATTCTCAGTTCTTTCCAGTTTGTTTTGGCGTTGAATGCATGCACTTCTGTTCAGTAAATTAATTAATGCTTGTTAGCTGGAGGCTGTGAACTCAAATCACTGGAAAAGTAATTTTGTTTCTCAGAAGCATCATCCTTCATGTAGGTGACCAATATAATATATATAATATATAAATACAAGATATTATAATTTATTATAAATATAGCATACCTTGGGCCTGGTTTGGGAACTTTGCCAGCCTTTAGCTCATCAATTATGTCTTCAATATCTTTGGGTGTCAAATCTTCCTGTGAAAAAAAATGAAGTCATTGACAAAACTGAAAGAGTCATCCTTTCTGCTAATTGCAGCACTTCAAATTTATCAGATCAGTGACTCTTCAGTGTGACCCTACCACAGGTAATTTTGATCCTATCCATTAACACACGTACTGGCTTAAAGAATGAGGAAAATTGAAAAGTTTACTGTCATTTTAATGTTGAGATTTTTGTTTCATGTGTAGTTGCAGAAATTATGTTAAACAATGTTGATGCAGGCCATGTACAAGGGTTTGTGTTTTCGGCTTCCTGGTATTAGGGAGCTGGATCTCTGCCTACCCACTACACACATACCGTGACACATACTGCAGAATGGTGTCGGCTGCAACAAAAAAATTTTGGGTACAGTTCAAGACAGCACTTCTTGAATTAGTCTATACTTTCCAACAGACTGCTTTAAAGTTCTTTCAAAAGCTTATCAAACACCTATTTAAAAATTCCAGATTTATGGGCAAACCACAATCACAAAAATGCATCACTCCTCTTGTATAATCAAGACAGTAACTGAAATGAAAAATACACTGATACACCTGATACAAATGAAGTGCTCTAGGAAGAGGCCAAGAAACTAAAAGATGGTGTAAATAGTAAGTTGTCCCTGCCAATAGGAATTAGAAAACTGACCACAACTTCAGAATCTGGAACAACTGGAAAATACAGGTAAGGCATCAAAGAGGCTTAATCTTTTACAAAGGAATGTACTTACATAGTAATTGTCATTTATTTGTACCATCGGTGCATTTACACAAGCACCTAAACATTCCACTTCTATCAGCGTGAAGAGCTTATCAGGTGTTGTTTCCCCAACTTTAATACCTAAACCAATAAATTAATTAGGCTCAGCAGTGGTTATGAACAAGAGTAATAAAGCATGAATCTAAGTACCCCATGGACATTGCATTACTTCTATGTTGGCCTTAAAAGCATTTGCAAAGTTAAATCCCCTTAAATGAGTCCAAAATGTTAAACAGAAGGTTCTAATAAACCATGAAATCAATTTTCAGATACATTTTTGAGACCTTGTTTACAGGTATGATTAATTGAAAAATAACCACAAAATGACAATTCTAAGAAACACAACAGATCTACTCAAGAATATTTTTAGTAATCAATACAATTAAATGGAAAAATAGGGAAACATAGCTTTCATATGCTGATAGGAAATGCATTAATATACAGGGTTGAATATTCCCAAATTAACCAAGGTCCAAGCATTGTTAGCTACAAATTCACAAACAACTTCCAAGTTTATACACAAAGGATGATTTACTGAACTGTACACATACTTAACATCCATGGCATGTAACTGCCCTACTGCTAAAGATACAGACCTTCCCCACAGGCAAGTTAGTCCAAGTAACATCTCAGAGTCTGATCTCTACAAAATACACCATGGAAGGAATAATGCTGAAAAGCAGTTTTCCTCCATTTATTAGTAGGAAGGGGTGGGAAATAATAGAAGTTGTAATTAAGGCCTGTCTCGGTAAAAACTACAGAATCATCCTTACTGCTTTATTTCTCAAGCTGGGAGTTTCAGTTGACATTTAGTTATCTTTGCAGTAACAAGACATTGCATCTAAGTATGCCTTTTTCAAACAACAGAGTATATGAAATGACAGATAATAGGCAGGTGTTCTGCAGCTCTTATCACTCGTTCTTAGAAAAAGCTAACACAGCTTTTCATAGAAGGGAAAGAGTTGTTAGTTGCTGATCTTACCCTCTCTTCTCCCCATAACCACCCAAAAAGGAGGAAAAAAACCCCAACCCACACACAAAACCCATGAGTGTTACATCCCATGATGCACCATTCTCAATTGACTTTTTCCATTGAGAATTCATAAATTA
Source organism: Aleadryas rufinucha (assembly GCA_013397815.1). Lineage (NCBI taxonomy): Eukaryota > Metazoa > Chordata > Aves > Passeriformes > Aleadryas > Aleadryas rufinucha. The sequence goes on from VZTH01013865.1 coordinate 906,702, forward strand.
TGTTAACATCATATTATCATTCAGAGGAACCTTGACAGGCTAAAGAGGTGGGCCCATGAAGTCGAACAAGGCTAGTTTTTTTTCCACCATATGAAGAATTTTACTTCAGTATCATTAAACAAAGGTAAAAAAATACAAAAAGTGTATTATAAACTTGTGTCATACCAAGTTTCTTCTTAATGGCTTCTAAAATGCTGTCAGAGTCTCGCAGCATACACGGCGTGGTGGTGCAGACCTGAATGTGGTATTTCCCAACAGGTTTGCGATTGTACATCGTGTAGAAGGTTGCTACTTCATAGACTCTCATGGGAGGCATTTCTAAAACTTCAGCAACCTGTGATAAGGGAAAAACATGCTACACTGAATTCTCAAGAGGGCAGCAGTAAAGGCATTTAGCAAACCATTTCAGTAAAGTCACCTGTCCTGTTTGCAGTAACAGATAAATAAGAGGGTGGGGTGGGTATCAAAGCACGAACATATTCCAAGTGCCAAGACCGGACACCTGAGTTACTCTGACTGGCGTCACCCTGCACGAGCACAAACTCCAGTAAGCCCTGGATCAGCCCAGCGAGGAGCTCGAATCAGCTCCCCTCCAGCATCTACTGTCAGACACAAGGGGATGCGAGGAGTCAGCTGGGTTTGGGCTTTCCTTGTCAGCTCCAGCTCACACTGCACTTGTGCTGTGTGAATGAACAAAGCTGTACAAGCCTGCCCACACTAATCCATGTAAGCCTTTTGGTAAGGAATACTTGTAAGCTGGTACTGTGCTTATCTAATTCATATAGAGCAGGTCTCCCTCAGGTTCTGTGACACACCAAGGCTACATCTGCAGATTCCTGTCACAGCTAATAAGTAGGGAGTGAACCATGATCTCCATGGAGCCAGTTCTGGTGCAAGTATCCCTGACCTCATTAACCTGGAACCCTGGCAAACTGCTCAAGTTGAGAACTGGCTCTGGTTTCAATAATGTAACTGTTTTATGTTCCAGTTTTTATAGCAGGCAAATAACAAATCATGGAAAATATTTGTTCACTTAAAAGCCTTAAGATGGTTTTAAACATAATGTTAACCTGAAACTTAAATAAACAAAAATACACTGACAGCATTAATGGAGCTTTGAGGCTTTATGTTATGCTGTAGAAACTGTAGCAGACCTAAAGTACCTTTCTTTAAATGCTCGTTTAACTCCTTCAGTAATTTCTCTAATGCTCACAATCCTCACCTTAAATTGAATTTAAAACTTTACACTTTAAAACTGATTATATGCCAGATTGTAACACAAAGTACAACAGATTTATTCATATGAATATAAACCAGAATTTTTTATTTCTTGGTATTTGGTTACTGTCATGCAGCCTCTCACTTCAAAGCAGTGTAGTTTTTTGCCTGCTTATTTTGAAACAATTTTAATAATTAACCTGACAAGTCTTCTGGGCACTGGCTGTGAGGTGTTACCCAAGACTCCTGATACCTACTACACTAACAATGCTCTGCAAAATTCTTACAGGCCTAGAGATTAAGTATAATCCCAACAATGTGTGAAGTGCCATTAATCTGGGAGGAAGAAAACTCCACTGACATTATCTTTCTCCCCAAATTCAGCAGTGAACAAAACCAAGTTTCTGTTCCTAATTCTAGGATCATTCTGGGAGAAGAGGCTATCTGAATAGGTTTTATCTAATTTTTGTTTTGTTCTGTCTGTATTTTCTAGCAATGGGCTATTAGTATGTAAACAGAGGCCTGAGTTTTCTGCATTTGTTTTCCCTTTTATTTTTAAAAATGTAGTCTCAAAGGGAATTCTCACAATTCTGTGCCACATGCAAATTCCCACGTTATTAAGCTTTGATTAATTAATGTTAATATTCTAGTAAGATACTGAAAGCAAAGAATAAAATTATGCTTGAAAGATAATTCAGTATAAATACCTTGTTCATAGCTGATATGGGCAGCCATCCATGCTGTCTTTGGGCCAAATCCAGTACTGCCATGACAGCTGCAGACTTGTGTCCCTCTGGGTAGTTGTTTATGATCGCTTCTATTCGCTTTTTAAAGGGAAAGAAGGAAAACAAATCAGTACTCATCTAAAGACAAAGTCTGGGTACTGAACTTTTTTTTTGTCTGCATACCTTTAGGTTCTCAGGTGTGAACTCAAATGGAGTATCTGGATTGTTTTCAGGACTATCTCTATGCTTCAGGAAAAGAAGAAGAAAAACATGTAAATATTGGTTTTTAGGAAATTATTCAGGACACATTTACTGTTGTAAAATACCTTCTCATTAGACAGTTACAGTTGAGCTGCTTGAATAAAAGCAATATATTCCAGATAAAAATTTCATAGTACTAAAGTGATTAAATATATTTGGGAAAGCTATCAAAAATATTGATAATTATTTCATCACTCTTAAAAATCATTACCTATTCCTGTTACTTCCTATTAAAAAATGATTTACGGAGAAATAAATGAAATTATATATTGGGAAAATGTATGGTGTTGTTATCAAAATACATATTTTTAACACTGTTAATACAGTTTGACAACTATGTTCAAATTTACAATTGGTAGAGTAAGAACACTCTGGTTAATACCTTTAAATAAACAAGAGACTAAAACAACAGTCCATTTTTCCTTTTACCATGAAACATTAATTTAAAAAAAACTTCAAAATTCATCAAGAAGTTTGCTATAGAATTAAAACATTTTCACATTCAAACACACTATTAATCCATTTTAACATATTATTTAGATTTGTAATGGATTTCAACATTTTCATTTTATATACAATTCTGAATCAAAATGGAAGAAGCAGAATTTTGAGTTAGTATTTCCAAAATAAGGTATTCTGACAAGTTATTTTTAAGGTGGTCTTCTAGGGAAACATCAAATTTAAATTAATTCTTCTATTTTCAGAAAAAAAAAATTGGAGGTCTTAAAAAAAGTAACATTTTCCTATAATAAAATCTTAGTTTTGATGAAAATCCTATTCCACCAGAAAAGGTGTTTCTGCACAAAATTTTTAGCTGTGTCTAAGCAGCTCATTTTGGTTTCCTTTAAATACCTATAGTTCAGTTTAATTCCAAACTTTATACAGTTTTCAAATTGAGAAAGTTTCAAATTAAATGGAAAGTTTGTGAGAAAATACAAGCTATACTTGAGCCTTGATGTTAAAAGTAATCCACAACTAGCTAATAATAAAAGCTTTAAAACTGTATTTAGAACAAAGAAGCCCCCTCCACTGACTTTGACTTTGATCATTTCCTCCACTGAGGGTGATTTTGCAGTTGCCACACTACACTCTACTTACTAGGCAGCAAAGGATTTAATGAAAATCCTCAATATTGCAAGACACTTGCATACTGAAATGAAGTACGTATCATCAGCGAAGAACTTAGAACATGTGTGGTCCATAGCTATTCTTGGATTTAGAAATTTTAATATGGAAATATTGCAAGGGCAAATACTTCAATTACATCTGTTGGTCTGTCCAGGGATTACTTTTGCTTATCCTGTCTATGTCCCAAAGCAGACAATATGACTGCCACCATCAATCTGAAAGCATTGTGCCCTCACCCCAGTTTCAAGTCCAATACGAAACTACAGTCAATAAATACTTCTCCACCAAGGATGACTTTCCTATAAGAACAGGAATTACAGAAAGATGACTGATTCTCTTTGAACACCCTAATATTTTATTGAGCATTAATATCTTGCTTATTTTGTGGTTTACAAAATAACATAAAAGAGCTTTTAGGAACATGATTCCCATTATTTTAGACTGACCCTTCCAGATAAAGGATTTGATGACTCATATGTAGTCTTGGTGAGTGTTTTCTACCAATTTTAATGGAAGCTCTCAAAAAGAGACTGATGGAACAAAAACTGATTGGAAATACTGTACAACTTTTATTAGTTTTTCCCTTACAGACCTTTCCATGTCTTAGCTCCACAGATCAATTCCACAATTCATGATAAGTATTTCCATAACTTAGCTTTTCCTTCTCAAATCTGCATGCCTATTCTGTTATTATTTTGCCTTCCGCAGCTATTTTATAGTTAACAATTGTACTTCATCTCAATTTCTCTTGCAAATAAATGTATTTGATTTATTAATATCTCCCTCTTTGTCTAGAGCAGCTGTTCTTTTCAGTGTATCATCTCTAAACTGATATCCTTAAATGCCCTACATGTGAAGAGGAATAATAAAGACTTTATATTGGAAGATACAGATGCAGCTGTAGCAAGGTTTCACGATATATTGTAAAGGCTACAGCAGAGCTGAGCAATAAATAAGACCATGCCACCTTTTATGTTTTCCATTTTCCTGAAAGGGCTTCATCTAATTCTGTGCCATGGAGAGTTTGAGAGTTTTCATCAAGAGCTTACACAGTTCTAGGACACCTGAGCAGTTAGAAATTTATCATATGTTCCCTAGTATTACATTTGTCTGACAATGTGCCATTTATCTGAGACTTGCATGCACTGACATGCTCCTAAATGACACAGGTGCATTTCCATGTTTTTTTAGGATACAGATTCTGGAGAGCAAGATCAGAAATAAGGACACAGTATTGGAAAGAGTACTATGTTAAATCACAGAGTGGTTGAAGTTGGAAGGGACCTCTGGAAGTCATCTGGGTCAAACTCCCCTGCTCAAGCAGGGACACCCAGAGCTGGTTGCCCAGGACTGTGTCCAGATGGCTTCTTTTGAACATATCCAATAATGGAGACTCCACAACCTCTCTGAGCAACCTGTGCCAGTGCTCTGTCACCCTCATAGTGAAAAAGTGTTTCCTGATGTTCTCTGAGGCCATTGCCTCTGGTCCTGTCACTAGGCACCACTGAAATGAGCCTGGCTCTGATCCCTTTGCATCCTCCCCTCAGGTATTTGTAGACATTGATAAGATCCAAGCCTTCTCTCCTCTAACAGTCCCATTCTTTTCTCATATGCTCATGAAAGGAAACCAATATATTAAGACTCCTCCATACACGAACTAAGTACAAGCAATTAAGTCTTTACCAACTACAGAAATTTGTTGAAAAGGAAGGTCAAACACTATCCATGCATTTTTCCAAGTCTCTTCTCGTGCTCCCCAGTTTCCCGAAGTCTTACATGAAGTTTTCATTCCGTTCATACATTGACTGTATCACATTTCTACTGCAGAACAGAGCCTGTTTAAGTGGAACACCTTCACTGCAAAGGATACCCAAGCCACAGATGCCAGTGCAGTCCCATGGAAGGCACTAAGGCTGCTGAATGGTCATCTTGCATACCAACCTGGGCCATTTTATTATTATTCTTTCTTTTTTTCCCAGTGATATAATCATCTTTCTTGACACAGAAAATTATTAAAGGGCACTGAAGAATTAAAACAGAATAATTAGAATAATTTAGTTTCCATGTATAATGCAAAAAAGTTGACCTGAAACTTGACCTATGCTCTATAGTAAACACCAGTCCAAAGCACTGTAAACCAAAATGAGAGAATTGGGTGGTCTGCAGGGAAGACACTTAGGGCAAGAACCTGTTCAGAATTCGTATCAAATCAGCACTGAAAAAAAATGTATTACTCCTCCTCTAAAGGGAAAGCACCCTACCTTCACTACTCCAACAGAACTCAAGATATAAACCCCTCTTACATTAAGAATGGTGGAAATGGCCTCAAATCCAAGTATTTCACAAGTAACTAAAACGTGAGTACAGCAATTCTTTAACCTTTTATGCTGAACCCCCTGTGCAGCCCAATGACAAAGCCCACATCAGGGGTGTTGATATGTTAAGGAAACTCAGTCCATGTATTGAAAACAACAAAGTAAAAGAGCTAAGTTTTAGCTGTTAAGAAGGCTAAAACCAGGTGAAAGTCAAGTACAGAGAATACATGTTTCAATGAAAAAAGGTAATAATAGTAAATGTCTCTGGAATCAGGTCTTCCCTAGTCATCAGAAATTACCGATTTGGAGCATTGCTCTTACATTCCTACGGGCAAACAATCTACCTAATTTTGTACTTGGTATCCTCTCACTGGAAGTGTGATGTAGCTGCCTGTGATGGCACCAGGTTGAATTTAATGGTTGGGAGAAAGGCTCTTTCTGGGTGTTTCAGAATACAAAGCATTTCAGTAGAAGTGCTCTTATTTCTGTGTTTCTGCTAACATGTAACATGTTTGCTAAGGGAAGCACAGGCATGCAAATCAGAAATGCCTTTTAATACTAGATTTTATGACAACTAGGTCCCTTGCTAGCATGTCCCCTGCTGTTACAACACAAATACACTGCATGCATTTCCATTCCTCACATACAGATTTTATACATGAAAAGTGCAAGAAGCAGCAGCAATAAGCTTTGTAAAACAAACCCAAGACATTTGTCTGTACACTGACATACAAGGAGGACCACCACAACAGGTTTGAGTTACTCCCAGGTCATTATTCCTCCACAAGCAGTTTTTAAACAAACTTTTGACACTTCCTCTGCTTATAATATTAAAAAAAAAAAAGACTTCTAAATTTTTTTTTTTCCTCTAGAGAGTTTCAGGGGGAATCCCATTTTCTGACTGTATATGAACATCTGGTGTTGATTAAAATAATGCCTTCGTCTCAAACCAGGAGGAAACATTTCCCTTGAAATCTGCCATTTTAAGTAACATCTGAAATTTATTTAGGGCAAACAATTACACACACATACAGTGACATCCAACTGTCTTCTTCCCATTACCTTTTACTTCACAGAAGAACAACTACCCTATTAAAAAACAAGTGAGAAAAATAACCAACCAACCAACCAAACAAACAAAAAAACCCAAAAGAAAACCAAATCCCCACAGAACCAAGTTCCTGTGTTCCTCTAGCAAAAAATCTGCTGTGGAATAATAGTCATCAGTGATGTTATTAAATAAACATCTGCAAAACACTCAGCTTTTCTACTTCTCTTTCTCTGTTATCAGGCTCCTCCCTGCAGCAAGTAATTTAAACAATTACATAAATCTTGAAAAAAGCCTGGAGAATTTACAAAGCTATCTAGCTTCATATGTCAGACATCAACAACCATTAGGGTGCCAAAGACACCTTTTGCCTGTCTTCACCAACCTCCAACTACACTTGAAGTTTCCTAAATTGCCAGACTACGCCATTTCCTCTATTCCTTGAACACCAGCTCTCACCCTGTAAATCACCAATTCCTGCTCAGATTTCTGGAAAAGTATACAAAGCATACACTGTGATCCGATTAACTTCATTTTATGATTAAAGCTGTAGAGACAGCTGCAGAAAGGCAAGGACAACAACAGTGTGTCCAAAAATCCGGAGCACCTGTTTTCAACAGTGGTCAACTCTCTCGTAAAGGGCTGATTTTAACCAAGAGTTGGGAAAATGCCAAATTGTTCAGCTGTTAAACTGCAGACCAGCTAAAGCTCTGAATGGAGCAGAATGGGACAAAATACACACTCTCTTGAGATGCTTCAGGTTCTCTTCAGAGGTAGGCAGACAACACAGCTGCTTTACACACTTAAATTCGAGGGCTTTTTACTTTTTGCAATTGCTAATACTGTTTATGCCTTTCATTACAGTGCCTAATGGCCTCTGAGTCATTGTACGACATGCTGTATCACACAGAACGTGAACAAGAACTGTACTTTTCAACTCCTGCAAACACAGCTAGGACCTGAGCCCACGGGTAATTCTGCAGCAAATTTCAGAAATCAAGAAACTGCACCTGCAAAAAGTGTAACGAGCTTCAATTACACACTCAACTAAAATAAATACAGGAAACAAGAACTGGTTTATAACGAAAGTTTAAGCAAAGTGTCATCTGCAATCACATACAAATTACTGAGAATTTTCACTATATAAGGCAACAAACACAAGGGCCAAAAACTAAAAACCTTTTGATACTCCATTACAATTCTAGTAAAAGGTTCTACTAAAAAAACCCTTCTTCCTTGTAAATGCCAGTGGATTTCTACAGCAAAGTTCTGCCCATCAGAAGCATTTAGGAAGATCTGAAAAAGCCCATGCCAATCTCTTCGGACCCATCCCCTTGCAGTAAAGCAGATTACTTACCACAAATAAGGCTCCAGTGGCATTGCGCTCTGCTGTTCCATGCAAGTATCGGATCTGCCTTACCTGCAAGCACAATATAGTGTTAATAATGCTCATACTGCTAGTGGCTGCTTTCAGAACCAGTCTGATTTCAATTCTAACTGTAAACCACTAATTCTACTGCCATCACTAATAATTTAAAGTAAGTCAAGAAGATACTATTAAGGGCTCTCCTGTACTATTAGGAGAGCAAATCTCGACTCCCGCCTTGACCAGTTCAAACAATGTAGAAATTGAAGGATTTAACTCTGCTACTGCTTAATTTGCCTTGAACACAAATTCTCAACCAACATTTCATGAAGAATTTCCCAATTTGTTACTTTATATCCTACAGGCCTTAAAGTTTGCAGGAACCACCACTACTACTGAAGTTCTTCTCCAGTAAGCATTTACATGCTTCTTCCGCTTTTATCCAACCAAACACTGAGATCTGGCATAGGAGGACAAATGTAAACACAAACCTGAAGTATCAACAGAACACAGACCCATATGCAAGTTGTGTTCAACGATTCTCTGTACTCTCTGACATGCCAGAACAGATCAAGATTTCTAGATTCTGGCCGCTATTACTAAGATTTGGTAATTTTACCACAAGTATTAATTCTATTAAAATCAATTTTATATTAAATTACGTTTATTTTTATACTTAATTCTTGAGCAATTTTGCGATTTTTTAAAGTAGAGTCACAGAATGGTTTGGGTTGGAAGGGACCTTAAAGATCATCTCGTTCTAAACCCCTGCCATAGGCGGGGACGCCTTCCAGGCTGCTCAGAGTCCCATCCAACCTGGCCCTGAACGCTCCCAGGGATGGGACAGGTCATATGACAGGGAAAGGCTGCAGCCATCCTGGGACACTACACTGCAGGTGCAACTGCGTGATCCGCTGCTAGTAAGGTTGAGCTGGTCAGGCTGTCTTTGCAGAAGAGGCAACAAACTGTGGGTCCGTGGTACACAGGCTTGGAATCCTGGCACCACCCTACCCCCAGGCCCCCATCCCCACGCCCCGTTGCGGCCTCCCCGCTCTCCCGCGGCCTCTCCGATTCCCGGCCGGCGGGGGCAGGGAGCCCTTACCGAGCGTGCGGCCGCGGCGCGCAGGGCAGCGCACAGGAGCATGGCGGCGGCGGGAGCGCCGATCCCCGCTCCTGCTGCTTTTCCTTCTCCCGATGCCTCTCCTTGAGGCCTGGGCTCGCCTTTCTCCGCGCAGCGCCAAGGAGACCCGCAGCGCGCATGCGCGGGGCGCGCCGGCAGCGCGCGTGCCCGCTCTAGAAGCAGGAGCCGTCCCGGCGGTGCGGGGTTCGCGGCCCGCCGGGACCGCCCTGTCCCACACAGGAACTCGGCCTCAGGGTCTGCGTGAGCGTGTGCAGGGGAATTTCAGCTTTTCGTGGCACGCACCAGCGTGGAAAAAACAGATTCCTTTGGAAACAAGAGCTTGTAACAGCGGAAAATTACAGGAAACTAGTGAGGTTTTTTTCAGCCCTGTGTTTTCTGCCTTCCTACCCAGTTGTTGTTCGGGGTTTTAATGGTTGAAGTACTTACACCTATGTGTTGTCGTCCTCCAGGAAAAGCAATAAACATTGATTGTCTTTTTGGTCTCTGATAAACATTCTCGTATGACACCGTAATCCAATTAATACAGTACAAGTGCTGGAATTGAAGATCATAGAATCACAGAATGGTTTGGCTTGGAAGGGAACTCGAACATCATCTGGTTCCAGCCCCTGCCATGGATACGTTCCACTAGACCAGGCAGCTCAGCGCCCCATCCACCCCGGCCTGGAGCACCGCTGGGAATGGGGCATCCACAATTTATCTTGATACCATGATGATTTTTTTGCCTTTTTATACACCCCTTTTTATGCACTCTCTTATATAGCTTTTATGTATTCTTAGTGCTTTTTAGCCCACATATTTTTTAACTCCTTAGGTTTGATAACTAGCATAGACCCAATATTCTCTTAAACCAAGAGACCAAACATCCTGGAAGCCTCGCAGCTGGGGGTCAGAAAGCCCCAGACACCAAGGTCCTCTCCAGAACACATTCTGTAAACTGAGATAGGCCTATCCAGGGGGAAGGTTCCTCGGGATGAGGGGTTCACTCGAGCCTCTCCTTGGGGAATCTTTTATAGATGTGCTAATTCACAAGTCCTATAACTGTACATGCGATGTATGGTGTGTGTGCATTTCGGTGTGTGCTGCTCAGCGCATTCCACCCGCACGGAGAGTGCACCTTAAGGATCCTTAAATAAACACCAAGGTAAACCCCTTCTCCCTTTTAACCATGTTTGGCCCTGATTTTAAGGGAAAGGCATCAGTCTGGGCTAGATATAAGTAACAGGCTCTTCCTTAGATGCAGCTGGTTGTTAGGAAATGGCTCACAGGTCCATCCTTGTGCAGAGCCTTGCTCGTTCAGGTTTTGTGATGAGTGCAAATGTACCTTTTTCACTGTAAAATAAAGCCATGTTTTGCAAATAGCAGCTAAGAGGGAAGTCTTTTATTCCAATGAGTACTCAGCATTGCAGATTGGCAAAGCATCACCTGATGTTCCAACATCTCTTACCATATCCTCCTTCTCTCTGAGGAGGAATCTCCCTTGCACTCCCCACCCTCTCATCTACCCTGGCTCTCAGTGAGACAACCTTATTAATTTAATGAATTTCACAGTGAAAATCTATCCATACATATTTTACTTTTACAAGGACTCTGATGATTTGCTAGCTGACACTGTGAGTAACAAGTATGTTTAGTAAATACGTGGTAGAACAAAAATTCAGCTTTCCTTACAGTGTTTTCCTATGTCCAAAACAGTAACTTATTTTTTCATCTGCTTACTTATGTTGAGAGACCCTCTTTTATTTCGTATAAACATTCAAAAAGGCAGGATTAACTACACGACAGCAAACTGAATTTCATTAAAAAGATTTCATGATTATGTTATGAATTTGTACTGATGAAATGATCCATCAGGGCACTTGTTGGGACAAAAGGCCAGGTTGGAGAGAACCACAGTGGCCATGCCTATGTAGCTGCACCTGGAAAAGAAAGGTTTCTTGTAAAGAAACCTGTGTGTATGGGGAGACGAGTGCCATGGTACATCTCAACAGGTAGCTCTGGAAAAAACACAAAACATGATGCAGTGCACATATGTGAACATTTTAGGATACTTACTACTCTGTCAGATAATTGTGTGTATACCTACAGGGATATGTGTTTATGTGCACAGATATATTTGGCAGCTGTTACTGTAATTAATGTCCTTTTAACAGAATGCTTTTCATTTGCACTGAGGATCAGGCAGGATGTGGTACTAGCTCTCTGGTTAGATTACTGCCCTTTACATTTGGGTTCACTGTAGTCAGTGGTTGTCTTCCTGCTCCTCATTCATCATTTCCTCAATGCTAAGAGATAACTATCAGCATTTGTAATTTAAGTGCCACTACCGGTATTTGACATTTTCATTGTTTTGTTTTCACTAACTGTTTACTTGCTCGTAAACCTCATTTCTCTACTTGTATGCTTCCTTGAGATGAATTCTTAAAACACTTAAAAGACTGCCTAAAGCAGAGCAAGTATAATGGTGCAGCAATGTTCAAGCACAGATTACAACGTCCGTTGCTAAGCTAAATTTTTATATCCTGATGAGAATCTGCCCTAGGCATAAAGTCTAAGAATAGCAGAGGCCATGTATGATTAGATTCAAGGACTGTTCTTGTTCAGATAAATTAATAAACATTCATTTTTAGACCATAAAGTGTATAATCACATTTATTAATTATATGTTAGCCCAATATCTGTTTTCCAGTTGCACTTCATAAATGTGTTACTAGACAAGGAAAAAAAAATTGGAATAATTTTGTAATTTAAAATCAGACTATTTATGAGATGAATATACTGAGAAACCAGTGTGGCCTTGGATGGGAGTCCAATATCTTCAGTGACCTGCAGGGTAGCCCATTGCTTTTTTGTTTTCTGCCTACTCCATGCACTGAAGTGCCAAAGTCCTGCCCACACAGGACCTTGTGTAGCACCACAAAATGCCTGCATACAGCTGCTCAAACCACCAGTGATACCTAAGAGGTCTTTTATGCACCCCAGTGATTTCAGGCAACCCTTCTTCCAGTGTGACCCATCAGGAAGGGAAGCTTCATTAAGGAAAAAAATACTCCTTGTGTTTACTCTTTTGACAAGTGTCTGAAAATGCAGGAGATGATGCACTTGTGTGGGGAAGGTGTGCAAGCACAGGTGAGAAATGGCCAGACCACCTGTTTCTGAAACCTTGCACCCTGTCCCCAAGAGCCACACAAGCTCCAATTCCATAGGCAAGTAAGGGATATAGAGAATTCTATTATTTTCTGCAAATGTAGGCTAGACAATTATTCTTGCAATCAAATAATTATTTCCTGTGTAATTGGATTTCTTTATTAGTATGCATTATGCCACATAATGGCTTTCAGGCTTTTGATTTAAATGGAAATAATAGTAGGGATATTTAATGCCTGTTACATTAGTCTCCATTTTGAAATACAAAAATAAACAAATCAGCTTTCATTAATCTTTAATCCATTAACACATACATTTAATCCATACACATGTACAGGCATTCTCTGTATGTTTTCTGACATTCAAAAGTAGTACTTCCACCCGTAGCAGTACAAGTAATATTAAACAATCATACTTGAAAACATTAGATTTTTATTATTTTAGAATCATAGAATCATAGCATGGTCTGGGTTGAAGGGACCTTAAAGATCATCTAGTTCTAATCCCCCTTCAATGATCAGGAACACCTTTCACTAGGCCAGGTTGCTCAGAACCCCATCCAACCTGGCCTGGAACTCCTCCAGGGATGAGGCATCCGCAAACACATGCTCTAATATTAAGTAATATAAATAGTACATAATTTGCAGTGTGGGGACTGTGAATGTTGGCAAACCATTTGAAGAGGTTCTTTTGAAAACAAGTCATCTGGAGAGAACCTAAAAACTATCAAATGGTATCACAGGCTTTTTATCCCACTAAAACACCTTGAATCAGCTCTGCTGTCAACTATGTAAAAGAGAAAAATTAAAGGCTATTAAGATCTCTCTGGTCTTTCCAAGTATTTTTTTATTTTATTTTATACATTAGTATGTTCGTATTTAACCAGTACAGAGATCTATTTTAGGAAGTGTAAAAGCACAGGGGACAAACATGAGATCATATTAAATAATTAAGACCATAAACCATTGGAAAACAAAAGATTCTCAGTTGCAATCTTCATGTTGCAACACTGTACAGAAAACCGACCTCTATACCCAGGGGTGTTTCAGATGAAAAAGTGTTGTTATCCTTTCGATAGATTAGATTTAATTAATCCAAAAATGATATGTACTAAGAGCAAAATTAGTGTAAAGTATGATCTGAGACCCATTTCTGTAAGTGGAGAAAAGCAGGCAATGAAGTGCCTGCTTGTTTAACGCACTCACTTGAGAACTGTAAAAATTAGAATGGGTATTTATTAGCATCACAGGAGGAATTCCTCCAACCAATGTTGGCTGTGTAGGTAGTGTAGAGATTGTACATGGAACCACTTCTGCAGAACATTTTTCTTTAGAGAAATAACTACAAGGGGACAGAGACTGAAAAGAAAATGAGAAGGCACGTGGAACATGGAATAAAAACAACCCACAATTACTTTTGTTTACTATTTGTACAAAGGTATTGTACACTTGTATAAGTCCTTTGATTGTATGTGGACTTTCTACAAATGCAGTTGTTTCAATATGCTGTAGCAGTTTAAATTTCGTTTTTATGTGGAAATACATTCTATAATATGTATGAAAGTGTAAATGCACTTAAAGTTTAAAAAGAATCCTAATTTAAGATACTACTCAGATTATTTAGAAATACGTAATAACTTAAATGTGCCCATACAGATAGATATTTGTGCTGGAAATGAAATAATCATAGTACGTAATTAAAACTTTCTTATCCAAGATGACAATTTCTTTCAGAATGTGATTAGGAATTATTGAATTAATTTTACAGATAGAAAAATGTGAGGAAAATGTGTACTGACCCCCAGTTCGCCACAAGAAGTCACCAAGCACTGGAAAAGAACACAAGCCCACCAACCTGGCATCCTATTCCATGCACCATGTTTTTCTCCTAATCTGAGAGAAATTCAGTTCATGGTGATCTGGTGTTCATAATCTCTGATTTGCAGCATAGGAAGGGCACTGGGAACAAATTCTTCTCAATGAATAGAGGGATGAGGAGGTAAATAGATTCACACACTTAGCATTAGACACTTAAATACCCAGGCTAAGGACCTGCACTCCTTCTGGAGTTAACTGGCCCTTGTGCTCCATATCTGCAGAGCCTGCAGAGCTACTTTTCTAAATTAATCTCCCAGGTCAGGTAGCAAAAGCTGTAAGGCAGAACATCTTCCAAATAATGTACACAATTTAATTTTCATTCTTACATTGCTTCTGTGTTCAGGCTAAATATTAATTTAAGCTGAAGAATGTTTTGATGTGTAAATAAACTGATGTTAGAGCCACTGCTTCTCTCTTCAACAAGGCTATGACAGGCTGGTGTGACTTCCATTGGCATCCCCTCACTTTCTCATGTTAATAATCTGTGAAGTTCAAACACCATTCAGAAAAGGGATCAGCCTCTTTTTGCAGCAGCTTTGAACTTTCTTTATTCAAAAGGGCAACTAGAACTATAATTAGGTACAGCTAGCCGTCATTATTTAGCTCATTTATTATTTATATCTTCTTCCCACAGTGCCTGTGAACCTCACATCTTTGTGTTGGCAGAGAGAGGAGTCTGAATGTTGCTTTCACAAGCTCCAAATAACACAGTAGTCCCTGTGGCATGGCCCTGGATTTGTAATCTGGGCTTCAGGGTGCTGACCTAAGGCAACCAGCGGTGTTACAGCCTGTAGCATCCCACGCTCAGAATTTACTGAGGTGCTCTCTCTCTCTGCCTTTCAGGCAAGCAGTCAGAGATGAACCCTCCCGTAGGCAGCTATTCCCTGCATGTACTGTAATTCTTGTCTATCCCTTACTGACATCTCTCCCCACCTCATGCTGGGTAAATTATTGTTTTGACGTTTTGTGAGTTATTTTATTACCAAGTTCTGAAAGTTTTCTGGGAGATGGTAGGAGAGGTAACTGTAATTTTCAGTGGAGACAAATGCAGGAAGACCATAATTGGATGGAGTTTTAGACAGTTTTCTTTTAAGCTCCTGATGGTCAGTAACACACTGTCTTTTTACAAAGATCCTGCATGTCCAGAATGGTGACAGCTTTAGTAACAAGTTGCATTGCTTTGTCATGGTCTTTAAGAACAAGTTTCCTCTTTTCTGCAGTATGCAGATTAATCGTTCTGGGATGCCTTCTTCCCCAAATCCTTCTCTGTGAAGGACTAGCAGATGGAAAGAGAAGAACTTGAGAACGGCCTGGTGGGTATTGAGTGGGTGAGGTTAAAGTCAAATACAGTAGAATTGCCAAAATAGATTTGAAATTTCTATGGAGCTTTGTTCCCCCCCACACCCCCACCATTTTAAAGAGAATAAATAAAGGTTTAGACTACAAGTTGTTTTAGAAAGAGGGCAGTGCAGAAAAGGAAAACCAGTGACCTACTTAAAGAGAAATTAAAATGCATTACACCTCTTGGGGTGGAGGTTACAAAAAAATTGTAACAAAAAAATGCAAGACAGTGAATGTGTGCATGAAAGGAGAAAACATCTTCATTTTGTCCCTAAAGGCAGCAAAATTCTACCAGGAATTAATTTGACTTCTGGTCAAATTATTATTATGCAGTTGTTATTATTATGCAGTTTAAAGGGCTGTTTTTACTTTGTCTAGTAAGACTTTTAGGGCACTGACTTTCTAATGCATTAGTGTCTTGTCTAAAAACAAATGCTGCTCATTCTGTCAGGTATCCTAGGGCACAGTAAGTTTCTGCCCTCCTTGTCTACTATCCTGTCTATTATAATAATTACGCTGTATTTCAGTAACTTTTTCTTTTTCTCCCAAGTATTATATAGACACCATCTTAGATGACCAGAAGCTGTTTTTCATTTGTTCTTTTGTCTTTGATCTGTTCACCTTGAATGGTCCTTGCAAGACTTAAAGCTTCTGTTGGCATAGATCTCGCTATCACCAGGTCAGATCTGCCTTTTCCTTGCATCAAAGTGGATCCTCAGGGAAGGAATCTCTTTTACCTAATGTAAACCAAAACATGCATTCCTACTCAGAGCTACCTTCACAGCTCTATGGGTAATAATTACAAGCACAGGAATTACGCTTGTCTTATATCCAAAGCCTTGAGAGTAATTAACTGTGTTGGGAACAGATGTGCTGATTTGATACCTTAGTGGATTGTTAGAATCCAGCTGTTCCACACTTCTGATACCTGTGGTGAAACAAATCGCTGCCAAGTTGAAAGGAACATCCTGGTGCACAGGTCCTGCTTGCAACACGAGAGCCTCCCACAGCTGTGTCCCCTGCACACTCACACCTTTCTGGGGCCCAGCACCAAGCCCGAGTGCTGACAGTGTGACTGCCAGAGCCTGGGCCCGTCTTTCTTCATGAGAGCTGACACAGTGATTCATGCTCGCACTGCAGAGCATGAGAAGAGACAGAGGAGAGTTCCAGACCCAAAACCACATATGCCCTTACCCGTCTGCAGCTTGCTATTCCTGCCATGATAGAGAGTGAGATTGCAAATTTCCCATTTGTCTTCTTCTGCTGACCATGTTCCTGAGACCTTAATTTCGTCCTCTCTTTTAGTTTCTGTTGCCCACTCCTCACACTACCTTAAATCATCATCAGCCCTTCTAGTCACTCTTCTTTGGGTTGTCTTCTTCACAGATCCAGGCATGATTTAACCCCTCCCATCTTAAAATAGTGCCCTTGAACTCACCTGCCTTTCCTGTTTATTGCCTTATCATCCTTTCTCTTTACATCTCTCAGCATACAATTCCTATCTGGGGTTTCATCAGAAAAATCCCCACTTCAATGCAGCTTCTGCCCTTGTGCTTTGCTGACATCTAAGTCTATTATTTATTTCTGTCACTGTCACATTCTTTTCTCTCTCCTGAGCAAAAGTAATAGTGATTTCAATCTTTCCTCCTTCACAGCCATTCAGAACATTGTTGCAAACACCGTTTCCCTAAATTTGGCCACAAAATACAGGAAAGTTCTGACTTCCCTTTTTTCTCCAAAGGCTTATTTTTGCTTTCAAGGCAAGCTGCATGTGTAACCCTTTCTTCTGTTTAACCCCTGTAATTATTTTGATTCAATTGTACAACAGCTATTTTGTCTCTGGAACTGGGTGACGTCATGAACTGTGGATCCAGCAAAGACACCGGGTATCATTCTGCATCCTGGACCCTGTCTGATAAAATCCATGGTCCAATCTGCACTACACTTGCTAACTGTCAATCACTCCTCAAGGGTAAACAAGGACCTACCTTGGCACTAACTCATGAACAGAAATGCCTGTCTCCACTGCAGGTGCTGACATACAGAGAATGCTCTCTCCATCTTGGACACTGTCCTTGTACAGTGACAAGAGATAGCCTGGCTTGGAATTGCCAGCTCATGTTTGGCATCAATTCAGCCACCTGGGCTGCAGAACAGTGAGCCATGAACAAAACCCAAATGCATGGGAGCTCCTGGGCAGGCCCTTGTGCAGGTCTGGCTGAGGTGGATTTGGTGGAAAATCTCCTATTACAATATGCATTGCCCAATTGTTTCCTGTTTGCCCTGTGCTGCCCACTAGGGAGAAATTTCCTATATGTTTGAATATCCGATACAACCTTTAAATTCCTTGTTAAAGTTCTTCTTTTCTCTGATGACAACATTTAAGATTGCTGAAACTGATACCAGACACGCTGATGAGTACTGATGTGTTGTTTTCTTGCACTTCCCCATCTGTCCTCTCCTGTTTAATGCTTTGATTTAACCTCCTGGAGACAATATAGGATGTAAGAGGGGCTATACTCAGAGGAACTGTTCCAGTGACCAAACTAGTTCTAACATAAAAAAGCTAGATTGGAAATTACTGTAAAGTCTTGAGTGGAAGAGTAATATAAAGGGAAAGAGAACCATATCCCAGTTTTGGCAGATTCATTCTTCTCTCTCACAGTTTCTCCTCCATTTGTGGCGTGGATGATTCTAAACTGCCAAATGTAATATTTATTATCTCAAGATCTGCTCAAATCAGTAGATGTTCGCTGCTTGGAATGCTGTCTTTCCTATTTTGCACAATCTAACTGTAATTGGTGTTAAGTTATTCTTATTTATTATGGAAATACAAAATGTGTTACTGTGCTCTTAATCTGCATAGACTGAAACCATCTGCTGTGGTTCACAGTTGAAGAACAGGAGATTAAAAATTCCCTCTAGTATTTATATCCAGCCCTCATTAAACAAGTAATCATTACTTCTACCAAGTTGTAAGTCAGAGAAGTGTACAATCATCATCTTAACATTTAAGCACATGAATGACCTATTCCTTTTTTTTAGAAAACCCAATATTCACATGCACATTTATCTTGTGACTGATAGGAGAAGTCAGCTTACAGTGGCTCAGGTAGAGGAGGAGTAGAGGCTGTTCTCAGATGAGTCAGTGACTAGCTCCATGCTGAGTAAAAGGTGATTTGACAAAAGAAGGAAAGTCGTGCTGTACTCAGTTGCAGGACCGCCTAGTTTACCTCCAGAATGCCAGAAGCAAGACTCAGTAGGGATAACTTTGCAGTGAGAAGAACTTTTTGAGAAATATACTTTGTTTGCATTGTACCCAAATATGCCACAAGTCTGCTTGAGTTAAAGCAGGAACATGAGGCGTCCTGCTTGCCTTGTACCCAGACGTATCACAAGACTGTTTGACTTAGGAAGTGAAATATTGTGTAATACCTGTTTGCTCGGCATAGTTACACAGAAATAGTAGAGCTGAGATAATCGTACCCAGACTGCAAAGACCTGAATCAGATGGTCAGCATGCAGTCTGCAAAACACCCACCTGGAGAGGCTGGGCTGCACCTGCACACAGAAGGGTGTAAATATCTGCTTGGCAGACAGAACAGACTGCTCTGACCTAGAGGAAGAGGAAGCAAAGCTTTGGACCAGACTGGTCTTGACCAACAGGAAAGCTGTGTGTAAACACGAGTGATACACAGTGGAGCTTGGGAAAGGGAGAATATGCCCCCTTTAGTTCTGGCTTCCCATGGAGAAGTTGGAGAGCTGTCAAGCTCAGCCACCACTGCCTTGGAGGCTAAGAATTGTCAAATGATGTAACCATCAGAAACCACAATGCAGCAGCAGTGTCACAGTATTGTAGATCTAAGGCTTCATGTGTAGGTCTGTATGTTTAAACATTGCTTAGTTTTTGTTTGCTAACAGGAGGTTTGCCTAAAAGCTGAGCATAAACAGATGCCTTCTTGAATTATTGACTGGCTCATCCTCTCAGAACTCCTCCATTATCGTGGTCGCCAGGGCTCAGCTGCAAAGTTGGCAAAAAGCAGATTCTGGTACCCACACCAGTTAACCAGGCTTTGCAGGACCTGAGAAGAAACTCCTGCTGGGGAATGTAGTACCACACAGAAGCTGAGGCCAGGAACAGGATATGTCAGTCCAGTAGACCAGGTCTCCAGTGCAAGTAGATACTGGAGTGTTTTTAATCCATGCATTGAACACTAAGTATTCTCACTGGTTTTAGATATTCAATATATGTAGATAGAATTGTATCCTGCACTTTACCCATGCCCA
Source organism: Aleadryas rufinucha (assembly GCA_013397815.1). NCBI lineage: Eukaryota > Metazoa > Chordata > Aves > Passeriformes > Aleadryas > Aleadryas rufinucha. The sequence continues at coordinate 926,556 of VZTH01013865.1, forward strand.
CTCTCTGTCATCCTCTGGCAATCAAAATACTGATTCAGTCTTGGTCTTAAATCCAGCTGAGTTAAATCAGAGGTGAATTTGGTCCTGTCTGATTGGTAATTAGATTTTTGTTCTGTCCTGAATAAAACAGAGAAAGAAATAAGAGCAGCAAGGCTAAATATATTAGAACAGATTTGAATCCTTATTTAGCTTTTTTTCCATGATGCAAGTCTTCAGCTCACTATCTACCCTTATGTTTCCGAGAACATATTTTGGATGATGATGCTGCACTCTTTCTGGAACTGTTTACTCAATGTATTTGTTGTATTTGCGCAACATTTTACAAACAAGATAGCTCAAACTTTTTCCTTGTTGACATAATTCAACAGGCTTCACATAGGTTCAGCTGGAAGGAATTTGGTCCAGTTAGTTTTGTTTACAGATTTATTCAAAATTAATTTTAAACTCCAGGTCTGCACCTAGCTTTCTGTCTGACCTTAGTATGGGAAAATGCCAAGGCCCATTTTTCACTTGTTAAAAATGACACTTATGAATAAATGTAAAAAACATCCAGACCTTTATCATTAGATTTTAATTATATTTTCTATAAAAAAACTTTCAAGTACCAGTCTTTAAACTGTTTTCCAAAGGAAAATTCTCTTTCCCATCCTTTTAAGAGAGCAGGTTTACTCATAATTACCCTGGTGTGACTTCTAGAGGAAGCAATACACTAAGATCTAAGCTGTCAAAAGGAGAAACCACAGAGTTTCTTGGTGGGTTTAGCATAGAGTCGGTTCAAAGACGCTGAACCTTTTGCTGACTTTAAATATACAACATGTATTCTGTATGATAGAAAAAGTTTTAGAAGAAGGGGATGATACAAGGCAGTGTTGTGACCCTGTGAGTGCCTCAGAGAGATTTAAACACAGTAAGTTAACAGGCAGAGCTCCTCAGGCACAGACACCCTCAGAACTGGGTAGGTGTAAAACTATCTTCACATCTAAAGATCTTGTAAGATGACTCAAGCATGGCACAGAATCTCACCTCAATGCTTTATATCACCGTGCTTTCCATATGTCATTATGAATATAACACTTCTCCCTCAGTCTGGAAAGGCCTGAAACAACGAGCTTTATCCTCACAGCATCTTTATGCCTGGATAAACATTATGCTAGTTTGGCTCTGAAGGTCACAGGCTTTGTAGCCAAGCCTTATAGATGCTGTAATCACCTGACTTCAGAGAAGACATAAAAATAATTGTGACTCCTTTTATCATGTATGATGCAAAAAGCATATATAAGTCTGTTTGGTTAGGCAGCCCTCCCATCTGATTTAAAACTGTCAGACTTCTCCCCTTGTGTGTAACACTGCAGCATCATATTTACATCCAGCAATACTCTTTTTGTTCAAAACAAACAGAAATAGATCCATTTTCAAGCAATGTGTACTTAAATGTGGAACGTATTGCCATGCAGAGTGTCCAAAGGCGACTTTGTATGCGTGTTGAGAAACTGGAAATAAAACAAATTCATTATTTGTACCCCCACCAAATAAACAAAAAAGCCACTGAAGGCTACAAAGCACAACCATCACCTCTGTGTGAGTGCCTGAGCTCCAGGCCCCTAGGAACTGCAAGAATTTGCCCCCAGTATTTGGTTGCTCCATTAAAATGTGACGTGCTGCTGGCCACTGCTGGACTGGATGGGTCTTTGGTGTGACCTCCTGCAGCCAATTCCATGTTCACATACTATGTTTTCTAACATACAAGTGGAAAATAAAGGCCTATGCTGATACCACGTTTTAGCAGGCAAAATGAGAAGCGCTAAGTCCCAGTGAGAGTTTTTTCAAATTCTCAGTTCAGTTCAAACAAGTTCACTTCATAAAAAAAAGGTGAGAAACTTTAAAAGAAAGTTTTATTTAAGGTTAGGTTTTGTTAAAAAACTAGGTTTGAGTCCTGAAGAATGCACATAGGCTTGAAAGGTTGTCATTTGTGAGGTTGCACTATTAGGTGCTAAGAGATGCAAAGTTTGCCTTTCTTTGTTTATGGTGAGCACTGTACATTAAACTAGGTTTGTTTAACAGCTGCATTAGAGCGTCTCTGTGAAGGTTTGACAGGTTGATTTATTCTGGCTTGTTATCACGGAACAAAAGGATGAAGTAAAGGTCAGGCTTTGATATGAGAGACGGACAGTCGTGAGCTAAGTGCTGACCGCTGTTGGGGCAGTGCCGTGTTCTGTCACAGCTGCTGTCTCCATCCTGTGATTCAATTGCACCAAGAGGAGTGCAGTGCTGCACCTGCCGATTGTAAAGGCCAAGCTGATGGAAAACATCCAGCTGTGGTTCAGAATATTGCCAGAAGTGGGGCAGTTCTGCCGACAGCACCCCGTAGCCTTAGAGAGGGCTCTGAGCGGGGCGCGGACACGGCGCTCGCTCCACGCCTGGTTATTTAGTGCCACCCAGTGGGGGCTGGCGTGCGCTCCCGCTGCCTTGTCCGGGATGGAGCTGGGAGTATACAGGTGCCTGCAGGATCAAAGCACACTGGGCTGGTAGAGCATTTTTTCTTTTAGTTGCCCCCTNGAACAATGTTGGAGTTCAGAAGGTGGCACATAAACTCCCAAAGCATTGTGAATGTCAGAAGGAAGACATTACTGTACCCCCCAATCAACAGATTGCACTATTCTCTGCCACTTGGGGTGGTGTTCAGAGAATTTAACCTGGTTCCGTTCAGACTGTCCATTCCTCTGTTCTTATGAAAGATTGGTAAAAGGTGAGAATTGTCACCATGCAAAAGTCCACTTACATAAATTTTAGATCATGTCCCGACATGCAGAATGCGTGCCTGCAGGAGACAATGTACAGTATTCCCAAGCTACAGAACATATGACACAGAGGAAAAATGGAGACTAATGAGATAATGTTGTTCTTCATAAATCTGGAATACATCCTGGAAAACCTTTGTTTATGAATTTATCCTCTGATGACAGCATGCAAGATAAAGTGGAACAGATACCAGACACTCTATGCTTGATCTTGTGGCTCCCTTTGTCAGAAAAATTTAGAATGTCAGCATTATTTAGAATGCTTCCTTTAATGGAATTGTTAGGAAAAAAAAACCTGCTGAAAAATTAAGTGCTATTCACACTGGTTAAATGTAGCCATTGAAATTAGCCTCCTTTTGCTTATCCTATATCCAGTGGAATGAGATAACCTTTTCTACAATCCGCAACCGCTGAAATGTTGTGTAAAGGAAATGAGTATAAAAGAAGCCCTTGGAAATTAGAGCCCTAAGAAAGAGCTAAAAATATCTCTGACCATTACAAACAAATTAATAACTTTAAAGAAAAATGTGTGCATGTTGCTCTGACCCTGCAAAGCTCTGGCACAAGATTTATGCTCGGGAAGAGCTTAGAGTGAAGTGTAAGCTCTTATACAAACTGTTCCACTTAAGGAAGAGCTGTGCCTCAAATACATGCCTGTTTGCAAAGCATGTTCATTCCCTTTTGTTGCCTTGTGACCAGGAAGATAATTTACAGCAGTTCTTTGGGAAGAGCGTGCACTTCTTCACACTGCTTAGCCCACAAAAGGGCAATCTGTGGTTTTATGGGACAATTCTGCTTTAGATGCCTGAACAATCCAACGTGCCTTTGGTGGCTCAAGGACTGCAATGATGCAGCAATGTTTTGGGCCAGCATATGATGTTTGGGTGTCTTAGTTTCCCAAATATGGAGTAAATTTCTCCCATTTTTATGACCCTAAAGGAGATAACAGATCAGGCAATATATTATTCATATTATATTAATTCATGTGCACAAATCTTTCCAGGAAACTGAGGCCTATAATTTGATACAAAGCATACTTACTGTTATAAATGATTGTGGGGGGAAAACTGGCTTTTACATGATTATAATTGGGAAGGTTGAGCTTGCATAAGTTAAAAGTTGTTAATGAACTTAAAGATCCACTAAGGGATCATCCAATTAATTGTTATGATGGGGGTTACTGGTTAAAAGAAAATGCTTAGTAGGTTGAGGAAGGAACTCGCATGCTTTGTTGAGAAACTCACTTGTTTTAACTTAAAGTTAAGTGTGTTCCAGGGCTAACAGGACCCATTTCTAAGGGACCAACAGCTAAATTTAGAAGCTGAAACCAGACCTGCAACTGGGAGTCATGGCAACCCCGCATATTAACAAGGGACTTTCCAGAATCAGCCCGCCAAAACTACCGATGATGTCATCTTTTCAACTGCCCCTAGACGACGTGCCAACAATTGGTTGAAAGACTTGATGTCATTCAGGCCGTCCTCCAATGAACCAAGGACTGAGGGGATGGACTGTGGGCGGTTCTGGGCGTTCCTGGGCGGGGACTTAGAGGTATAAAAGACTGTTACAGACTCCCAGAAGGGCTCCGCTCTGATCCGAGGTGGCTCCTCTTCTCTCTGGAGGGGCTCCGCTCCACCTTGCCCTGCACTGAGGCGCTTGGCCCTGAGAGTGGAGAGTTACCTCGTGACTTGGATTAGCCAAGCGGAGACCGGTGCTGCTCCAGGCCGCACTATTCAAGCGGACAGCACTGCGGGTTTTTCGGACTCGGGGTGTTTAGCCGTGCCGGCTTCCTTTTGCTGGTCCTGATCTCCTGCGTTCCCGGGCAACTTTATTTTCCTATACTTGGAATTTTTGGATTTGTTCTCTATTTTATTACTTCTCTGGGGTTCCCGGTTTACCTGTTTATTGATTTTTTGTCGCGTTTTCCTTTCTTTTTCATCTCCGGGGTTGGTCACCACGCCCTCCCCAATTAATAAACCAAGTTTAATTTTAATTAAACAATAAGAATTGTCCTCGTTTATGACACTTACGTTTTTACCCTTAGTAACAACATTTTTCCTGCAAATAACAGATACCAAAACATTCAGCTGCAAGGACAGCTTTAGGATTTGCACATGCAAGCACAGATATATACATATGGAGCTCCACTTATTGAAAATGTGGCCTAGCTAGTTCTCTGGTTCATATAGGAGGAAGAATTAAGAGGCACTAATTTGCATGTAAAATTCCAGGGATGTGCAGCTTCACATAACAAAATTTTGAATCATATTAAATAATAGGAACATATTGTTGTCATGTGTAAGTCCTATATCACCAGAATAACTCCTAGACATTTTGTTCATCATTGTAACATGTTAATAACTTCCATAACACCTGAATACACCCATACAACTTCAGGCAACTTAATAATTTATAGGTTTACAAAGATTCTTTTCTACTTGATTTTTCATCTTTTGAAAAATAAAGTGTAGTCAAAAAACTGTAAAATCTGGCCAGGTAAGAACTTCAATGTTACCTGCTGCCACAGTCCTATATTAAGGATAATGATGATGATAATGATGATGATGATGATGATGATTATTATTATTATTATTATTATTATTGGGTAATCCTGTGTAGTCCATGGAAGAACAGCCACCGGCAGAACAAGATCTCTACATAGATGTCAGGTATCTGATTTTTCCAAATTACCTTGTCAACCAAGAACTAGCACTTAACTCGTTTCTTAAATGCTGTGTCCTGACTATCCTTGGAAGATGCCTTAGAGGAAGTACTGAAAACTGACAATTTGTAAGACAAATGGAAGTATTTTAAGCAATTTTTCTATCTTCACAGCCCTTAGAGTTTCCTAAAAATCTGCAAGTAAAGCTAAGTGATTTGTTTTCAGAGCTCAGCAATTCCTCTTATTTACATATGTGTGAGGACACCCTCTTAATCTTAAGAAATCTTAATGTAACTAAATCTTCATCCCCAAAATGGCAATGAAGAACACTGCCTAAGTCAGCACACATTTTTATAAGCTAACCTTTGCAAGGCAGTGACTTGTGAGTAGCAATTTCTCATCTCCCCTGCTATGCTGCAATTTCGTCCTCTGGAAAGGCATTTTAGGTAAATTTACCAAAGGCGAATGTAATGATGATGATGATATATTAGGAGCTCCTAAGCTGGTTAGTTTTTAGAGGCAATGGAAATTTATTGAGAGCAGCAGAGCAGCCTGTGCTAGCCTCTGGTCACAAGAAAAAAAGGTGTTTATTTTTAAAAATGCGAGTGAGGATTGGGCGTCATAATCTATTTTCCACACTATTGCACCGAGGTCAAGGAGCCTTTGGTGTTGCACAGCCTGGATGCCCAGTGCTCCCCGAACACCAGCAGAGTCTCGGAGCCAGAACTGAAATAAAAATCCCCAGTAAGGTGAGCCAGTGGGTAACTGTTCCCCTGAGATGCCTGTATTCAGGATTCTCATGAAAACATGCTTGGATGCCATACCCACTGTGCCTACCCGTCCCATTCCCTGGGGTACCAAGAGATAGAACAGCTTATGTGGTAGACAGTTTGTGTTTCACACACTTTTTTTTTTTAATAACTTGTTTAAGGATTGTTTCCTCTGGGGAAGTTTTTAGTCTATGTTAGTTTAATTATATCACTGACAGTGAGTGAATTTTAGTCTTCTTGTGAACCTTTATGTGCTTTTAAGCTTGTTTTCATTTTGACTTAAAGTGCTTTTGAAGAGACGTATATTGAGCTGAAGAGATATTCCAAATCATGAGAGAAACTACCTACAGAAGCTGTCACACCCTGTCAAAAGCATCAGCGTAACTATAACTGTATTCCTATATCTATATGGATAGTTTCACTTCACAGGCAAGTTTCTGCTTTGTAGCAGTGACTCTATATCCAAAAATACTCCCATTTTATTTCCCTGGGGTAGTAGTGGTCTGAAGCTCTGCTATGACTTGTGAGCCAGCCACAAGATGGGGAGGGAGAGGAGCGTTCATTCAGCACTGAGTAGAAAGCTATGTTGGCTACATAACTAATTTCACTAATGGAACATAAATTTTCACTAATGGATTCCCACCAGAAATATTTTAATAGGTAGCAGTTCTTTCATAATACACCATTTCTGGCTGTGAACAGTTGCAAATCACAGCGGGGCTGGCTAATACACCAGAACAACTGATTCTCTTTCAGCTCAAAGATACCCAATGCAATTACTATACATAAAAAGACCTGAAAATAGGTAGATTAAAATACAATCCACCTTTAGATAGAGCCTTTAGTCCACCAGAGTGACACAAGCAGCCTGAGAGCCGGGAGAGCCAAGTTCAGAGAAGCAATGGCTGCAGATAGAGACAATATGGAATTACTTGGGAAAGTACTAACAGTTGAGAAATGAAAGATGTAATCCAGGAGCTGAACTCAATGCATTAAAAGGATTAAAAAATTGATATATATTTTTCATATTGTTGTAATGCTATTTGTCCATGGGGTAGATAACTGTAATAGATGTAACAACTGAGTATATGAAAAAAGATCAGTATTTGATAAATATAATTACTTCTTCAAGAATCGTGGGAAAAAAAAATCTGCAAATCTGAAGCATTGTATTGTAAACACTAGTTTAATGCCAGAAAAGACAGAAACTAAAAATATCTCATCAACAAATTTCAGGCATCACAATTTTTAAGCAGAGAAGCAATCTCCAAAACCAGGCCTCTGCTAAGTTCAGAAAGAAAAGAACAGAAGTATCAGAAGAATGTGTCTGGCAAAGGACTTATTTTATTCCCCCTAGTCTGAGATTGAAGATGCAATATATAAATAAAATAAGATGCAAAAATATGTATATGCTTATTTACAAATCCAGGGATTATACTTTACAATCAAACAATAGCAACATCAAGACAGTGTTACTATTGAAACATTCAACTTCAGTCATGGCTTTGGTATCTACACATGTAAATACAGACACATACATGGAGCTCTATCTTCTGAAAATCTGGTGTTGACACAATTCTTGCTCAGGTGGAAGGAAGGACAACAAAAGCATCAGTCTGCCTGTAAAATCCTAGAGAAATGCAGCCCCTAATAATATAAATATGGGCCATACTGCAAACAACTGTAGTTGCAAAAATTAGGGTGACCACAGGCTACCAATACAGCTGTTTTCTATCACAACAGGGAGTTAAACTGCAGTGGTTTCAAATTTAAATAGTCCAGAGATTTTGTTGCTATGGCAGCATCATCCCTCCACTTCAGAAGTCCAAATATATGTGATACCATCCAAGTCCTTCAACATATACCCATTTTATTTCACAATAAAACCTCAGAGAGCCAGCATTTAACCATGCTAGCACAACCACTGCGTTGAGTAGAGTTAAGGGCATTGCTCTTAGGAAATACATTTCATGGCATTTAGCTTGATGACAAGAACCATGACTCATAACACTGAAGAATGTTTTCATGGCTAATAATAGACTGCAATTAATATTTTTCCTGAAAAACAGTTTCTGCTGTTACATAAGTCTGCAGATGATGATCTCAGGGACTACAATGATATTTTTATTCCAATCAGTCAGATGGTGGAATATTCTATAAAAATGGAAGTGGGTTTTATTTATACTTACATGAGTCTTATTACTGGAGGTGCACCTTTCATCTTCAGTGTATTCATCCTCTCTCTGTTCCTGAGAGTCAGGACAATGTTAGCTAAAACTCTTGTAAAATTGTGGATCTTTCTTGCCAACCTCTGAAATATTTCTGCAAAGCATGGCATTGATACATGTGACACACATGTATGTATATTGGCCCAGTTGAAAAAAATAGCCTTTCTTTTTTCAGATTTTCACACTATTCAAGTGTTTTCCTCTGTCAGGGAACTCACAGATGTAAATTATAAGAAATTTTTGTGGAGGCCTGCAAGCAGGAAAATTGCTCCCTGGTTTCTCAGTTTTCTATTTAGTGCTTTCAAGCTTAGAGACTCCTGTGTAAATTTTCCTCTGAATAAGGACTACAGAATAGCCATACATAATTTGTACACCCTTACAAGCATCCTGGAAACATCTCTAAATTTCTCAATCAGTAACTCACCAGATCCTTTACTTTTAGATCAGATTTTAGTATATGTTTGGGTTTTTAACTTTATATAATGAATTTTATTGCCAGGACTTGGCAGGTCTTTGTAAATGCAGCAGTGAAGACATGGGCTCCTCAGTATGTTGACGTTAAGACCGTACTGCACTTTATTCCTGTCAATTTCCATGAGAGAGAAATGGCATTTGGCTTCAGGTTCTAGTGGAAAGAAAGGCTTGCAACCCTCCATCCAAGACTGGAATTGCTAAAGGGAAAAGAAATCTCCATTTGCAGACTTTATTGAGAAAGTATTTATCTACCATATACAAGATTTGAGTTCTAAAATAAAGGGAAGGTGAATTAGAAGAGTCATGGAATCATAGAATGGTTTGGGTTGGAAGGGACCTTGTAGATCATCTGGTTACAACCTCTCTGCCATGGGCAGGGACACCTCCCACCAGACCAGGCTGCTCAATGCTCCATCCAGCCTGGCCTTGAACACTGCCAGGGATGGGGCACCCAGAGCTTCTCTTAGCAACATTTTCAGTGCCTCACTACTCTCATAATAAAGGATTTCTTCCTAATATTTGATCTAAACCTGCCCTGTTTCAGTTTAACGCCATTTCCCCTTGTCCTGTCCCTGTGTGCCCTCGTAAAAACTCCCTCTCAGTCTTTCTTGTACGCTCCCTTCAGGTACTGGAAGGCTGCTATAAGGTCTCCCCAGACTGGCAGATTACTGAAATTACTGGTTCTGAAGTGTCTACTTGAAACTATTTTCCAGTCATGAAGTATATATTACTGATTAATTAATTATTTATATCCTTAATCCTAGACATTTATTTAAATGAATAAAAAGGGTAAGAAAGTTGCAGCCAGGATACAGAAGGCCTTTCTTTTTTTCCATTAAAAATAAAAGCAGGTGCTGCAGCAGTCTTTAAAAGAGCTACAGAATTTGTTCTGAGTGCAGTAAATCTGACTTTGGTATCAAGCAAATTTGTAGAAACTATAAGAGAGAATAAAATCAGACAGTGGGCAAAGTGTAAATATGAGATATAGGGGAAAAATCAGCTCAGATTTCTTTTTAGTTGCAAGTTTATTGCAGTCTTTTGAAGGTGTCAATGAGCAGATGATTACAGTTGTTCATACATATGGATTTTTAAAAATATTTCAAAAAGATTTCTTACCAAAGGCATGTAAAGCTATCATGAGCTAAACCAGAAGACCTTTCTGGGATGAATATCATATTGAAAAATAGGAAATAAATGTAGGAGTTAACATTCTGTTTTCACAAACATATTTCACATGTAATTAAATTCTTGCCATTGATCTAGAAAGGGTTTTACTTGAGCTGAGAAGGGTGCTGATAGGAATAGCAACACTGATCTGCAAAATGGAGCTACTCCCACAGAAAAAGAGTAAGCAATCTCAAGACCATCTACTTGGAAAACACATTGTGGGAGGGAAGGGGGAGAGATGTGTTAAATTTTATAATACCATAAGTAGTACAAAGAAGGGAGTTGAGGAATAGCTGTTCACTATTTCTCAGAGTATAAAAGCTACAGAACACTCAGTGAAATAATTTGGTATCAGTTTAAAAGCAAAAGAAGAGAGAAGTCTCTGGTGATAACTCATTGTGGCCTTCCAATTAATGGGGGATTATAAGAAACATGGGGACAGACTTTTTAGCAGGGCCTGTAGCGATAGGACAAGGGGTAATGGTTTTAGGCTGAAAGAGGGTAGATACAAACTAGATATAAGGATTTTGCTTGTTTTTTTTTGTTACCATCGGGGTGGTAAAATACTGGAACAGGTTGCCCAGAGAGGTAGTAGATGCCTCATCCCTGAAAAGGTTCAAAGTAAGGTTGGATGGGGTCCTGAGCAACTTGATCTAGTTGAAGGTGTCCCTGCTCATTGCAGGGGAATTGGACTGGATGACCTTTAAAGGTGCCTTGTAACCATTCTGTGATTCTAAGACACTGTCACCTTAGTGAACACCTATAAGTGAGCAGACTCCAGTGATTTGCATTGCTTGAGAAATGTGAAGGCCCTTATAGATATTTTGAGTCATTATTTGTGTTTTATTGCTGTGAATAAATAAATACTTGCCTCTTGCTCAGCTTAATTCCACAGGCATCTTTCCACACAGCTACATATGATACGTAGGATGGATTCCAGGTTTTGTTTTGCTGTGTGCATGAAACATTACAGATTAGCAAGTTCCTTTCGAGAGACTCAGAGCAGATGTTTTTATATAGCTGGAGAGCCAAACCAAGTACAAGAATCACTCTGAAAGGTTGAAGCTAGGAATGTGGGTGAAAAGAAAGACCGGCTTCTTTCATCCACTCTGACTCTGTTTTCTCTTCTGCCCTAAGCCAGTCCAGGAAGATACTTTTACAGTTTATTCATTTGTAAGAACTATTAGCTCCTAAGGTGGAAAAAAACTGCCACTTGGAAGGCATTCAATTCCTGATGCACCCCGCTGAGCTGCTAATGCAGTCGATCTCCTACAGTAAACAGTGCTGGGCTCAGCATCGCTCTGCATTCAGCCTTATCAGCCTGCTGAAGTTTGGTCCCTCTTGCAAATCCACGGGGTAAAGGTATCATCTGATATTGGCAACACTCCCTCCTGTGTAGTGGGTCATGTCTAAAGGCATCTAAATGCACCATCTGGCTTTTGAGTTTAGCAGCAGGTATTGGCTTCCTCTGAAGAGAAAGAATTCGGTTTAAAAAAGCATGTTGCTTATTTTGGGGTAAAACTGAGGGAAGTCCACAGATTTGTTAACCTATTGACCAAACTAGCTTTGGCAAATGAAAACAGAAAAGAACAATGCTTGGAATAGGATTAATCTATCTTGTGCAGTGTGTACATTAGGTCTCTAGAATGATATTTTCATAGGGTATTTTTCTTATATGTTTGTTAAAAGCAGATAGCTTTCTGCTTTTGACTGATTTCCACCTGAACTCAGACTTTCCTACACTTCTCCCTGCTTATTTTCAGTCTGGCTTTTCTCTTTTGCAGCAGAATCGTGGTTTACTCTTTCCCATCTCAAACATCTATTCTTGACCATATTTTTAATCCAACCCCTTCCCCATCTTATTTCATCTCACTACAAGTGATTCCACATTCCAGATCTTATTAATTATTTTCCATCTCCTTTGCAGCTCCTGGCTTGTGGAGGGTTCGTCCAGCCCACTCCCTTCCTTCTTCCCAAATCACATCTCAGAACCAGTGCTCCTGTGTTTTTCTCAGCCTGGTCTAGGGAGGTAGACTGAATTTCATAATGGTTGAGGAGGTACACCTGAGTACAGGGGAAGGAGAAAGAGAGAAACATCCATACTCAGAATGTTGAGGCTGCTCCCAGAACCAGGCATCATGCTAATGGGTGCTGCCACAACCTCCTAAAGTGCTAGCATCCAATGAATACCCCAAGGTCCTGGCCTGGGACTTGTGGAAGGTCGTAGAGTGAGTTTTTGCTAAGGAACTATAGGCTGGTCAGGTAAGATTTTAACCACTGGGACAATTTTCATTCAACTGTCACACTCTACAATTGCTTAGAAGATGTAGGAAATGCACAGTGAGAAGCTGGCGGGCCGGAGAGGTGGATCAGTATCCCTTTTAATGTTTGTTCTGCTCATATAACTGTGAGTGGTATCAGTAAATGAGGAGTACTTTGTGAAGGCTGCAAACTTACCTGGCTTAATGACCTCTGAACTGAGATTAACAACTCAGTTAACTCTGTTAACTGAGATTAACAACTAACACATGGGGAAAGGGAGGGAGAGTAATATTATTTTGCTTTGTAAATCAGAGTATATGTAGAATTTATTGAAGAGTAGCTACTGTAGAACATCGATCTCCTCTTTTTAGTCACTGCTTAAGGCATCATTGACATTTTGAAGCCCCTACATAACACTGTTGATTATAGCAGCTGTTAATTAAATCTGGTTGGTTTGGTTTTGGTTTTGGTTTTTTGGTTATTTTTTTTTGCAGGAAGTCACCAGTGTTTTTTAAAATGCATTCAAGTACTCGTCATTCCACAGATGTTTTATTCTTTCTGCAGAGAGTATGTGTATGCAGACACAAGCAGAAATATGCTGAGTTCCCTGGAGAAGAGGTGGCCATACTTGTTTATCACCTGTGACCCAGAAAGAGAGAAGCCTGCCTTCTGCACAGCTTGAAGCAGGGACAGACCTGGTCCCTGTGTGACTAGCAAATGTAGCTGTAAACACTGCTGCAGTGCAGAGATTATGGTCCTGCAGCCTGAATAACCATCATCACAGCATGACACCAAATTGGGAATGAGAGACCTGGCAGAGGAAGAAGAGGGAAGATGTCATTATTTGGGGGTCAATATCGGGATCCTAATCCTCCCTGTCAACTGTATCACTGCTTTTCTTCTTAAGGGGCTTTTAATGTGGAACATGTATTTGATGTGGCTGTTAGTGCTGAGAAATTAGCAAAAGTGGTTGAACAGTCATGCTGTCCTGCAGGTATTAGCTTAACTCACCTAGAAGATTTTAAAACAAAATTCCTTAGGTTTTCATCTTGAACAAAGGTGACTCAGATGAGATCTTTACCCTTGGGCTGCAGATTACATTTCAGGCTGCAAGCCTGCAAGGAACATAAGAACTGATTATTCCTTCTACTGGAACAATTAAGACTGATGTGGAAGGTAAGAGCTGAAATGTCATCCTAAAGACAGGCTGTAATAGCTGAAGGAGCTGTAATAGCTCCTTCCCCTTGAGCTATTAATCCATAGGGTAGAGACCCAGCTAATCCCTTGGTCAATTATGCTACTCTCAGACAGGAAATGTCTGACTAGCCACCTATTTAATAGAATCATAAAATCACAGTAGGACTTTGGCTGGAAGGGGTCTCTAAAGGTCATCTAGTTCCAACCTGCCTTGGGCAAGGATGCCATTCACTAGATCAGGTTGCTCAAATCCCTGTCCAGCCTGGCCTTGAACACTTACAGAGATGGGGTAGCCACAGTTTCTCCAGGCAACCTCTTCCAGTGTCTCACCACCCTTAAAGTAAAGAGTTTCTTCCTTATGACCAATCTAAATCTATCCTCTTTCAGTTTAAAACCATTTCCCCTTGTCCTGTCACACAGGCCTTGGTAAAAAGCTGGCCCACTCCTCAAGGCTGTCAAGATCCCTCTGGATGGCATCCCCTTCCTAAAGTGCGTTGGTGTTACCACTGAGCCTGGTGCTGTCTGCAAATTAGCTGAGGGTGCACTCAGTGTCACTGTCCATGTCATTGGTGAAGAGATTAAATAGCATTGATCCCAGTATGGACCCTGGAGGAACATCACTTATCACAGGTTTTCACTTTAACATTCAGGCATTGACTGGAAGTCTCTGGACACAACTATCCAGCCAGATCCTTGTCCATCTAACAGTCTGTGCATGAAACCCGTATCTCTCCAATTCAGAGATAAGAATGTTAGGGGGGACCATATCAAAGGCCTTACAGATGTCCAGGTAGGTGACATCTGTAGCTCTTCCCTTCTGTAGCTTGTCCATTGATGCAGTCAGTCCATCAGAGAAGGCCATGAGATTAGTCAGGCATGATTTGTCCTTGGAGAAACCGTGTTGGCTATCTTTAATTAACTCCCTGTCTTCCATATGTTTCAGCAAATCTTCTAGGAGGATCTGGTCCATGGTTTAACCACACATGGAGGTGAGGCTGAATGGTCAGTAGTTTCCAGGGTCCTCCTTTCACCCGTCATTCCTGGGGACTTTGCTTGACTACCATGATTTTTGAGATATGATGGAGAGTGGCTCAGCAACTACATCAGCCAATTCCCTCAGTACCCTGGGATGCATCTCATCGGGTCCTATGGATTTAGGTATATTCAGGTTCTCCAGGTGCTCTTGAACCTGATTGTCACATAACCATGAGTTCTTAATCAGTTTTTGAGTAAAAAAGCTATTTTTTAAACTTGGAATTTTCTCCCAACTCAGATAAGCTCCTGAATTATTAATAAAAAAATCTTTATAGTTTTCAGATAACAGGAGCATTAGGCCAAAACTCTAATTCTTTCTTACTCAGAAAATAGCAGTTTTCTGAGTTTGATTTCCTATTTTCTGAGTGTGTTTAAATCAGGTATTCTATCAAAATCTATGATCTATTGAAATCTGAGAAGATAACTTCTTTTAATTTTTGTATCTTGTAACTTCATTATAATGTCTAAAAAAGTTAAATGAGAGAAAAAATATAACTAATTCTTAAAAAGTAATGGTAAAAATATTTTTTTCATAATTTTTTCATTGTCTTATTCCTGTATTTTTTAAAAAAATCTCCAGCTGAAATCTGGTTAAAAACAAGTGTGTCAAACAAAGCAATACCAAAGAAATTGTAACATGAATGAGCTTGACCAACTGGGAATAAAGTCAGGTGCTTACTATGAAAATATGGCCATCAAAATGTATCATGCCTTTAAAAAACAACAAAGAGGCTTGTTAGTCTCATCATTTAGCTGTAGGGAAAAATATAAAGAGAGAATTATAAAGAGATTAGGTCACTTGAGAGAGGGCAATCTTGTCTTTTTTCTGGCCTTATTTCACTGAAAGGTTATGGCTGTAATGTAAGCCAATGAAAGCTAAAATACTCCTTGTAACTAACAAGCATAATTTTTCCGTGGTAAAAATCAGTTTCACTGGAGGGGGTATCTAAAAATCAAAATATAGATTTCAGGGTGAAAAACCCCAGGGGGAAACCTGTCGTCTTAAGCACCTCACGCAATGTGATTTCACCATACTCAGAACACTTTCACAGAATGTATTGTTGGTTTGTAATTCTTGTGTGCTAAGAATGGATATTTTTTCCTTCTGTACAGTTTAAATCTTTATTCCACAGTGTATTTTTAAGTACTTTCCAAACAGCTCTTCTTTCACTGGTATTTTTATTCTTTCTAGATGAGACCATCAAAAACTCTCAAACTTGGCTTATTGCTGTTCTTGCCAGAGTCAATAGCCAAAGCACTCGGTGTTACAGCTTTTTGTCTCTTGATGTCAGTGGATGTGACTGCTTGCCTGACAGGTGCAGTGGAAAATCTGCACTGTCCTTTTTGGATTCAACTTTGCGTGGAAATTTACAACTGCTCGCGTTTCTGGCAAACTGAAGCAGTAGAAAAAAAGAAGCTCGCTCTTGGATGCAGAAAATTTATGGTGACCTTATTTTGGAATTTAAAATGAAATGACACAATCTTGGCCAAAAAAATTGCAACAACCTGCATCTGCATTCCTTCCATACAGTCTCTCAAGCAGCACATACATTCTTTCTCACTGTGAGAGCAGGGCCAACATATAAACTCAATAGAGTAATTTTTATTCTCCTCCAGAATGCCACTGTTGATTTTCACTCAGCACAACCCATCCCAACACCATGCATAATTTAGCCATTTTAAAGATATTGAGGCAGCTCTAATAGGTTCACTTCCATGTAAGTAGTTAGATTACTTCTATGCATTCTGAGTGCAGCTCTCTTTCAACTCTGCCTGAGAGTTAAGCTATTAAGAATTAAGCCATTACCATAAAAATAGTGATCTAGACTTCCAAGGAACCTCCTCTCTGAGATGGGGACAGCTTGCGTTTTCACACTGGCTTCCAAAATTTTGTTTATGTCGTGAAAAAGGAATTGTGTCTAAAATAGAGAGAATGTAGCAAAGTGATACAAAATATGAAATCCAAGCATCTGCTTCAATGAATATAAAGCACCTCATTCCCAGCAGACTGCTTGGTTCAATCAATGGTTTTCTCCTATGACTAATATTCTGCACCTTCTTCTGTGTGCAAACTCAAAGCCTTCTGTTTAGAAAATCATACGAATTGAGTGGATCCTTGCTAACAAAGCACGAAAATTCTTTGTTTGTTGTATTTTGTGTTTAAGTTATTGACAAATGAAAAAAATATAGAATTTTATTTCCATGACTGTGAAAATATATTTCTACCTTAGAATATCTCCTAAAATGACTGGTTTCTGATCATTCAAAGAGGAACACAGATTTTTGTATTACTTCTGATGATGTCCAAAATATTGGCCAGATACCAAGAATCCCTTTTTATATTGTCTTCAGGCGGGAATGAGGAATCCATTAGAATTGTCTGAACCAATAAATGATACACAGTGGCTCTGAGGACACATAGAGGATTCAAGGACTATGCTCTCCCAGGAACGTGGTGGCACTTGTTCCGGTGCTGACTTGATGACCTTCTAAGCACTTCCATCATCCATTAGCAATTTTATATTCAAGTGCCACTTTTGGAGCACAGGTGATCTTGGGCCTCTTTTGGAAGTAAAGGAACAAGATATAAATCTCAGGGTCCTGACTGCATTTAGATGCTCTGCAGCCCCTTCCCTCACCACCCCAGGGATTTAGTGGCCTGTGTGTTGAAGTCCAGCCCTGATGTGGTATAGCTGTGTATCCCGGGACCAGGATGCTGTGAGAAGAGCTGTGGGGGAAAGCTATGAGAAACCTTGTCAAGGGCCTTCCTTTCCATGGCTGGAGAGTTGCATTAAAGTTCAGGCACAGTCGTTGCCTATGCTACACTGTACGTCTGTGCCTGGTCACCTGGTACAATCAGGAACAAAAAAAGACCCTGTTCATGATGGCAATCTCCACAGGGATCTCACTCCAGTCCTTTAAACTATTGCCAGGAGCACAGGGCAGAAGTCTGGCAATGAAATTTGTGGCAGCTGAAGCCTTGGCTTTGCTGAAAAGAAGCCTGTATTTTAAATAGCCATGCTAGGAAGTTGTGTCAAAGCCAACATTATTATACCCAGTTGTGTCTGGAAAAGGAGAGAAAGACAGATATGCACATAAGAAGCTGGAGCCATAAGCTAAGAAAGAAGACCCATAATGAGTTCAAATTAAATTAAATTAAGGAAAGCAAACTAATGCTTTGGAGAAAAAGAATCCTACCTAGGCTTGTACAATGATAGCTTTTTAATTACCTATTACTACCAGGGAAAGACATCCTGCAGTCTCTGCATTTACTGCTTCAAAAACATTAGTGGGAAGCAAAAGGCAAATCTAATGGCAGGACTTATTATGGAAGGAAGAAGTAGCGAAACAGGAAGCATCATTATGCTCCAACATAAATCTATTAATAGAGTCTCTAAGAAGAGAGACTATAACTGGAAAAAAAAAGAAAAATGGGAAAAGGATGATCTTTTTCTTGCATTAGCCTTGGTATGGTAGCAAACAACTTACATGCTTTTTGTCAATGGCCTGGATATGCTTTTTAGCTGTTTCAATCCCTTTGAAGGTGGCTGTTGTAGCTGTGAGGGGCAGTTTGTGTTGAGTTTCTAGCATTTGGGCTCTTTCTCTCCAGGCCATTAGACAGCAATTCTTACAGTACTCTTAAGGCGATTCTCACTAGACTGAGTTATGATTAGTGCTAATTTTGGAAAAAGTAAATCAAACGTCATATATGAAAATTAGGTGATTGGCTTTTGCATATAAAAATTATCTTATGACCACGTTAATAGTTATTAAAGTTGTTAAGATAGTTAATTGTTAAATACCTTATAATTATGAAGTTTCCATGCTCTCTGTAAATCCATGTCCCTCCCCAGCAAATAATCCATTGGTGAAAGAAACTTTTGATGTACCTCAAAATCCACCAATCATACTGGGCCATGGGGCTGGACAGTGGGGAATTCTGGGACGGGCCAAGGGGGTATAAAGGACTGGCCTTCAGCGGAACATGCCCCTTTTTCCTCCTGGCCGAGCTCTTGAAATCATCTGCTGCTCTCCTGGCGCTGGGTAAGTGGGGGAGGGGAAGGACCTATCTCTGTTCAGAGACCTTTTATTTTATTTTAAGACAATTTTGCCTCAGATTAGCTGAAGTTAACCCAGTGCTGAAGATTTCCGCCGTGGGCCCATAGCCAGTTTGGCATCAAGGGTCTCTGATCCTGTGATCTCAGGGTTTTTTTATTATTTTAATTTAAGAATTTGGACTCTGTTATTTTTCCAATTTATTTTTCTTGTAATAAACAATTTTTTTTTAAATTAAAACAAGAGTTGTCCTTATTCCTGACAAACGTATAGCTGGGAATTGGTTGCAACTGTCTGTGGTGTGTCAGCTACATAAATAAATTTTCCATTTTTCTTTTCTTTTACTATCAAAACACTATCAGGACAGAAACTCATCCTATTTCATGGCAGAATTTCCAAGCCTTGCTAGATAGCCACAATTTCTCAGAAACTCTCCTGAACCAAGCAGGAAATGAGCTTGCAAAACCAACAAATATTGGAGTTGCAGCATCTGCAAAGTTTCTGCATCAGTACAGTCTAATATTTGAAACATGAAGCAGCAGGGCTGGTTGTTTACCTGTCTGCAAGCTACCAGCTGGCTTCTTCCCACTTGTTTGAAAAGTCAGCAGAAACACAGTGCCTCTCTTACCTCATCTTGTAAGAGATGTATCTTAATAGAAACAGTATGACACATGGCTGGAAAGCAAGATTAGCAGATAAAGCCAAAGCTGAGATGGGGATTTCCTCTCATATTATGCCTCAAATACATTGACAGCAATTGGGCTCTCCAAATGCTCAATGTTACCTACACAGACTTTTATGCCCTACATGGGCATTTCAATGCAGAACAGGCAAGGGGGTTGCTTGAATTACCAGGGTTATGGAGCACAACTGCAATGACAATCCTTTCTGTTGTATGGAATTTCAGATCTTATTGCAAGGCAAGCGTACTCAAACTAAACTAATGTACTTATGCACTTTATACATATTTTAAATAAATACAGACTAATAATAGTTGTTCCTTTTTTGACTAGATCTTTCTCTTCCATCCAGACCAGGAGCCACAGTCAGATCTCACATTTTTAAAACAGAGTAAGTTCTTTCTTTTAAAATTTAAGTTAATACTGATTTTTACAAGAACAGCAGAGACAAGAACCAAGCCTCACATTTCCATTTTATAAAAGTCTTTTTATTAAAGCTGTCATTCTAGCTTTCTCATTCCCTGTCTGCAAATTTACGTGCAGCAATTGCAATATTAGTCCTTACAAATGTTTGCACAGCGTTGAGGAAGCTTCCAATAGTGAGCTACCAAGAAAAAGAAAAGAAGAGCATTCCATTTTCTTATGTGCAACCTGTCACCCCTCCATTAAGCAGGTCAGATTTTTTTCATCATCTGCCATGCTCCATTGCACAGCAACTCTAGAGAGAATTCTAGCAGCCAAAAATGGGT
Organism: Aleadryas rufinucha; assembly: GCA_013397815.1. Classification (NCBI taxonomy): domain Eukaryota; kingdom Metazoa; phylum Chordata; class Aves; order Passeriformes; genus Aleadryas; species Aleadryas rufinucha. The sequence continues at coordinate 946,634 of VZTH01013865.1, forward strand.
GTTTCTGACAGTCAAAAATCAGGCAGATTTAAAAATATTCCAGGGAAAATATTCTGTGAAGACATTACTCTGGTACATGTGATACACGGCAGGTCCCAGATGGATCCTCTTTTGTTTATCACCTGGTGAGGTGTCTGCCTACGTGTCCCCAGTGTTGTAATCACCTTGTAGCAGTAATCGAAAACCAGAGATACCTGTGAAATGGAAAGTAAACAAGATCTTCGTTTTTGGCTTTGCCGAGGCAAATTTTCATTGCACATTAATATAATTCGTACTTTGTTGGTACACTTACTGTATACTCAAGAGTACATCCCCTTCCTTTGGGAATGTCATCACTTAGCAGGATGCTAAAAATGTGTTGAGAGAGCATCTTGCCTCACTTCAGCTCTATTTTTTCCTCTCTGTGTATGCATGTGTGCAAACTTTGGCAGCTGCCTTGGAAAATCTACTGTACATTTTTCCTCCAAATTATCTTTCCACCCCTCTCGTTTTTTAGAGCTATGGGTTTCAGACAGAATTAGCTCCACATGGGGCAATCACCTGTGTGGGTTCAGGTGAAATAATAATGAGAAAGCAGGTTTTTTTCTGCTTATTTCTACTGGTACTGAAGGTGACAAATTCTACTTCCTCTGCTACTCTTAGCTCAGCAAGTGGCCCCAGACGTTTTCAGACATTGAGAGGGTCACTAAATTTGGCTTTGTGAATTAGAACAGTGCAAATCCTAAAGCATGCAAATAAATGGCAAAGACTAAGGGGCAGGACCCTCAAAAAGATTTAAACCTCATATTCAGATGCCAAAACCAGGTATTACTGGATATATTAAAAAAATTCCCCCGTGAATAAATGGTTTAGATGGGAATTCAGGCCTTGTTCTGAGAGATGCTGTTACATCATGGAAGAGATACAGATTTAGGTTCAAAATAATTATACCACAGTTTTAGAAAAATCAAAGTGAAAGCAATCTAATGGAAAACCTTTTTAAAAGCAGTAAAAATGTATCACAAAATTTCAATGAAAACTGTTACAAGTCTAAAAATCTCTGTTTTTTGAAAAAAAAAAAAGAAGGAAAGGGATTAAATAGGACAGATCTGAACTGTGAGAAGAACAGAAAAAATATCCACTATTAGCAGTTGCCAAACATGTCTTGGAACTGTAATATAATTCTGCCTGACCTGGAAAAGAACCCTTCCTGCAAATCACAGTCCCCAGGTGCCAAGGCAATAATGAGAAATGTTAGAAATTGTACAGAAATAAAAAATCAGATGATACCATGGGCTCACTGAGCAGGTGCAGAATTAATGGCGCTCGGAGGGCGCCATCTGAGGATACGCTCTCCAGACCAGAGAACACTCTGAAACCTGTACCCAGTGAACCAGGTATTCACCACCTTTTATCCGTTTTCAGGCAGATTTGGTTGAATCAGTAAGGCAGGGAAAACTTGGGAATTCAGCAGCTAGAGAGGCTTACATGGGTTCTTGAAGAGATTTGGATGTCGTTAAAGAGATGGGAATGGGGGAAAAAATTAAGGTCTCTGTTCTCCATGTCACTGTGGTCCTGGGTGTTGCACAGAACTTGACATAGGAAATAGAAATTTGCTCATGGGCAGTTTCTCTGATGGTGGATTTGCTCAGTCTCAAACAAACAAACAAACAAACACCTTGTTATTCTCTCAATAGTGAGATATGTTTTGTTACTACCTGTAATTAAAGTAATTGGAACTTGTGGGTCCAGATGGGATCCACCCAAGGGTGCTGAGGGAGCTGGTGGAAGTGCTCACTGAGCCACTTTCTGTCTTTTATCAGCTGTCCTGGCTTACCAGGGAGGTCTCAGTTGACTGGAGGTGAGCAAATATGATGCCCATCTACCAGATGGGCTGGAAGGAGGATCCAGGGAGCTGCAGTCCTGTCAGTCTGACCTCCATGCCAGGGAAGGTGATAGAGCACATCATCCTGAGTGCCATCATGCAGCACATGCAGGACAACCAGGGCATCAGGCCCAGCCAGCACAGGTTGCTGTTTAAAACTTCCTTTACAATAAGAGGGAGATGCTGATCTCTTCCCTCTGGTATCTGCTGATAGGATGAATGGAAATGACTTAAATCTTCACTTCTTAAATCTTCAGGAGAAGTTCATATCGGATATTAGGAATAGTTCTTCAGTGAGAGGGTGGTCAGTCACCTGAACAAGTGCCCCAGGGAAGAGGTCATGGCCCCAGACTTGGTGTGTGTGAAATATTTGGACAATGCTCTTAGATATATGGTTAACTTCTAGGTTGCCCTGTGTGGAGTCAGTAGTTGGATTCAATGATCCCTGTGGATCTCTTCCAACTCTGTGTATTCTGTGATTTGATTCTGTGGTTCAATGGTTCCATTTCAGCATAGCTGGGGGGAGGAGCTGAGATCAGGGTGCTACAGTGGTAGGCACAAAGTAAAGAAGCAGCCTGCAGTCTGAAGTGTTACAGCACAGCAGCCTCTGGGCAGAGCTGGAGGTGGGTGAAGATCCAGTTCAAGCTTGTACAATGAGCTGTCTATAGGGTGAGTATCAGTAGGTGAGTTTGGTGGTGAGGGTGCCATTATAACCAGTGTGAGCTACTGCAGGATTCAGTTGCCTAAAAATGGGCTTCTGGTGCTGTGTGAGATGTCTCCTTGTCTCTGGAACATCCATGCAGTGTGTGTATGACACAGGACCCTCAGGAGACATTTAATCTTCTGGAAAAGCAGCAGGACACCAGGCAAGATAAGATACTTCTAGTGCCAACACTAGACCAGTTACTGTGAATCCTCCCCATGTCTCCTGGGGAACCTGCCCCTGCAGTGGATGGATCTAGAGGATTATTGAACAGATCTCAGCATCTGCATTCCTAACTGCATTGACTAGAGATATGGTCCCTTTGCCTGGACAAGGACATACACATCATCATTTGGTCACCCTCAAATATTTATTTTGTGCCAGTTGAGGTGGCCAGGGGGTCTTGCCTGCGCAAGCATATTTATCTGTCATTTCAGGTGGGCACATGTCCCACAGATGCCCTCTGCTCTGTCTTCTAGCCTTGTGCACACCTTGGATTTCCTAGAGTGTCTCAAATGGCAGTGGATGCCTACGTGTGAGCAAATAAACAGAGCCCCTAGCCCGAGGTTATCCTGCCTGGTCTCTAGCAGGATCTTTGCCCTGCAGCAGGACATAAATTCCCTGTGAGCTTTCTGCAATAGCTACCCTTGAGAGTCTCAAATAGCACAGGACACCTATGATTTAGGAAGCTGAATTGACCCTTCAACCTCCTTTATATATAATGGTGCCACAGACAGCTGCCTCATCATAGACAGCTACACTGTTCACACCTAAATTTAGGTGCCTGAATCACATCTTATAAATGGATTCTAATCCCATCACTAATGAATGTTACCTTCTTTAGTTGAAGCACCTCACTGCTCCGTCTCAGTTTCAGTAGCTGTGTAGCACCAGTGTTACATAAACTGTGCTGAGCTCCAGTTTATCTCATTAGTCCAGCAGTCTGCGTGGGAAATGTTTGAAGGCACACAGGGAATACAAGAAGGAGTTTGGAAAAGAGTCTCAGAGCCAGTCTGTGAGTGTGTGATTGGAAAACTATCTGCAATCAAGGAAGTTGAGGAAATATTTCTCCTTGCTAAAAAAAGGCAGCCTTTTCCTGGTATTGTCCCACACAGTTCATGAAACAGACGAATGGGAAGAGCTTTCTATGACTAACTAGCAGTGCAATAATGTGTTGAGATGTGAGTTGTTGCATAAGTTTCTTCAAACTTTTAGAAAGTGTTTTAAAGGTATTATTCAGGTGTGACAGAAGGATTTATCTAACCTGGTGTGCTGTACTTCCTTCCCTAAGGATGCCTAAGGATCTGTTGGACAGTCACATATTGAATCTCCCAGCTGCCCTCATTAGTGGGCAGCCTGTGACTGCGATGCCGTATTTCAGCTTGAAGCTGTAGGTGGTGCTTTTGGGAAGCCCTGTTTGTGCTGCTGGAGGGACTCATGTCTCTCATGGATGGGAAGGACTCTTGTTGAGACACCAAGAACCTGCCTGCCATGGATTGAGGAGAAAGTTGCCACACCACTTTCTGCACTCTAAGGAGCATTAGCTTTCATAGCAGACTCCACCTATCAGAAACATGACTTGGTAGAGAAATGATTAAATAGTCACCACCATCACCTCAACACCATGTGGTCAGGTGTAGCTACACAGGGGACTGCCCAAGTATACAGGAACACTCCAACCTGGGCCCTGTGCTATGGGAGGTGTCTGGGCCCTCCTAATGCAACAAGAGGGTTCTTAGTAGCCTCGCTCCCTCTTAGAGCAGGAGAATGAAGTTAGTCAATCTAATTAGCTTTAGCAGTTAGGCCAGGAGGACTTGGTCCAATAAAATAGCTCCTGGAACTGCTCTCCTACCCTGATGCCACCCTCCAGAGTTGGGTGACCAATACAGGGGCAGTCCCTGCCAGCAGGTCTGACACTCCCAAAAGCTGGTCTGACTACAAGGAATGGCTTTGATGGTGGGTACCTGGTACCATTCCTCTCACCTCCAGGCAGTGTGGAGCAGGAGCTGTTTACTATCCAAAGCTGTAAGATGAGCTCTGCAGTGCCCAGAGAAGGTGACCTGTGAAGTCTTTATGGCAGCCTTGTGTTGATGAAGGGAGCAGAGGAAAGCTTTGTTGCGGGACAGGATCTGGCCCTTTCTGTTGACTTGTCTGGGTATGATATGTAATGCTTCCCTAGTGAATGGATAGCATATTTATTCTGTCCTTAACCTGTTCCATTTGGTGTTCTAAAGCATTCCTCAGAGATAGAAGATCACAAATGTACACTGACAAGATGTGTGAACTTCTTCATAGAAATCCAGAATCTGTCCTAACTGAAATATCTGTAGTGAGCTCTGGAAAAGGCAGACTGATTTTGTCCCTGTTGCTGCAGGTGTCTGTTACTACAATTCAAAGTAAAGTAAATTTATTGAAATTCTGTTCTTAAACATAAAAGACTTTTGGCTCAGAGAGCCTCAGAACTTTTTGACATTTTTTCATTAATTATTTCTACTTCTTGTTTTAAGACTGTAACTGCTAGTAGGGTCATTTTCGTTATAAAATCATAAAGAAAATGTCTCTTCTCTGAACAACCTACAGTTCAAATAGGTGAAGTGTTGTATATTTTCTCTGTATTTTCTCTAAATATATGATGTGTTGCAAATTTAGAACGACTCAGTAGATGGGGCTGGAATTATTTGCAGTTGAACTAAAAGCCCAGTCAGACTCCATAAACTCAGTCAGCAATATCTTTGTGGGAAACTCTGTTTTTAAAGGGATCTCACAAGAGATACTTCGAACTACTTGCTCTGTTGTGGAGATGATTCTATTACAGAATACTGCTGGACTTGTTTTGAACACAGATTTTGGAAGATTTTTATCAGTGCTTGGGCTCTGAGAGATTTATGGACAACAAATGAGGTTATCTGAATAGTATGATGAAAGGACAACCTGCAGCTGTCCTGTTAATACTTACATAACAGCTCCTTCAGCCACTGTGCTGACTTAGCATACAAAGTTAAATGATTTATGTGAAAGGGCAATTCTGAAAGTTTCATGTTCAATTAACATATTCATGGCTTAAAAAAAATCCTCATGAAAAAATTAACTTTGTAAAAAAATATTTTAAGCAGACAGAGCTATCCAGGAGCTGAATTACCCAGTGCATACAGCTTGCAAAGTTTTGGAATTGCAGTTTAGTATAAAAAGTGGTGCATGTGCTGAAAAAATGGATCAGTTTCTTGCTTTTGAACACGGGAAAAAAAAAAAGATCTGTAAATTCCATTGTACCTATGCTGGGATCATCTAACCATTTCCCAAAATTTTCATAATGCTTGCAATTTCTCCCTACCTCCTGTGTTTCTCAGCTGTTTCTGTGGTTCAGCCTTGCAGGAGAAGAGCCATAGTCTTCATACTGTAGCCATCAGATTTACAGTTACTCTTATTCTTTCTCAGCTTTTTTACACAGATTTATTGTTGGCTTGCTCTATTTTTTTTTTTTTTTTTGAGCAAGCTGCTCGTTGTCATGCAGATGTAGAAATAATGAGGTTAATATGTGGGTCAGATTCATCGCTGAAGAGGAAAACAATATACATTTCCTGACAGTATAAATTCCCAGGACCTTTGGACAGCTGGCTGGAGCGTAGGAGCAGCCCACCACAAAGAGAAATGGGGACAGGAATAAAGAGAGCAGTGACGAGGTCTGGGCACTGCTGTCTCCCTTGGGAGCAGTTTTGGGCTCCTTGTGCACAAATGCTGCCATTTTTTGCCTAATGGCAGGGAGCTGGGGTACAGCTTGAAGGCACAGGGGTTAGGCTGAGTCTCCCGGGCTGTGGAGACCAAAACAATGAGGCAAAAGGAGGACATGGCTCCTGTCTACATGAAGGCTTTGTTATGCAGGAAGCCTGAGGTGTGAGAAGACAGGACCACATTTTCCCTGTGCCATTTTTCTGTAAGTCTTGAAGAAACCCACCGTAGGTAACTGGGTTGTTAAAATGAATCACACATCAAACAGAGAAGACACAACTGGATTTGTCCCTCTGTGTATTTTCTTTTATGCTGAAGTAGAACAAATAATGGAGATAAGCTGTGACAACAATGCAGGACCTGTATTTCAGGCTCCAAAAATTTCAGCGCAAACAAATTATTTAGGTCAATATTTCAAGCCTTGTCCTCACAAATGTGGTCCTGATTTGTAAGACAGATAGATAGAAGGGCCTGGGGTTTACTTACTATTGCTAATGAACATTTTTTAAAACTTTAATTATTTTTAAGAGGTTATTTATTAAGTTTTTTTCAATAGAGCTTGTTTGCCCTACTGTTGCAATGAAGCCTGTTTTTTCCTTCACTGAACTTTATGAAGAAATGTAATTTTCTATGTATTTCTATACTCTCCTTGTTATGCTAGAAATCAGTTTCCAACTTTTTCTTCCAAGTTTCATGAAGGCTTAGACACGTTAATACTGTGGAAGTTGCCAGATGGTGTTTTTGCAGGTACTATTTACAAGACCCATTTAAATGACAGTGTACTCAGACCTTAAAGAAATAATTCTTTTAATTGGTCTGTACCTGTTTCTAAAAGCCATGTTGAGTTTTGAAACATGGCAAAGCCTCTGAAATTCTCCCTTTAATTCATTCAGCCCAAACTTTGGAAATGCTCCTCTAAGAACGTGTGTAAGGACCATCGGGACTAAAGACAGACTGAAGCAAGTGAACAAATGTTTTCCCAGAGCTGGGCCTGTTCTCCCCTAATCAAATCCCTTTTAGGGCTCGTTCTGTGACTGCATCCCACAGCCCCCCAGACAAGCTCCCAGAGCATGTTGCAATGTAAATTATAACGTGACTAATTATGAGAAACTTGCCTTTAAATTTTATATTTGCTTTTAAATGGATGTTTGCCAAAATTGGTAACAGTTACAAAATGGGTATATGAGGAATCTTCCAAATAGGCATGCTCATATGAACATTGAGATAAACCCAGAACAGTTATTAAAATGTGAGGTTTTGTCAGTTATGGTTCTAAACCACATGTTTCAATTATTACTGAAAAAAAACCCCAACAAAACAATGGCGTGCCATAAATAGGAGCTTTGGATAAACTTTTGGCATCCAGGATTACATGATTTAGCCTCTAATTTCCAACACCTGCTTTAGATTATTAGCAGAGATATTCAATACTAATTATTTTGAGGTTTAGCAGCCATGCAAAACATATCTGTGAATAAGCTTGATAATTTCATGGCTCCTAGCCCTCAACTTCTGAGCTGTTTGTAACCACAAGGCGTTCAGTTGACACTTGGTGCTTTATTAAGTTTAAAGCATATACAGGTTTGGGACAATCTTGTGATTTTCCTCCTGATTTCCTTCAGTTGTATTGTTGTACAGTTTGCATTACTTTACCCAGCAGTGGGTGAATTTTTTTTGTGCTGGTGACCTGAATGAAAACCAACCTCAGAGAATTCTGTATGAAGTTGATATGGAGAAAAATAACTCCACACAAGAAAAAGAGCAGGAGCTTACTAATGAGTGCCTTACTAATAATTTTTGAACCTCTTCCAAAGCTCAAAACCCTTTGCTCAGAGGGAGCAGGACTCAGCATTGTTGCCTGCCCACTGCTTTTTTCCACTTCAAAATTCTGAGTCGGATCCACCCCACCCCTTTGCAAAGGCTGGTTATCACTCACTCCCACAGCTCATCAGTCCTGCTGGCAAAAATGACAGTGGTACTTACAAGGGCACAATAACCTTGGTGTCAGTGATAGCATTCACCAAAGAGTGGAGGCAAGGTGAAACAATAAGTTATATGGCTTTTTGCCAGCTGCAAATGTAAGCTTTTGTCGGACTAACTCCATATGTATGAATGAGGAACTAAACACAGCAAAACTATTCCCTTCCTGGGTCTCAGCTAGAGCAGGGATATGTGATCAGTGTGATCAGTGCAAAAAGTGGCAGTAGGAAGTAAAAGTAGCAAAGGTCCTGGGCATGTCAGAACTCCCTCCTTTAGCAAGTACTTCTCAAAGAAAAGAGAAGTGTTGCTGTGTGAAGTATTGAGGTGAATGCCTGGTGAAATATTGAGGAGCAGACCCTCCTGTTCACACTCAAGTTCAGCGACGTGATCATCTTCATATAGAAACTGCAGATACAAACTTGTAAATCCTGTTTCTCAGTGGTAGTCCTTGAACATGGAAGGGTTCTCACAACAGAAGCATTCTTGTGAACAAGAAGTCACATCCTTGTCCCCAGTATGGCTGGTGATGAAAGAAGTTATTTAGGACTTTCCCTGCAGTTGGAAGTGCTATGGAATATGGATTCAAATTCTGCTTTCCATCTGACCTTGGGAACTGTGCTTAGGAAGCTGTCTTTAGCATCACTGTCTTTAAAATCATCAGAGGTGAGACAGAGGTTAACTCCAGGTCAATAGTCCCAAGAGCTGAGTGGGCTCAAAGCTCCTCTATGGAGAACAATGTAAACTGCACTCTGTGAAGGGAAAAGTAGTTATATGGAAAAAAACCCCTTTTTCTGGGTGAAGTAGTCTGTGGTGCTCAAATCACATCTTCATATGCATCATCACATATGAAGAAACTGTAGCTAGAGACAGAAATACCAGAAATAAGAAATGTAATACTTATACTATGTCATAACTGTGATATTCAATAGAATATTACGACTCCTTGCAGGAAATCATACAGCTTCAGCATGGTTACAAAATGAAAAGAGAAAATATTTTAACTCAACTGAAAGCCCTCATATCTGTCTGTCTATCTATCTATTTATGTATCTACATACATTTTTTTATATGCATCCTTGCTGATTAAGAGAGTATTTTCCTCTGAAACGTAGCAGAACCAGAGGGGAAGTATAAATAGATGTCATGGAGCTGTAATTGTTTCTAATTCATTGGACAGGCTAGCTGTCAGCAAGATAAATGAATAATCCATAGATAACTCATATTGTCATATTTATGTGAGTGGGATTGAAAAAAGAAAAGAAGTCAATAAAAATTAAATTGAAAAGGCAAATATTGCTGCAGAACAGTTTTCCAAATGCGTGTGACAAGTGAAAATGAGATGTGACAAAAAGTGAAATGTGAAATATTTTAGTTTTTTCTACTCTTGTTCATATCTTTTAATATTTTATTGTTTATATGCCAAGCATTGGCTCAGCATATGGGCTCATGACTTTTATCTGTTTCTTATTTAGGCATGGGATGAGATGAGTGACATGGGTACAAAATGGGTAGATTTTCCAAATAACTTTTACTAGCACTAGTAGCAATGGAGAAACAAGTTCAAATTGAAGAAAGGCACAGTCAGGAATTCACTTAGGCATTTACACCAGGCATTCTGTGCAAAAATAATCCCATCTCCTCAAGAGAATACATTATATTTAGCAAGTGGGAAGGTGAACCAGAGATGATCAAAGTATCAGACTGAGAGACGTTGAGGAGAGAAGTGATAAACCAACCTGATCAGAAGGGAATGAAGTTCCCATGCTTGAGCAACAGAAAATATCCCGACTTCCCTTTCCCTCCAGCGACATGAAAGAAACATAGACAAGCCTTGTGCATTGCCACACTGGATGTATTATGTGTGTCAAACCTCTTTGGCCAGTTTTTCTCTTTCTTCTTTTGTTCTAACACCAAATGCTAGTCTGAGAGGCTTGAGATATTACAGCCACAAAAGAAACATTAATCAGATATTAGAAAATAACGTCTCCTGTACTGTACATTGCTGAGTGGATAATTGTGTTGTAGACTCAGGAGCTAAGAAGCCTGAAGTGTGGGAAGGGTGTGGTGCTTCTTAGGCATGAGAAATGCTGAAATGAGAAATGCAGCTCCAAAGGTCCATCACTCACGTAAGTACCTCTATAGCCCAGTAGCCACCTAATCAATGGTGCTGAGGCCAGAGGAAGCAGGAGGGAGGGTGTTACATTACATTACAGTCCATTGCATATGAACTCTGGAAGAGAGGGTGTAGAAAGTCTGAACACAAAACCCAGCAGTCAACGAAAGGACTTTAAACCATCCTGAGACCAACATCCCTTTGTGTGGATGAATCAGACAATAACAGAATTTCAGAGGGGAGGGGGATGTGTGTTATTTCTGGTGGGTAACCTTCCAAATCATCAGTATAATGCTGAATTAACTTGTTTCAAAACCGTGTATCTTTATGTAAAGAGTGCTGCCTGTTCTAAAAATAAGAGGCCTGACTCTGATCCCATTCATAGCTCAATGAATCAAGGACACTCCCAGCAAGATGCACAGAATTTCTTTAGTTGCAGAACAAGGGAGTGACAGACTGCATTCTGGGTGCATCCCTGGAGATGAGCATGTGATCTGTAGCTGAGTCTTATTCTGTAATGGTAAAAGGCTTTTTGAAATCCATTTGCGTCTATTAGTGCTCCCAGAAAATTGTGCACTCATTCATTTTCTCAAAATAAATATCCTGGACTTAATGGAGTGTAGTGTCCTTTCACTACCAGTACCCAAGAACTCAAATTATGCATTATTAAGCTATTAAACTGAACTGAACAAGAAGAACTGGCACTGGCAAGACCGCTGTTCTAAAATGCTTGGTGATAAGCTGTGGAAACATTAGCAAGTGGTTATAAAAGCGCCATCTCCAACCAGCTGCTATAATTTTGTTTTCTCCCACAGTTAGAACATATTTATGAGCACATTTTATGCACACACACATCTATGCAGAGGAAGGCGCATGCAGGGGTCTACCTGTGCTGTCACACACTGAGCTGGCAGGGGATTTCAGCAAGCCAGCTCACTCCTGAGCATGTTGCAGGCTGGGTCCTGCAGAATTTCTCTCATAAGGACAGTGCTCCCTCTAAGTAAGTAGTCTCTAAAATGCCCCCTGAAATCAGAGACCTTCATAGACTTCAGGATGTAAAGCAAAAAACCTTCCTAAGCCCCCATATAGCCACTGGCATATTTTGATGACAAATTAGTCATCACCTGAGCTTTTCTGTATTTATTGTTCCATTTGCTGTGCAGGGAATATGGAAAGGGGAAAAATCGGATATTGTAACAGATATTGTTACACTCTTGCTAGGTGATATGATCCATAAACTTGAGATTTTCAAATAAAAAGCAGATGGCAACATTTCAAAAGGCTTCAGGGGTGTGCAAATATCACAAATGATCATCTAATGATTCACCTGCTTGAAAAATCAAGCAAAAACTAAGATATTGTTGAATTCAGTGCTAACCTATTCAGTCCCTTGCTCTATGCCTCTTACTTTGGGTGCTGCTCAAGATCCACAGCCAACCTCCATGATCTTTGCTTCACACTAAACTTGTGGCAAAGCAGTGCCTTCATTGCTTTGTCTGCAATGCTGACACCCACTATCACATATTTCATTTATTTTATCACTCTTTCTATTTTTATTTTCTGACATCAATTTTATAGGTGGCAAATGTTCCCTTGAGTTATGACTGAGTTGCATCCTTACTCTTTCCCTAGCACATGTATTAAAACCACATGTTGGTATCTGCTGGCTTGAAATTGCCACAGTATGGAGTGAAAAGAGCAAATAAAAATGCTAATTAATTTTGCAGAGCTGATGGTGGAGCTGAGCCAGAGCTACTACTCCTCTCTACTTTTAGAAGGAGTTTTATCATGAATGAGCCCAAGAAGAAAATATATTCTCTTGTAAGGATATAGTAAAATACAAGTTTATACTATACCATATAAAGTTGTAAGGAGTTCACGACAACTGTGCTGATTCCATCAATAAGTAGTTAGAGATTTATGACTGCAAATAATGTTTTTCCACTCAGGGATGAGCTCAGCACCCGTTTTATGAAACACTGACATGGGCCATTACAGCTCAGTACAATGAACTAGGGCATAATCCGTTCACCTGCCGGCTCGAAGGAAAAGCACTGAACCCTTTCAGGCATCATCATGCAAGGAACTGGCCAGAGATACATTTTCCAAAGCATTATCCCTAAGAATCATACCTGAATCTCTGCTACATGCTTTAAATATGAGTAGTTTGATCACATATTTGCTGAGCACTTAAGGTCTCTTTGCTACCATTGAAATGAAACTGCCTTCACCCACATTTGTTCGTGTCTGCGGTCAGCACATCTGGGTATATGTCTGAGGCTTCAGGGATTTGCTTGGTTGGTGTCATTCTGGGATAGGGTAGGGATGCTGGCTTATGAGGGGAGCATCAAGTAGAAGACCCAGCTGGGCTTCTTAACTTGTTCCAGCAAGTTTTCTTTCCTTCTTTCCAAACACAGTCATGAAATAAATTTGATCAAAGCAGAAACTCATGATAATCATAACCAGAGTATCTCATAATAATGGAAATTATGTATGGTCATTTCAGATTGGAGCAAGGCTAAATGCACATTCACTTATTGAGGAATGTGGATTTATTGTTCCATATTATCAGCCATTAACATTAGGAAAGGAGAAACCCTCTCCTACAGTAAAAAACATACAGATGTTCAAGTGAACTTTATATCCAATAGTTAGTTCAGCTGGAGGCAAGCAGGAATTTACTTTGAGACTGCAAATAATTCTGAGACATTATAAAATGATGTACATTTTTGTTGTACACTTTGGACAAATAAGTACTCAGTATTATTTATTGAGGTAATAAATTCCCCAAATCCACTCACAGAGTTCTGATTAACTGATGATTGACAAAGTGTTTAGTGTCATAGATGTCTGAAAATAAAGAATGAAAGAAGAAAGCTGTATGTAGTGAACTCTCCTGAAAAGCATTTAAATGCATAGGAATTAGATGCTCAGAATCAGTTTATTATAAATATGCTCTTTCACCTTCTGTGTATTTTTGTTCATCCTTTCCCAAGCCTGCTTTGGCCCTCCTGTGGAGGGATGTAGGAGGCAAATATATCCAAAGGTTAGTGGCATTAGAGAAGTGTTTTTTTGAGATAACCTGTAAAAATGAGAGCATGATGCCATAACTGAAGTGCATTTTCAGTCATGTTAAAATAAGCCTTCATCTTTTCTGTGGGATAGTGATTTACCCCTTCATTTTTAACTCTTTCCTTTTATAGGTACTACTGTGCTCTCAAGTTTCTTATTCTCTCCAGTTCATTTTGGTCCCTACAATGTTTTTCCATTTAACAGGCATTTAATTCCACACTCTGAGGAGTATTTTTCTCTATTCTTTAGGACCAGAAGTCTACATGGACTGATAACAATGTACTTTCTGCTTCTCTGTGCTTTTTTTTTTTTTCCACAAGCACTTTTCCCAGTTCTTAGGAGAAATGCCAATTGGAGGATGGTTAGTTTCCTATGTAGCTTTTGACTCTGCTATCCCACTTATTCAATTCTTCCTTTCTTTGTACCAGCACTAAAGACCTCAGTACATCCTTACCTTGAATCCTGTGGTCTGGAAAAAAAATTGTTTTGCTTACAACAAATGAAAACTGCTGAACAAAACCAGTTTTTGAAAAAACCAAACCAAACCAAACCAAACCAAACCAAACCAAACCGGTGCAAGAGGTGGAAAGAAGCGCTCTCCAGCGACAATGTCGTTCCTTATACCTGGCTTCTGGTATTGTTGCACTTAAGAGCTTGCTGGATATTGGACAATGCAGATCCTGGATACTGCAGAGGTGCCACAGAGCTCTCCTGACAGAGCATTCGTACACTGGCTAGGGATCACAGCGAGTATGGATCACAGTAGCCTGTCACCTCCGTGGGGTACCTGCATTTGTGTTCATCTCTTGGGCCATATTTTTGAGTTGAGTGAAAAGATGGAACTGTTTTCAGAAAATTAGCCCCGCCTCACAGCAAAATCTCCATCCTCACCCCTACATTTCAGTCTATCTTCAGTCAAGCACTTTAGTCATGCTCCTCTCTTTGGCCAGGTCTTTGGGAAAGGGGAAAAATGTATCAGCAGAGACTATCCAAAAAACCAGAGCTTGCCACTCTGAGGGGGCAGCCTGCCTGCTGCCAGAGACCCCTCTGCGGGGTCTGTCCCTGCTGCCGGAGAGCGCCGGGGACGCGCTGCTGCTGCGGGGACGCGGCCCTGCCCTTCCCTCCTGTGGAGCCCGGCAGTTCCATCCCTCTCACCTCTCAGACCCGGCCCGACACTCGCCCCACCGCCTTGCACTGCCCCGTGTCCCCGTGTCCCCGTGTCCCCGTGTCCCCGTGTGTGTCCCCGTGTGTGTCCCCGTGTCCCACGGGTGTCCCCGTGTCCCGATGCCGACACACGATGGCGCCGCAGCCCCCGCGGTGCCGCCGGACGGTGCCTGCCAGGCGGCGGCGGCTGTGGCCCGGGGAGGCTTTCCCGGCTGGGAGAGATGCGAAGCCAGGCAACACAGACATCCCCACCTCTGAGTGACCGTCAGGGCACTGACAAAGGGAGGCACGAGCACATGGATGTCCTCGGCGGTGCTTCGTGCCCCTCAGCTGCTCCCGGGGCAGTCCGATGTCTCACACAGCGGCTGAGCCCACCAGCTCGGGGGGCTGTGCTGACTGGGGAGTCAGACTTGCAAAAAGAAGAGGGGGGGTGAGGTTTTTTTCCTCTCCAGAGGCAAATTTTTGTGAGGGTCCGGGCTTGGAGAAGCTGTTGTGTTGTGACAGGAATATGTGTGGGTTACCCACATGTCCTCTCCTCTTGGGACTCACCTGAAGAACAAGAGAGACCCAGGTGAAAAGGTGGCACAAAGCCTTGTTAGCTGAAATGCGCTCACTGGACTGAAGCAGAATAAGGAGCAGTCAGCATTATGTGTGTATAGTACACACACACACACACATATTTATATATTTATGTAATGTAGTCTAAGGACATTACTGAGATTTAAATGCAGAGAAAAAAAGACTCAGCTCATTTTTTTTTTAATAAGCCTTCGACTTCATACTCTTCTGTGCCTTCAAACACATGCAAAGTAAGGCCTAGCAAAATCTTTTGCTGCAAGCAAAAATCAAGGAGCCCTCTGAATGAACCTCTGTGCTTCCCTGCTGTGCTTGCTTTTCTTAGCTGAGTTAGGTAAAAACCCATCAGAATTTGCTGTTGTGCCTCTGTTTCTCCAAAATCTATTACCACTGTGGAAAGAGGGAAGGAGTGAAGGGGGGAAGGGGCTGTGTAATGCTTCACATGGCAAGGAATTCAGTCAGGGCAGTCTGAGGTGCAGAATGAAGGCTGCTGTGACTTTATCTGAAGGATTTTGTAGTGCCCCTATGACTGTTAGGAAGCAGGAAGCAGCGATGCCCTGGATGTGAGCTGAGGAGGATCAACACCAGGTTTCCTGCTGCTGAGTCACTGCCCAGCCATGCCTGGCACTGGGAGCTGGGCACTAGGGCAGGACGTGTATAAATAAACTGCAAGGATGTGCGCTACTCCGATAACAGCGTGTCTGAAGCAGTTGTCCTAAAGGCCTTATGCCAGCAATATCAGAGAATGGGGATTTGGATCTGGAGATAGGAAGAAATGCAATATTTTAGTGGGGAAAGGCCATCATTAGCTGAAATTGGCCATAAGCAATTTATTGCCATTTTCAGAAAGAGACTGTTTGATAATAAGGTACTTTTCTTCCCCACCCTTCCCTAAGTATGAAAATATCCCATTTGGCTGTGCAGATCTCCAAACTGAAGTCAAGCCTGGAGGAGGTGTAGGAGTTGCAGATATGTTCTCATTTGGCAAGGGTGGAGCAACACCCAGAGCTGGATTATTGTCAGTCAGGCTGACAAAGCAGAACAAAGCATCGCCACAACAAAACATTGCTTATTTGTGACTGCTGGGCTCCTGGTGAAGAGAAAATCCTGAAAGAAATTTAATGGTCCTTTAAGAGAGCTCTTAAGAGGTTCTTTCAGCCCTGCAAGTTATTTTCATTAAAAGGCTGCTTGCACATGTTGAAACTTGCATAACTGTAAGTTATTACTTGTTATTGTTATATGTTGCTGAAAAAGGAGTATGTAAAGACCTGCATTTTTAAAGGGCTTGTGAGAGACAGCTGGATCTAGTTATGTGGGGCAGAATTATGCTAAACAACAAGACCAACAAGAATATAAACAGTGAAAGGAGCAAGATTTCATATGGAGCCTGATGTCTGGTGTACTGCCAAGCAGCCCTCCTTTCAGCTCTCCCTGCCCCACGAGCTTCTGTTCCAGTTGCAGGCAAAAACAGGGAAGAAAATCTCGGTCTTTTCTTTCAAGGCATCATCAAAGACTTTCACTACATTGTCAAAGGAGGGCAGTCTCAAGCAAAGCAAAAGACTTAAAAAAGTGAACCCCTGTGAACCTGAGTGTTTATGGAAAATTCTGATAAAGGTGCTTCATCTGATGCTGAGAGGTCCCTCTTGGTACAAGCCACAGTTACATTTTTCATAGCCACAGGGGCGAAAGGGCTCTCCCCTCTGAATGCTTTTATAGGAGATGGTGAAGCAGCGATGCAAAATCATAATGATTAGAGCACGATACATAGCAGACAGCAGAAATGAGCTGATAGTCTGGTGAAAAGAACAGTAAATAATAAACAAGACCATTGAGAAATATGAAAAACTTAGGCTATTCTGTAGCTAATAGATAACAATGACAGTACCCTGAGGATAAGCGTAGGAGAAAGCAATGAGTCTTTTCATAGCAGTATATCTTTTGTAGAATAAAAGGCAACAAAATTCAGTGAAAAACCCTCAGAAGACAAGTTGTCTGTATGTGTTATTAATGCAGGAGGAAGAATTGAAAGTGTCTTTGGCCCCAGAGAGAGATGTGTGTGCATCACCCGTCTGCTCAGAATAAGGGCAAAAAGGCAAAGCGCTGAATAGTGAAAGAAATAATGGATGATCACAAAACCCAGACATAAATCTGTTAATAGGATGAAGTATGAGGCAGTAGTGGCAACTGGCTAAAATTAAACCAGTGAATCTGAACATTAAATGCTTCTCCGGTGCACCTTGTTTGTTGCACTGGGAATACACTGGAGATGCAGCTGACAAATGGTGTTTATTAATAAGCTAATATACTGAATTTGAACTCTGAGAGGGAAATAAAGCAAATGATTGACAGCACTGAACATTTTCTCTTGACAGTTTGTGTAGGACACAGAGGCACAGTATGTGCATCCCTCTCAGGCAGGTTGCTCAGGTCACCAAATGCTTCATGCCAAGAGGCAGCAAACTCATCCACTCCTCCAGACTCAGCACCAATGTGCCTGCCCTAGGGAGCAGTTGCTAGAGCTGTGCCAGATTTTTGGGGCCCTCTGCACTATGCCGCCCAGGAACTACATCAGTTTACAGTACAGTGACCTCTAGGACCAGAAGACCTTAGACAATTTGAACATCACCAAATAAATGTTACATGATAGGCAAGGTTTTTCATTCAGTTAGTGCATTTATTGATATCTATGAATTTATGTTAAGATAAATATTTTATTTAGGCTAGAAGAAAACCCTAATAAAAAGAATATAGTGCATGGATAGAAAGCAAAAAAGCCTGAGAAAACCCCCAAATGCAAGATGTTAAACTCTGTGGCAAGAATTCAGATCTTTGTTTAAAAAAAATACGTAAATAGTCAAAGTCTGCAGTAGCTGTAGACAGGTGTCATATTGCTCAGTGAGGTACCTCACTTCTTGTATTGTTTCTGACAAAGATGACTTTCTGAGAGAAGACACCAAACAAAACCCTTTGTTACTGAGGATGGCCATGTTCTTACAACCACATCTGCTTGAAGAAGCCATCAGAGTGGAATCTGTATTTTTCTTATGCAAAACCACCCTAGAGCTGGCTGAGCACAGGTTGGTTTCCATTTTAAAAACTCCCCCAGACCTGAGTGATGCTTTGGTGAAGGGTGGTGATGCTGAGCTGTCTGAATGCAGAAGAGTTTTCATGACATTTTGCCTTCTCTCTCTGTATCTCCTACCTAGTGAGGCAAAGTTTTCCACCCTGCCTTCCACAGCACAAGAGACCTAGAAAGCAGGAGTTGAAGGCAAGTCTCCAGCTATCTAGAGATACTCCCCCTCCTGAGTCTCACCTGTAACTGGAATTTCTTTTGTGTGAATAGCCCACGTTTTTGGTTTTTAATTCTACCAGAAGCCTCAGGCTTTCATAAGTGGTTTGTCAGAGATGCAACAAGAGCATTAGAGCAGTACCAGAGCATTAGAGCAGTTCCATAGCTGACTGTGCTTTCTGGATTCCTGACTTCCTCCCACCACCCCAAGTGCTTGTCTCTGCTCAGGACTCATGGTCAGGCACTTTTCAAAGCTTTCCTACATCTTGCCCAACATTTAAGGTTTTTCCTCTGTCTTCTGGGCATCTGCAACTGTTTGGGTGGACCAGACATAAGTGTTAGTTCAGGTGAAGCTAAGCAGGCATTTACTTTTAGATTGCAAGTAATTTTGGGACGTTATAAAATGGTTGACATTTTTGTTATATTTTCTCAAACACGAGAAGCTGTTTTATCTGCAGCTGTTTTATGTCCCCGTACACATGTGATCTGTGATATTCACAAGTATTTGAAACATGAAGGGGCCTATGGGGTGCTTTAGATTTGTTACAACACCTTGAAATCAGTGGAGAGCTGAGAATCTAGGCCACAATGTAACTCTGATGCATTTTTGTACATGCATTCAGTTGCTTATTACATCTGTGATGAAACAGAAGCACTGAATTAAATGGGTGAAAATGTGAATCTGCAGAACATATGTTCCGCTCTTATAAATTCTGCTTAACACTTGCTTTGTCCTTAACAGTGCAGCTTCTGAGCTCACTCTGAGTCTTCATATGTTTGTCCTCCCAAAATGCCTCTGGGTTCACTGCTGTTGTCCACATTCTATAGGGTGTTCAGGAACAGGCAGATAAGGTGAACTGCTTGATGACAACCAAGTCATCTTGTAAGTTCCAGTTCAGTGTGTGGACTTGGGGATTATTTTCTGTGCCAGACATTAATTGTTTTCATAAAGGGCCTAGGGAATACAATTTCAGACTTCTTGAAGCTCAGTTGTGAAGATCCAGAAATTTCTGGAGATCCAGAAATTTCTCCTGTCTCATTCCCCACTGATGGTGTGCCATGGGCCTTCTCCATCTCTCAGGCTAATTGTCATTTCACCTGTAATTCCTTCTCCCACATCAAGTATCCGAGACAGTGATCTAATATGCTGGTAAAGGAGAATCCTGAGAGAAACAGAGATTTGGTTCTACAGACTATAACTATTCATGTAATTGGCTATCATCTCTATAATTATGTTTTGTCCAAAAGCTACATCAAACTAAACTCACTGGGGAACAGGCTATCAAAATTTAATAAACTTATCTTAGGGACAAAATTTCAGGTATTGTTTTGAGAGAACAAAAATACAGTAAAATATTATTTTCATGGTGGTTTTGTGTTTTTTATGTTTCTTTTACAATGATGAGCAAGAGAAGGTGTGATGTCAAACACTACATTTATGAATTACATTGTGATAGTCCCCTTTCCATTTTGCAGTGAAGTGTGAGTGAACATATCCTGTACTTTGTCTCATATTAGTAAGGGACTCAGTGAACCTTCCGTGAGTCTTTTTGTATAAGTAGCCCATGTCAATATGAACATTTCTCAAAGAAGAGCATTCACGCTTTTTCAGATGTGTACAAATCCTTTTTTTGGTTTGGTTTCCTTTTTTTTTTTTTGGGGTTGCTCTCTACGTTGCCAGGGGTCCATTGCTGATTTCCTTCCCAACTGGGGGAGAAATTGTGATAATTTATGGGAAATCTCTGTGAAATGCCCTTTTTCTGGAATGCTTCCATTAAAAGAGAGTAGTTCCATCTCTTCAGAAGTGGGCTAGCTGGAACTCATGAGTGAAGTTCTCTGTGGGAGAAGTTGAAATTAGCCAGTGGTGGATTTTGCCTCTGAGTAAGGCCACCAGAGCAATCTGCACTGCAGAGCCCGTGCCCTGCTGTGGTGGGTTCTGCCTTTTCCTGTGCCAACAAGAGCAGGGCCTGGGCTGCCCCGTGGCGGGCTCCGAGGCTGGAATTTGGGTAGGTTGTGGAGCCCTTTGAGTTTATCAGATCCTGCGCAAAAAAGGAAGGCAGCTGGATCTCAAGAGATATGGGGAACACAAGCACTTCAAATGAGACGGAATTAAGTGAAAACTGATCTCTGGAAGTTCAGAAGGACGTGCATGTACCATGAGAGGTCTTCCGAGTAAATCTATAGAGTTGCAGCAAAAAAATCTGGTGGGGAAAGCGTGATGTTGCCTTGTGAAAATTAGCTATTAATTAAACAGCACCGTGCCTCCTTACCCATTCCCCATATAAGATTTATTGATTTCTAAACAGAGTAATTTATGAGACTGGAAGGAAGAATTAGCAAGTGCCTATCAGACAATTTATATTGGTGGGTTTCAACAGGAGAGCAGACAGTAAATTGCTGTGACTCGGTGCAGTGCTGTGAGTAGATACAAATTGCCAGCCCACCGATACTTCAGAGCCCTTAAGTGCCAACACTTATTGATTAGTATGCGCTTTTTCCTGCTAATGGCACCAATTTCTGAACAGCCAGGGTATGATTCTGACATTCATTATACTTCCAGTGTCTTGAAGGGGACTCAGCTGTTTTTGTCCTTTACTTCTGTAAAAATCCTACCTAGTGTCACTAGTGTTCTGCAGACCTGAGTTACAAATACAGTGACAAGAAGCTAAGGTCAAGGCTGCTGCCAGCCACCACACTGAAAATAGCACCAGCAGTGATGTGTAATAAGCTGTGCATGTTTGTGTGTAGTTAGAGAGCTGGGTCAGTAGGAAGAAAAAGGAGGAATAAAGGCTGATGAACATTCTTTCTGCCCTGTTGTCTCCCAAACCCACACAAGCTTCAGTCATTTTATACTCCCTTTTGTACCTTGAAAGAAATTCTTTAGCTATCAGCCAGCATCTTACCCTGCAAAATCCTCAAAGAAGATAGATTTCACCCTTCTGTTCCCTGGGAAAGGACACTATTGATTCCCTATCACTAAAGATAAACAGATTTAGTATGCTAAAATACACAGTCATACCCCCCTCCAAATCTGTTAGCCGAGATCAGAAACAGACTCTCTGGGTCCTGCCAGCAACCAGTCTTGTCCTGGGGTCAGCCACATCTCCTCTTTCCCCAGCAGAGGATGGGCTTGCAGAAGCATATGCTGAGAGCAAAAAGGCCCAAAGGAAGTTTTGTCTCCCAGGTGTATTTGTGCCAGGAGCTTAATCTGAAGGGCAGTGTCAGAGAAACCAACTAGGCAGAGCTATCTCTACAGAATGGGAGCAGGGTTTGGATGGACAGGAGGCTGGTGAAATGAAGAGAAGCTGAGCAGTTCCTCCTGGCTGCTCTAATAGGAGTTCCCTGGGCTGCTGCATACAGAAGAAAGGGATTTCTTCAGGCCATGCCCTGGCTATTTATGTCAGGTCGTGAAGCTGTACAAGCATGTAGGTTTGTTAGGTGGAGAAAGAGGAAAATGTGTTAAGAAGGGAGGAGTCTTAAAATACACTTGTTAAAAACAACCAATAACAGCTACAAGGTGCCAGACTGTGTGAGCAGCTGGTATAACACCTACATACATGGGAAACAGATAGCAGTTCCACTTCTGGCACTTTTAAAATTCTTCTTAACTATCACTTAAATTTGTCACACACAAGGGTCAAAGAGATCTCGTTCTATCATTCACTGTGCCCATCTCATCAAACAGCCAGGGTTTCTTACAGAGTAAAGGGCTTCGTTCTCTCTTTACAGAAGTTCAAGTAAAACCAGAAGAAAAGAAAAATATTTGTTCTTACTTGTCATCACTTAAGACTTGCATGAGCCTGAATATCCACTAACTTCCTCAGCCTAAGAAATATAAACAGAAAACTCTTTGTGTTGAAGGGAAACACACTTTCTGGAGGGAACAGAAAAGAAAAGATTGGTTTCACCTTTGTGATCAACACGGTCACTCCTTCCCCAAAAGTTTGTTCCTTTAAAGTATGTGGGAATGGTGAGGCTACAGAGAGATTTCAGAGACAGATAAACAGTGGAAGGGTGAGACAAAGATCCAGAAATCTCGTTTTGTCACAATCTGCAGCTTCATAAGTATGTCTCACCATATTCCTAGTGGAGACAAATCATAGATTTTTTTTAAAAAAGGTTATACAACCCTGCCATAAACTTCATGGGATGAGAACAGGAAGAAAGCAGTAAGAATGCAGTTACATGATGAGACATTATCCTTAGAGCTTTCCAACTAATGGCTGACACCAGCTCACAGAGAAACTGAGTCTCCGCAGGTGTTCAGAACTCAGCTGCATCTGCACAAAGTACATGGGAAGAACGTTGTTCAATTTTTGAATATGCAAGGACATCTCCTTGGGGAAACAATGGCCTTAATGAAGAAGGAGTGAAAAAAATTCATTAGTCATAAAGAAATCTTGGTGAGCCACCCAGTCACTCAGGAATTTAGGATGATTCTTGTTCCCAGTAAGAATGCATATGACTTTCAAAAACACGTAAGAAGAATGAAGTGTTGCAAGAACCAGATCTGAAGGAGTGGGTAAACAAAGGGAATTAATCTTTGGATTTTTAAAGTCAATTAAATCCCCCATTGAACTAGAAATCTGACACCTGAATAGTATGACAAATCAATGTGGCTGCCTTTCAAAGGCTGTTCTCCATCTTCTTTTGGTTAGTCCCAAAGAAGGATGAAAACCAGACTATGCAAAATACTTCCCAAACTAAAGTGCAGTCTGGCCACAGGACCCTCTTGACACATTGTGATTTCAGGATAATGTAGCTCACAAGTCACAATGCTGTGCCTGCTCCCATGTACACATTTTGTTCAGCTTTTCATTCATCTCTTTGTTCAGGCAACTTGAATTGCTCAGCACGTCTGTTTGGGCTTTTCAGAACAGGCTGATTCCTCGCTGGAAGATAAATGGTAGATGTACAGTTTGAGGACATTCGTTCTTAGTTTACCTTAATCAGAGCCAGCCAAACCCAGGAAAGTGTTCTTCAGAGAAACATGTAATTATTTTGACATTTGGGTTTGTTCCAGTTTGAAATGAAATAAAATTTGTCAAAATTTCTAGAAGAAATTCTCTATGAAGAAATAAATCACACAGCAAATACCAACAACACAGTATTCTTGCAGTGCAATATGCCTCCTCAAGAGGTAGATGTGCAAAGCCATTTGTTAAACTATTGTGCAGATGGTGCTGCACCATACTTGGCATAGTCCAGAATGAGGTCTTCCATGGATCCAAAAGTCCATCTCATCTTGAACTGGGGCTCTGAAGGGTTTTGGGCCTCTCAGGTTATTGCTTCCAGGACAGAAAATGTGGAAGTGATGATGAGGCAGTCCTGCACTGTGACACAGTGCTGCTGAGAGCTGCTTTACCACACCACTACTGGCTCATGAGGCAACTTCCTGATAGAAATTTGAATTTGATTTAGCTGAAGTCCTAATGAGAAAAAACACCACATCATGTTATGAGTTTTATGAATCAAGACCATCTAATTAAATTTTTTCCAATAATTATTTGCTAGTGACTGCTGTAATTGTTCTCTCTGTATGCTTGCACAGAGACCCCCTTCACTCTGAACAGAGGTAGCAAATGGCTGTGTTCATTCTCCCTTCAGAGCAAAGCCAAAATTTGCATCACTTAGTAGTTCCCTACAGTCATGACATTATGTTAGTTTCCTCATCCCATGCTGATCCCATCTGCTCTGTGTAAGAGGCCTCTGGATCTGAAACACACCTCCCCACGTAGGCCCATGGCTTCATTTTGCTGAGTCTGGCTGTCAGTAGGCAGCTTGGAGCACTAGGACGTGGCACTTTCGAGTCAGGGTGGGTGCACAGCAGAGAGCAGCTCTCACACGCTTCCCAAGGCAAATAAAACACAAATAAAAGGAAAGTAAGGTTGTTTCAAGGCCAATTGTCTGCACAAGTTTGGATGATGGTCTTTTTTTTTTTTTTGGCAATTGCTCAGACCAAATTCTGCAGTCAGAAGACTGCAGAAGTCAGAAGGCAGTTGGGAGAGTTCAACAGTGCTCTTTGCCTTGTTTGGGATCATTTGTCAAACTGGCTTGGTATTACGGAGTGAGATGAATGTAATGTACCTTTGAAAATGCTTGCATTGCTTTTTCTAGAATATCCATGTCCAGACATTTACGGAATATGCAGTTTCCTCTTGGTTAGTATATTCTGTTAAATGCTGCTGTGTTATTTCAGAAATGGGCAGAATTTTTGCTGAAGTGATTTTCCTCCTCACTTGGAAAGAAAATGTAACTTAGGAGGTAATAATTGTTTATCTGCTATAATATTTGAATACATATGTAACTGAAGTCAAAATTTATGTAAGGTATTCTTAAGTTCTGTTTTTGTTTTTTTTTTTAGGATGGGGAGGTTTGCTGGAGAGGAAGATTATATTGGTGCCTGTAGTCAAGAAGATATCAATGTGAATTCAGATTTTATTTGGGAAGAGAGAAAGGGAAGGATGAGGAAGAAAGTGTTTTTCAACACTGTGGTTTGCATAAGGCTACAACCTGTGCTTCATTAGACACTAATGAATCTAAACCCTGCTCATGATTAAGTGGCTTTGGATTTTTGAGAAGACGTGAGGGAAAGATTGGGATTGCTATGAATATGTTTTGTGTTACTTTAGGTAATAGATAAAGTGAATGAGTAAAGAGAATGGTTGTAATGAGGCTTTCTGGTCGCACTTTAAACACATTGTGATACTATACTAATATACGGAATGGCAGTCCTCTTAAACTACATTTATAGATATAACTATCATATGTAAATGATATGTATGTGTATAATATAAATTATATATATGTAAATACAAACACACGCATATACATAGATATACATAATATGTAAACATTAATTTCCTATATTATGGAAAGGAGTATTAAGGGGAATGAAAACCTGGCAGATTATCTACCCCATTTACCAACCCAGCGAGTGTTGATGTATGTCAGTTATACACAATACACAGAAACATAATGCATTCCCTGTTACTCTGTCCATTAGATACTTGAGTAATGAGATTTCAAAAGCTTTTTGAAGGCTTGGCATTAACCTGGAAGATCTCCTATCCATTCTTTTTCTACTGGAGACAGCACACTTATTTTCATTTACAAAATGATTTAATGCACTGGGCCTTTGAAAGAGATGGACTAGCCATCAGTAATGCCAGGGAGAACTGCAAACTGCAGATAGCAAGAAATATTGAAAGCATTTCTCTTGCACAACTTGCCAGGCTAATTTTTTAAAACATTATTAGTCAAACATGCCACATTAGACAAACTAATTTGTAAATTTGCAATTTTAAGCAGCCACATGTCAAAAAGAATTCAAAGTTTTCCAAGTGCAAAGAGAAGAAGAGTATATTGTTATGATTTTATTTAACTTGCCAGTGGTGGAAGAACCAAACAATGAGGATAACACTTACTTACTAGATGAGCACTCTTACATCTGTTTCCAGTAGATCACCAGAATATGCAGAAGGCACTTAACTCTCTCTCTGCTGTGACAGATAACATCTGGGACCTTTCTGCACTGTTTTAGGAGATTAGGGCTCACAGGCCTGCCCTGCCTGCCTTTCCATGGCAGAGAGATGACTGTAAATAAAATACTGCTGATACCTGCCTGCTGAGCCCAAATGGGATCTCATGTGTTGAAATGGAGGTGTGTAAATTCTCCAGTGGTTCTCCTGCTCTGAGGTGTTGAGAAGAAGAAGCAAGAGGGTCATAAGATGAAAAGATCTCCTATAGTCTCAGTTCTTGATTGTTCCCATGATAAATGTCAGTCACTTGGAACTTTATGTTTAAAGTTCTGAATTTGGGTGCAGGGCTGTTGCTATTTCCAGGGGAGCCGGGATAATACTCTAGGGTGGAACAGGACCATATGTCCACTCTAAGTTACACTTCTGTCTCCTTTCTTTCAGAGTCAGTGTTCTGATGTTTCCTGTCCTCATTTCCATCCTTTTTATCAAGGTTACTTACAAAGCTGTTCCACCTCTTTGGTTCTCCAATGTTGTCACAATGCATATGGCTGACCCAGTAAGGTGCAAATGAGATATTTAATATAGACTAAATTTGGACCTTTCCTCCCTCAGTATTCAGCATTCAGGCCAGAAGTATTTGACAAAGCTTTAGGGTCTGTTTATCTTGGGGTATGGCCAACTGATTACAGGGGGATATAAAAATGCACTTCAGTTGCCGGGAGTTAATCTGTGCATTATTAGAACCAGGCAGTCAGAACAATAGGTTACATTAGTCCTTGACTATCAGTTCAGTTTAAATTTGGTGAATATACTACTTCATTACAGTAATCATCTTAGAGAGGGATATTCAGAACTGGATCTGTGTACAGGTTACAGGCCTGGCTGAAGTCCAGGAGCAGGAACAATCTTGCAGGGGCTTCTGCAGCCATGCCTTGGGTCTGCCTTAGGAGCACCATTACTGGTGAGCTATACGGAAAGATGGTTAGCAAAGTCTAAAAATGAATCAGGACCTTTGGGTTATTTGTGTCTGGAGAGATTAATGAGCAGCCATATAAGCAATTTATTATACAGTAAACACGGGAAACAGTGGAAGTAAGGAAGTCTGGTTTTCTTTAAGTCCGTGTTTTATTTCCAGCCTTGACCTCACTGCAATAATCACAGCCTTTTATGAGTGTCCTGTCATTCCTGCAGTTCCCTCTCCACTTAAACCTCTACACAGTATCTCCAGGCCCTTCCCCACCCACTCCTACCAGTGTGAAAGAGGCAGTACCTGGCTGCGGCCAGCTCTGAACTGGCGCTTAAAATATGACAGGTAAATGTTCAGCTTTATGCCGTTGCCATTAACCCAGCAGGCAATGGATTTTCACAAAACCTGTTGGGATTGTGGGCAAGATTTTGGTGCCCAGACATTTATGTCATTGCCTAAAACTGGCATCCTGCTCTAGAGACTTGCACATGGGACTGGAGCTAACATACAAAATGTATTGAAGACCTGCACCTGTCTGGAGCAGCAGACGGAGGATTCATGTGTACATCTAAAATAGCTCTAGATGTTTGTCCGAGCGATTGAATTGCCTCCCATTATCTATTAAAGCCTCTAAGTGTCAGATTTGATTTAAGTCAGCCAAGTGTTGCTGGGTTGGACAAAGAGATAGTCCTCCCAATGATACAGAATAGGCTTCATTTCCTCAGTAAATGGAGCTAAAAATGGTACTGAGTAGGCACCGAAAGTGAACATTTGTGCTACTGAAGTGTATCATTGCTTGGTAATTAGTTAGTGAAGAACGGTAGCAGGCTCTGCAAGTCACTGTGAGCTGCTTCAAAAGCATAGTCGATTTGCAGTGAGGTACTTGAAAAGGATGCCTCTATCATTCTACAATTTTTTCCACACTCCAACTTAATAACTTTTCTTCCTGAGACTTCTGACAAAATACAGGTGTGTTAACAGTCCATGTCTCCAAAATGGACACCTCTCCAGACAACTAGATGAAGAACATTAATGTTCAGGGTGAAATGAAACCAAAAAAACAACTTTTAGTCTTAAGCTTTAGAGAATTATAGAATCACAGAATGTTTTAGGCTGGAAGAGACCTTAAAGGTCCTTTAATTCCAGCCCTCCTACCACTGGGCCCTGTTGCTCAAAGTTCTGTCCAACCTGGCTTTCTCTTGAACGCTTCCAGGGATGAAGTATCCATGACCTCCCAGGGCCACCTGTGCCAGTGTCTCACCACCTTCACAGTAACGAGTTTCTTCCTAAAATCCAATCTAAACCTGCCCTCTTTCAGTTTAAAGCCATTGCCCCTTGTCCTATCACTTCCTGCCCTTGTAAAAAGTCCCTCTCCAGGTCTCCTGTAGGCCCCCTTCAGGTACTGGAAGGCTACTGTAAGGTCTTCCCTGAGCCATCTCTGCTCCAGGCTGAACAACCCCAGCTCTCTCAGGGAGTCTCCATAGGAGAGGTGCTCCAGCCTCCTGAACCTTTTCATGTCCTTTTGCTGGACTTACCCCAACAGATCGATGTCTGCACATATGCATGCATGTATGTATAAAAATGCATTATTACTTATTGGTGTAAGTCTTTCCCACCTGTTGTATGTTGCACTCCATTTGTGGACATTGTAATGTTTCTTCCTCTTATAACCAGAAACAACAGCTGTCTCAATGTTACTGGAGTTCCAGAGGGCCTCTTAGGTTGTATGTCATCACAGACAATTTGTTTTAAAAACTGTCTGTAGTAATGATTTGTCATAAGATAACAAGGAGAAATGGAACATGTCCAAGCAATGAGGCTTTCCCTTTATTTCAGCAAGACTATTGAAAGTTTCTTTCACTACTAGATGAGACATCATTACCATGACAAAGAATTTCAGGAATATTAGTATCAATAAAAACTCATCTAAAGGTCAAAATAAAAAAACCCAAACAAAATTTAAAAATCCAAACATCTTAAAATTTCCCCACTTTATTTATTACAGAGTTTCCAAGAGAAAATATTTTGAGACAGAACATTTTGAAAAGCAGAGTGAACACTGCACACTGAAATTTAACAAGTGAAAGTACTGACAGCTGGTCAAAGATTTGCAATTTCCTAGGTTTCCATAAAGAATTCACTCTCCTATACTGTTGACTTAGTATGTATTAAATAATTCAGTCCTCTGCTTTAATGCGTGATTTGTTTCAGAAAATGAATTTTCAGCTGTTTGTTATACATCTCTCATTGGCTTTTATACAGCTATAAAACCATGACATAAACCAGAACACAATCTATCACACAGCAAATCCTGTAGGAGACTATGCTTCAAATATGACACTAGTTCAGAAGCACTGAATTAGAATGTCTATAACATACAACTCTTTTGTGGTGGTAGAAAGAAAAGTCATCCTCAAACCAAAACTGAGGGGAATTACTAGTTTGGCATTGTTGTTCCAGACATTATACTGCATCTATAAGCCAGAAGGAAAGTCAGATTTAGGCTCTTAACCACGAAGTATCATTCCAACAGGCTTTCAGTTTCTGGCAATCTTCACATGCGTAGGGATTCAACATTGCATGGACACCGCCAATGGTTTGATGTGAAAAATGGCAAAGAGCACCAGATCAAGAGAAAGACCCATGCCAGACCAAGATTCAACTTTACTAAAATATCATCATATCCGCCCACAATGGCTACAGCAGCAGCACATCTCTACTTCCTATTGAGCAGATGGTGCCCACAGTATTTTTGACAAAATTTTGCAATGAGTGAGAAGACAGTGAAAGATCTGATAAACTATGCCCATGCCATAATCACCTTTCCATTGTACCGCAGAAACACAAGCCTGCTTCTGTGCCTTGTAGTGCATTCAGAACACACTGTGGAGTACATCATTTAGGCAGTGAGCTGCTGCTTCTCAGTGCCTTTCCAGAGTGAGCGTGTCACCAGTCTCTGTCCCTTCAGATGTCAATATGTTGCCAATGCCCCGATGACTCCCACAGCAGACATGGAAAGGATTACAGATCCTGTAGCCTTCCCATCTGTATATATGAAGTGATGCAACAGTGAGAGCAACACATTTAGGGATGCAGTAAGTCAAAGGAGAAGGGCACACATGGAACCATATTTTTTCCAGGGACCCCTGTTGTTAGCATTCAGCAATGGTCTGGTGTGAAAAGGATTAGCTTTATTTAGAGAAGTCTGACTGGGTGTAACAGACTCTGCCAAATAAGATATTTCCTCTGTTCAAATTTCCATCTGCATATTTACTTGGGATTTTACAGTGTTACTCCACTGTTGCTCACATTCCTGGAAAGAATGAGGAAACCAACAGGATTTCAAGTCTGAATGAAGGCAGTGATGGTCAGCAGAGTCTTCTTCCATCCCTAATGGCCAAGGGGGAAGTACTTTTTTCCCACAGTTGTGGATCTCTTTTCCTTGTACCACTAAGGGACTCGTGAAGCTTAATGGGTTACTCTTTAATACATGAGCCCTTCTGAGTGCTCACTAAGGGATAAGTTTGGTTTTAGCTCTAACATGTATGTTTTGTGTGTTGGATTAGCTTAATGGCTGACATTGTGAGGTGATTTCATCATGGTAGTGGCAGTCCTTGAAATGCTGCCTCGTCTGGAAACCACTTAATTGGAATAAAAAGCCTTTTTCTGCTGCCATGTAGAAAGCAGCAGAAACATTTGGGATTTGGAGTCCAGAATACAATTTTCTCGTGGATGTTCAAGCAAGAACATTTTAAATTGAAGGCTATTGAATATAACTTCTTGCAAATAGCTTAAGAAATTTTGTCTTATCTCAAGAATATTAAATAAGTTGAGCTGAGCACAAATGGGATTTTATTTCCAAACCAAACAAATCCAGCCTAATTGGAAACCTTAAAAAAACCCCAAACCTTAAAACCTTGTATTTTTTATAAAAAGATGAAACTTCTTATAGGAGATGGGTGCAACATCTTTTTAATACATTGCACATGCTCAGCTATACTGTTATAGATGGTATATAATGCAGTATTTGCTGCATGCTCCAGAAACTGCCAAATGTTTTCCATATCCCCTCTTTTTATTAAAATATTTCAGATACATCTGTCCTGCTCTAAATCCTATGCTGCTATTTGGCATGAACTGTATCTTCAGACTGTTCTGCAGAGTTAAACTGTGCCAAGACTGAAGTATTGATTGCTACTCATTGTACACGGCATACTAATAAATCCCACCTCGGTGTCCTGGCCAGCCATTTATATACATAGCCCTGGAGGAATCACTTGTGCATTTTAATAGTGCTGTCCTAATGGAACAAGGCACTAACAAGTACCTTTCAGGATTCTGTGAGATGAAGGAATTGATCCAGCTGAGCCATTAGCGTACACACAATGAGCAAAAGCAACAGGCTGCCACATCTTCAGTTTAGCTCATGGTGCTGGTGCTGCCTTTCCCTGGTCTTAAAATCAGAGCCAAACACGGTTAAAAGGGAGAAGGGGTTTACCTTGGTATTTATTTAAGGATCTTTAAGGTGCCCTCTCCATCCGGGTGGAATGTGCTGAGCAGCACACACCGAAATGCACACACACCATACATTGCATATACAGTGATAGGCCTTGTGAATCAGCACATCTATCAAAGATTCCCCAATGAGAGGCTCGAGCGAACCCCTCATCCCGAGGAACCTTCCCCCTGGATAGGCCTATCTCAGTTTACAGAATGTGTTCTGGAGAGGACCTTGGTGTCTGGGGCTTTCTGACCCCCAGCTGCGAGGCTTCCAGGATGTTTGGTCTCCTGGCTTAACGGGATATTGGGTCTGTGCTAGTTATCAAACCTAAGGAATTAAAATATGTGGGCTAAAAAGCACTAAGAATACATAAAAGCTATATAAAAGAGTGTATAAAAAGGGGTATATAAAAAGGCAAAAAATTCATCATGGTATTACTGGGACAGGGATGTCTCCACCTGGGCTGGAGGCTATGACCAAAAGAAAGTGAGAAGCTTCAACAGACAGAGGCTAAAACTTCTCTGTGGTCCTATATCAAAGACAGACTTTATATTGCAGTGTTCACACCATCTTTTCATATAACTTTTTATCCTATACTTTAGCATGCTCTGACTCCTTTTTTCCAGAGAGTTATCATTCTAACTGAGTAGGCTTTCAGGGGCAATTCGAAAGAAGTGTTATTGCACACTAAATTCTAAAATTATACATATGTGCTTATGTGAAGATTGACTCATAAATCTGTAAATACAGAGACCTTGCTGTTAGATCACCCTGCCTCTATGCAAATGGTAATTTTTAAAACGAAATAATATATTTTTATAGTTTTTATTTTTATATGTAATATTTATATAGATAAAATTTTTAAAAATGCTAAAAATCTAAAACATGTAGATCCTGCACTTAAGGACATGGTTTAGTGGTGAGCATAGCAGTGCTAGGTTTATGGTTGTACTTGATGATGTTAGATGTCTTTTCCAACCTAAATGATTCTATGATTCTAGATGCATCATGTTCTTGAGCATGTACCAGCAAGAATTTGATAGCAAGCTCTCATTTTCATATAAAAAGCCTTCCAAGCCTGGAGCAGTCCCTTTTAGTTGAGGATTTTCCTGGTGGAAGTACATGGAGTGGGTCTGCACAGTAGCTGTGGAAGAACATTACCAAATAGTTGTGGGAAATTCATGTTCATTTTTCCCATTAATAATCAGTGATAAGAGTGATGTAAATGATGAGGTGAAGGAAGCCCAGAGGATGATTAAGTAGATACAAAGGATTATCTCTCAAGCAGAGCAGAAGTGGAGTGAGTAGGAATTATGAGGAAAAGAGACTTGTATTTGATGGAAGAGGACAAGGGAGCGATGAAATGGCAGAACCCAGGCACACGACATTCAAAAGGGGGAATGAATTGAAAGAACATGAAATAACCAAGAACTGAGCTAAAACTCCCAGCTGGGGCTTTTCTATCTGTGCAAACATAGACAGAAGGCGGAGCTCTTCTGGAGGTAGAATTTCACAGTCTTGGTGGCTTAGGGTAACGAGGGCATTCAGGAGTACCATGCTGGTAAGAACACAGTATTAACTGGGTGCCACAAAATCTACTTTGAAAAAAGCTTGTACTGGAAGCTGTATTCTTTCAGCTCTTGGGAAAAAACCCTGAGAGAAATGTCAGCTAAATACTAGAGTAACATACATGAAAACAAGTTTGAGGATGCTCATTTATGTACTGAATATGCAGTAGGTTTTTATGATCCTGTTGTATCTGTGCTTCTGTTGATTATTCCCCTGCATTATTTTTTCTGAAATGTCACCAGAAACACAACCATAACAACTCTTCTGGCTGTGGGAGGCTGTTTGGGATGCTTGACTCGGCAGTATCTATAGTTACTCAGAGTATAAGCTACTTAATAGTCAAATCTTTCTGGGAGCAGAAAATTGCATAAGGCTTCTATTAATGGTATGGGAACACAAAGTGGTATTTTTGTGTAATGGGCACTGAACTGAAGTGTCTTCCCTCGCTCTGTGCACTGCAGCACTTCTGTTCTGAGCTCACTAGTAATTAAATCACAGTAAACAGAACAATGCCAGAGAACATTTCCTGTCAGTGAGATTTGGTTGTTTATGCTATTGTAGATTTAAAATAGTCCCTATCACAGTGGTGATCCAGGCTAACTAGCATTCTCCACCTCCCATTCCCAAGTATCTTTGGCAGGAACATTCCCAACAGGACTACCCTGCTTCAAGGGCTCTCACTCTTCGAGTGTGTGGGTGCAATCCTTCCAGTTGCATTGCCAGAGGATGGTCCCGGGGACATGTCCCTGCTCCTGCAGATGCATCCTGGCTGGAGTAATCTTACCAGTTCTAGCACGCACCTCCATTTATTTTGGTGGGCTCTTTTTAAATTAAGAGCAGCTTAAATGTATGGCTGATATTAGCAGTGGTAATTCTAGTCCATTTGTTCATCTGAGCAGGTGTCTGACTCATTAAGGCCTCGGTGCACGTCCTCACCACAATGTGCACAGATGGATGTGGAAGGTACCCAGCAATTAGGCCAGCGCAGAATTAAACGAAGCTGCACTTGACCGTTGTGTGCATGCAGAGATAAAAGATACTCCAGAATGGTTCTTTAATGTCCTGTTCTTAATATTTTATTTCCATAAAGTGCCTAAAATTATTTTATTTAGGAGATCTGGTACCTTTGCATAGGAAAAGTGAATATTCAGCACGATTAATAATAAAGCTGGGTATAAGGTGCATCTTAAAATGCTCTGCATGTGTCAGGTTGCTAAGCCCTGTGAAGCTGCTGTGAAGAAGGACAGTATTTCTGAGGAATATTTCTAGATGCAGGCATCAAAGCTGAAAAGTCCCAAACAATTCAAAATCAGTAGTGAAGTTAAAGCCTTTAGTCCTGACATGGAATGCGTCAGAAAAGTAACCTTCTTTAGCTGGCAATCCTAATCCAGAACTTCTTCCCCTGACATGCAGCTTTGCAGGNTAAAACATGTAGATCCTGCACTTAAGGACATGGTTTAGTGGTGAGCATAGCAGTGCTAGGTTTATGGTTGTACTTGATGATGTTAGATGTCTTTTCCAACCTAAATGATTCTATGATTCTAGATGCATCATGTTCTTGAGCATGTACCAGCAAGAATTTGATAGCAAGCTCTCATTTTCATATAAAAAGCCTTCCAAGCCTGGAGCAGTCCCTTTTAGTTGAGGACTTTCCTGGTGGAAGTACATGGAGTGGGTCTGCACAGTAGCTGTGGAAGAACATTACCAAATAGTTGTGGGAAATTCATGTTCATTTTTCCCATTAATAATCAGTGATAAGAGTGATGTAAATGATGAGGTGAAGGAAGCCCAGAGGATGATTAAGTAGATACAAAGGATTATCTCTCAAGCAGAGCAGAAGTGGAGTGAGTAGGAATTATGAGGAAAAGAGACTTGTATTTGATGGAAGAGGACAAGGGAGCGATGAAATGGCAGAACCCAGGCACACGACATTCAAAAGGGGGAATGAATTGAAAGAACATGAAATAACCAAGAACTGAGCTAAAACTCCCAGCTGGGGCTTTTCTATCTGTGCAAACATAGACAGAAGGCGGAGCTCTTCTGGAGGTAGAATTTCACAGTCTTGGTGGCTTAGGGTAACGAGGGCATTCAGGAGTACCATGCTGGTAAGAACACAGTATTAACTGGGTGCCACAAAATCTACTTTGAAAAAAGCTTGTACTGGAAGCTGTATTCTTTCAGCTCTTGGGAAAAAAACCCTGAGAGAAATGTCAGCTAAATACTAGAGTAACATACATGAAAACAAGTTTGAGGATGCTCATTTATGTACTGAATATGCAGTAGGTTTTTATGATCCTGTTGTATCTGTGCTTCTGTTGATTATTCCCCTGCATTATTTTTTCTGAAATGTCACCAGAAACACAACCATAACAACTCTTCTGGCTGTGGGAGGCTGTTTGGGATGCTTGACTCGGCAGTATCTATAGTTACTCAGAGTATAAGCTACTTAATAGTCAAATCTTTCTGGGAGCAGAAAATTGCATAAGGCTTCTATTAATGGTATGGGAACACAAAGTGGTATTTTTGTGTAATGGGCACTGAACTGAAGTGTCTTCCCTCGCTCTGTGCACTGCAGCACTTCTGTTCTGAGCTCACTAGTAATTAAATCACAGTAAACAGAACAATGCCAGAGAACATTTCCTGTCAGTGAGATTTGGTTGTTTATGCTATTGTAGATTTAAAATAGTCCCTATCACAGTGGTGATCCAGGCTAACTAGCATTCTCCACCTCCCATTCCCAAGTATCTTTGGCAGGAACATTCCCAACAGGACTACCCTGCTTCAAGGGCTCTCACTCTTCGAGTGTGTGGGTGCAATCCTTCCAGTTGCATTGCCAGAGGATGGTCCCGGGGACATGTCCCTGCTCCTGCAGATGCATCCTGGCTGGAGTAATCTTACCAGTTCTAGCACGCACCTCCATTTATTTTGGTGGGCTCTTTTTAAATTAAGAGCAGCTTAAATGTATGGCTGATATTAGCAGTGGTAATTCTAGTCCATTTGTTCATCTGAGCAGGTGTCTGACTCATTAAGGCCTCGGTGCACGTCCTCACCACAATGCGCACAGATGGATGTGGAAGGTACCCAGCAATTAGGCCAGCGCAGAATTAAATGAAGCTGCGCTTGACCGTTGTGTGCATGCAGAGATAAAAGATACTCCAGAATGGTTCTTTAATGTCCTGTTCTTAATATTTTATTTCCATAAAGTGCCTAAAATTATTTTATTTAGGAGATCTGGTACCTTTGCATAGGAAAAGTGAATATTCAGCACGATTAATAATAAAGCTGGGTATAAGGTGCATCTTAAAATGCTCTGCATGTGTCAGGTTGCTAAGCCCTGTGAAGCTGCTGTGAAGAAGGACAGTATTTCTGAGGAATATTTCTAGATGCAGGCATCAAAGCTGAAAAGTCCCAAACAATTCAAAATCAGTAGTGAAGTTAAAGCCTTTAGTCCTGACATGGAATGCGTCAGAAAAGTAACCTTCTTTAGCTGGCAATCCTAATCCAGAACTTCTTCCCCTGACATGCAGCTTTGCAGGCCAGAGGACAGTAAAGTTTGTGCAAAGAACTCTAATAAAGGTGTACCAGAGATGGTACAACTGCAGAAGCAGGTGTGGTTTTTTGGGTCAGAGCTTTACTGCAGATTTTTTTGGGTTTTTTCCTCACTCTGTCACGTGTATGATCCATTTTCAGGACCTGGAAAATGCAGCAGCAGATTTTCTAGTGTCCATCACTACAATCAACAACACAGATGATTATTGATTATTAGGACTGTACTTTGGTTTGGAAGCTGTACCATTTTGAAGTATTATGCATTCCTTTAATTAAATCTTAGTCAAATAAGCATTCTGAAAAGATTAAACAGAAGCTATTGCATTCGAATTTTTATACTGGAAATTGATTTTCTTAAAGGGTTTTCACAGACTCTTGTCCTGGTATAAATTTCCAGCTTTGATCTTGCCGAAAGACATATCATGTTTTATTTCAGGTACAGTGGGAGTCAGATCCTCAACAAAGTGCAGCCAGTGTAAGGAAAGATTAACAAAGGGATAGATTAAGAGGCATTTAAAAAAAAAAGTTACATAAGGCTTGTTCTGTGGATTTATCTTTTTTTTAATATTGTACAATCCTGATAGCCCTGGGAAGTGGTAATTCTCTCCAGAGCACCTGCACATTATGCAGTTGCTTCACTGATTCCAGGGTGCTGCTTACTCATCCAAAGGCCTTGTGCATTCAGAGGGAGAATGAGGATTATGATCATTTCATCCAGGATATGTGAAAAAAAATTGCAAGCAATGCTGGTGGGCAAATGTCCATTGCTAACTGAGTCCATTGGCTTTTTCCACCTTGGCAATGAAGAGAAGGTCACCAGTTGCAGATCCATCCATCTATCCATCCTCAGATGGAGGAAAGTGTTTGAAACAGAAATAACAGAGCTTTAAAAAGGCCGAAGAAAAGGTCAAAGGGTTATAAAGATACTGAGGGCTGCCCAGGCCAGGCCTGATCCTCAGGAGCACCTGGACATTTGTGCTGCCGGCAGGGGAAAGGAGGGGGTGCTACTGAAAATAGAGCAGTTCTCCTGCATTTGAGATGACCAAATATTTTCCTCTTGTACTGCTGTCCTTGCAGACTACAGGAGGCCTGTCAGGGAGGCCCTGGATGAAGTTGCCTTCCAGATTTCCTGATGTTTGTTCAGGAAAAGTTCTGAGGTACTTCAAGGGCTTCCATTCTGTTGACTTTGGGCATCTCATGGCCACTGAGGAGGCAAAAAGTTTTGCAATCATTTGTGTGAAGGCAGGCGTGCCTGTTCTCTTGAAACCGCCTTGCTATGGAGATTATTTATACATCTTACAGAGGTGGAACCTGAACTCCTTTCTTACAACACCAGTCCACCAGCGGACACTCACATGAGAACTGTATTTATGGCAAGTTTTATTCCTTTTTTGTTCCATCTGCAAACTGTATACATTTCTTTTACTTACACATAGAGATATATAACATTCTCAGTCCTAAAACTCATTATTTTTGAGGTTTGGGGTGTGTTCTCCAGGCATATAATTAGTTTTGTTTATTTACAAGTAGAAGAACACACAGGGTGATTTATCACAGCATTGTCTCCCAAGGAGTCAACATTACTAAAAGAAAAACCTTAGATAAGGTTTTAAGGATCAAATTTAATCATTAACAGGCTTTTTACTGAGGAGCTTTTTCCACATGAGTAGTCCTTTCCCTCAGGAACTTAGCCTATAGAAGAGGAAGGGCCCTTCTGTTTATTAAGCCTAAGCCCCTGCTTTAATGTGCAAACTTACCACATAATACCATGCCCAAAATTTAATCAAATAGTTCTTCTCATGCAAATAGCATCGAGTGCAGTTGGAACGCACAAGAATATAGGACGGATCTGAGCCTTAATCTTTCCACGAGTGTTTAACATAACAAAAGCAAACTGGTTGAGTGAGCTGATGGAGAACCATGTGTTTAGTAAGAGCAGGGAAACAAAGAGCAAAGTCTTCCAGCATGGTGTGATTCTGCACCATTCAGCAGAATAGCTCCTGTTCATGAAGACAGAGTACCTCCTACTTTACAGAGTCTAAAACTGCTTTTGAAAGGCAGTGCTTATAGTACATGATTGTATTACATCCAGAATGACTCTTTTCTTATAGCAAAGGTCCAAAGGAGATTGCTTGAAAATCTATCTTCAAAGTGAAAGTGTATATTTCACTGGGAGAGGGAGCAATTTTTTTTCTGAGAGGCATTTTACTGAAAAGCGTGAAATAGGAGTTTCTGATGCAGATAGATCAGTCTTTGAAGAAATCATTCCATGTACACAGCAATGAAATTGAACTTTGGGAAGCTCAGGTAGAGGGGTATTTTAGTTAGATCATGGTAGTTTCACATGTTTTTTTGTTAATATTACATGTTGAGCTATAAGAAGGAGCCAATTCAGACTGAATGATACTGATATTGTACAAAACCCAGAGATATTTTGTAAATGCCTTGTCTGTTCGTGTTAGCAAAATAAACTGCTTGCTGAGCCTGTATTGTTAAATTTGTTGAGCCATTATTGGATGCAATGACAGTGAACTTGAGAGGTTTCTCAACCCACTGGCTTAGCTCTGTATTTGTGTGTCACTAGAAATTACAAACCAGATTGTCCTTTGAAGCAAGGTCACTGACTCGTACTATGTGGGAATGCCTGGCCAGCACAAATATCTCCCCAAGACTCTGTGCTGTGCCTTTTCTGAACAAGTTTATTAGCCTGGCCAAAGAGGTTTGCTACCAGCTCTAAGCTAACTCCCCACGCAGCAGCTAACGTGTACCTGCACTGCGCTGCTTTGTGCTGCATAAACACGCCTCAAGCAAAATTTGAACTGAAAATGGAACTAAAATCATGTTTTAAAAATCCATATCCTCTTAAGGCCTATATGAACATATTTAGCTCAATCTAAGTTTTCTTCTGTCACTTTTGGGTATGTCTCTTGGTGAGGCAGGCAAAGGCAATACAAAACAGTTTTAAAGCTACACACACACACACACATATTAAGCCTTGCGGTTTTTTACTTAAAGTGTGTTTTTAAACCAGTTTAGTTAAATGGCTACAATCTTTGTGTTTTGACAGGCAGAGAGATCTTGGTGCTTTGAAGTTAGCTGGACCCTTGCCAATGTAGTCAGGATTATTTAAGATCTTTATGCTGTGCCAGGGCTTGGAAGTGCGATATAGAGAAAAGTTACAGTCTCAAAAGATTATCTGTAAACTGAAAGCAGGGTTTGAATGAACATTATCAACAAGCAACTTGTGTCTTTACAGTAATTAAAATCTGTAATAAAAGGGTGGTCTCATTTCAGAATTCACAAAGTCATTAAACTCCTTCAAGTGCTGCTTCCCTGTGAGCATCTGATAAAAACAGTCCAAACTCCTAAAAGAGAGCTAAAAAAAATCTAACCCCCAAACCTCATGAAAATCAAAACAGTCAAACTTAATGGGAAAAAAAAGAGTCCAAAACAAAATAAGCCATCTGCCAGTAAATCATTGATCTGGACATGGATAAACCACAGGGCAAGAATAAAATATTCATAGTAATTAGTGGGAGAGACAGAATAGAAACCTCTTCTTTGCACTTGCCGTTGTTATGGTGATTCTTCCTCCAAACACTCTCTCCTCCCCCCAAATGACATTGGCTCTCTCCATGGCTTTCCATCTGGCTCTTGCTTTCTTGTTTATCCCAATGAAATCAGCTCGACTGCTCATTTGTCACCTTGGAGGTGTATTCGCTGTGAACATGTGCGGTGCGAGAGAGCAGGACAAGCAGATGGTGCTTGAGAATAGATAAACAGACAGATGCATTAAAGAGACAGCAAAATTGTTGGTATGAAATAGCGTCTGGAAGATGATGAATTGGGTTTGTGTTTGGTAAGGCACGGCCAAGTCTCGCATGCAAAGAAGCGTCGTTCCCGCATCTTTGTTTTCTTTTTGGCTGCTGGCACATTCTGTGGGCTCTCCAGATTGCTGAAGCTCCTGGGTAAGAAGAATCAGGGGTACCATGTTTCAGAGAGTACACTGAGATTTCATGTGAATTGCTGGAAAATGTGACACATTTTCTTGTCTGCTTCTCCTTAACAAAATTAAAAACACAGCTCCATAAATCCGCGCAAATAATTTCTGGTTTTAATGGCTGCTCTTTTCCTAGAAATAGCTCAAATAAGAATGCCATTTATGATACCTATGGTATCTTATTTATGTCTAATAAGTGTGAGTACAGGAAAAATGGTAATTTCATAATGTATTCATTTAAGTGCATTAAATGCAGAGTTGGGCTGGATTTATGTCAGGGATCAAAATCTCTTGTCCAGAAAGGTACAATGACAGTTATCCTGGAAAACCTGTATCAAATTAAGGACAGCAGCAGAGGGACAGCCTAGGTGCAGACAGAACAGAGAAATAAGAGGCATAATCTATAAAAATGTGACCTAGTTGGACCTTTCTGCTAGGCCAAAACCAATCTTTTGGCCAAATGAGATTTTTAGAGATAATGAGTATGACATGCTTATGTGTGTGGCACAGGAAAATTGGAGACAAAAGCAGGATAATGTTTACTTTCAGAAATTAGCAGTACATTTGTCTAGTTACTGAGGTCACATTTCTGTTTCCTGTTGAATAATAAGGCCCAATGGCTAACAAACCTTGCTCCATGGAGATCTTCCAGCAAGACTGCCAAGTTGCAGCTGTCTAGGCTTATACACAAAGAGTCACACACATACACATAGCCTGCATTAATGAAAAGGCAACTGTTTAAAGAGGCTGATGGTGGCAAGGAAGGCCACTTCCTGTCCCTGTGTACTGCCAGGAGGGAGGGATGGGTTGGAGCTGGAACAGGAATAGATGGAGGGGAAAGGAGAGAGGAGGCAGCGAACTTAAGTACAACGCA
The DNA here is from genome assembly GCA_013397815.1 of Aleadryas rufinucha. Lineage (NCBI taxonomy): Eukaryota > Metazoa > Chordata > Aves > Passeriformes > Aleadryas > Aleadryas rufinucha. The sequence goes on from VZTH01013865.1 coordinate 988,062, forward strand.
AGGGTGGAGTGAGCCCATAGTTGTGCATCTCAGATAAGGAGCAAAATGAGGATGTGGAAAAGGAGGGGAGGAGAGGGGAAGGGAGGAGAGGGGAAGGGAGGGGAGGGGAGGAAAACAAGAGGAAGGAAGGGAAGGGGGAAAAGAGAAGGAAAGCTGAAAAGGACAAAGTATGATGTTGATTTAGAAACCACTGTGGGTGTTGGTAAGAAAGAAGATGGCTTGTAGGACTTCCTAAACTGCTTTAAACTTCCTAAACTCCTAAACTGGAGAAAAGGTGGGATGAGTTGGTAGAAGTCAGTCTTTTCTGGACTGCCTCACAGAATGGGTAGTGATGGGCCTGGACTGCAAAGGAAGCAAGTGTTTTCTTTATTCATCACATGTGTATGCCCACTTCCTCTACATGAATGAAAACACGCTGTCTAGAATCAATAGCTGACAATGCAGATAAAATATATCAGTAGTATTTTTAATTTAAACAGTCATTTCTTGCCAATGAACATTGGCATAATTCAGTATGCTCTGAAAGCTCCAGGAAGTTCAGGGGCCTCAGCAGCTGATGGGAGACTGTAGCTCACTCACTTTCCATGCTAAAAACCAGAGGCTGTGTGTGCCATTCTCCAGGGCTGGCACAGCAGTCAGCACAGGGACAACACCACAGCCAGGATGGAAGCACACTTTTGAAAATGGGAATCTTTGTCTTGGCTTTTTTGCTCCATGATTCTGCCCAGAGCCAGGCTGCAGCAGCCTCTGCATGTTCTCCAGACCCCAGAAGTTTCAGATAGAGGCTTTGCTTTCCATGAGCCAGGAATGCTAATCCACTGCACATTTCAAAGCAGCATGTGCTCAGGATACAAGTGAAATTCCACATGAATAGTCTTATTTAATCTTCATTTGTCATCTCAGAGATAAGTATATACTGCTTCTCTGACCTCTAGCGTGACACAAAAAGTGCAGACTAAAGATAGTTGAACTGCAGTTTTTATCCCTGTGACTGATTTCTTTCCTGTCTTTGTTTCAGATTTCATGGAACTAAGGTGAAATTGTCCATATTTGAGCCATACTGGTTTCTGTTTCCCTGGCATGAAATAGATTCCCTGTTGATTTTATACTGGAGATAAAAGATTTTGCTGCAGGAGGCATGCTTGTGTTCATCTCACTTGCAAAATGTATCTCTGTTTTATAGAACAAAAATAACTGCTGTATGCAGGAATTGGACAGACTTGATTTAGGGCTGATCTATTGGTTCAGAGACAGCACCTTGGTACCCTGGACACCCTGAGCATCAGACACCTGTTATCAGTGTTGTGTAATTCCAGCAAGTCTTGCTCACATCCTCAGGTATGAGCACATTCAACAAACGGATGCACCTCAGTCACTCATGCTATAAGGTGTGGTATTACCTCCCAGGCTGGAACAGGAGCTACAAATGCAGGGCAGAGTCCAGCTTCCCATCATACTCCCTTGGGAGCTGGGTGAGGTACTGTCCTCCTCACACTCTCTCTGTGCTTAGAAAATGGAGCACAGCAAGTTCTGTCTCCTTGAGAGGCCCTGCTTTTGATCCGGACTGGTGTTTTCCCTATGCTCCTGACATGACCCTTGCCAAGGGGAGGAACTGGGAATCTCCCACCTCTCTTCAGTTTTGCAGGGAGACTTTGTTTGTGGCAAACATTTGAGCACTCAGTTAAGAGTTGATGAGCTAAGAGTTTTGGTTCGCAGACATATTAGAACAACCCTACCTCTGGGTAGCCAGAAAAGTTTTGTTTAAAATTCACAGGCCATAGCTGAATTGTTTGGGATGGTTTGAGATTGTAACTGAATGATGGGAGGCCAGTATGCTTCATACATCTGGCATGCAAAATAAAAAAAGGAAACTCAGTAAGGCAAATTCAAAGTTTGTTTTAAAATGCAAATGTAGTCAAGTTCTCTTGAAATTCCAGTTTTTCCTTTTCTGTTAAGGGCGTGGCATATAGAGATGTTTTTCATACATTGCATACACTGATTTCCTTTGTAAAACAGAGATTTAAAAAGTTAGAAAAAAGAATGCTGTACACTAAAGGGAATTGCATATAACACAGCTGCCTCTGTGGGTTTACTGGCTCACAAATAGCAGGTAAGGTCACCTAGCACTCAGGCAATCCAAAGCACTGGACAGCGAGTGTTTCATGGTGATGCATTCCATTTTGGAAGTGAAATGATGGGCTTTCATTTTTTCTTAAGGAATTACAAGGACATAGTAAATGGGATGGAAAGGAGCAAGGAAATGTTCAGGAAGAACACTCCTTTGATCACGGCTTGCTGCAGGGTTTAAAATGATATCCCAGATTTCCAATATTCTGTCAGACCTTCCAGGAGAAAGAGACCTCATATTTTAGAATGAATTTCCATATTTGTATATAAATACATATTTCATACAAATACCACTGGCTATGGCCAATATGTAAAGCACACAAAAAGAATTTCAGTATGAATTAAGAATCTTAATCTCCAATAAATCAAAAATAACTATATCTTCAATTACAGAGATATTAACTGATGTTAGTAGCACATGCTAAACTTCTAGGTAAGACACAATGGAAGTGTTAGTTACTTCATAAAAACAGGTAAAGCTTCATCAGGGGAAGGCAGATGAGGTGTTTCCCTTTACCCTTCTGAGGATCCTCAAGGACAGTGTAGCATCCTTACCCTGGTGTGATGGTCCCACTTCTGTATGACAAACACAACAAGAAATACTTTTAGTGCAACTGAGTTGAGCCTTATTTAATGTATTTTACCCTAGGTAGCACAAAGTAGAGGTCCAACATAGTTAAAAGCATGAGAAATGAAGCTGGTTTTTGTCCATCCTATCTTAGGAAGAAACAAACCCTTGCATATAAGTTGAGGAATACTGCCTACCTTGAGGAGTATCAGCATTCAAATAGTTTAGATTCACAAACCTAATGATTCAACTTTCAAATCAACAATTTTCACTGCAACAGGAAATGCTCCAGGAAATTCATGTCTTATTTTCCTGCTGCTGTCTATCATGCTTGATCCCATACCAGGACGTAAATAAATTTATGCAGTCAGTTGTGCACACACAAATAGTGTGAGGGCAAAGAAAAGTCCATCAGTCAAGACTTAATCCCAGCTTTTGGATGTTCTGTCTCTCCCATAAAGGGAATGGTTTGTTTCTGTTTCTTTAACCTGGCTGAGCATATGATGAAACCCATGATGGAAGGCCATGCCCTGCTATGATTCTACTCCTCCTGATGTTAAACAGATTGTTCCATTTTCCTAATTGCTGCAAAACTCAATGGCATTTGGAAGAAAAAGGTATTTGGTTTAAAATCCTGACATTTGAGATCCTGACATTCCTCAGGTACAAGCTCATTCTTGTACTGGTATGTTACTTTTCTGTAAATTGCATGCCAAGTTGAATTTGCTATGTGGGCGTGAAAACCAAGAGGATGTGGAGAGCTATGTACTGGGGATAGCAGAGCCACAGGAACAGCCTAATATCAGCTGTCAGGCCCAGGGGTCAGAGTCACATCCTCTTATCACCCGCAATTTGCATGTCTTCCTAGCCTTTTCATCTTCTGAAGAGAGAACTGACAACATCTGGAAATTGCTGGGGAACATGAATTTTGTCACATCAGATAAGAGAGTTTATCTGTTTGCAACCAGCCAGTCTCTCTGCAGCACATATGTCAGTTCTTGAACAGCATCCCAGACCTCGTGCATCAGGGGTTGGGAGTCTTCTATAAAGCCTCTGTGGAATCTGATGAAATGGTGAGATCTTTACTGGCATTGCTGAACAGCGACAGACTCTCACGAATCGTCCTGGTGATTTCAGCTGTTGAATAACTGCTCACTGTTGTCAGAAAAGGCTTCCAGTTTCAGATTTTTTGGTGGTTGCTGCTTGTTAAATATTCCAGGTGAGTTTGTATAGCGGTGGTGTTAAAACACCTCTCCATGGAACAAGCAGAAAGGACAAAATGAGCAGTCCTGAGGCATATGAATATTTTTAGACTGTTTGATTGAGGGCTTACAGCAGCAGTTCCTTATAGCACTGCCAAGTCACCCAAAAGATGGGAATGGTATATTAAATGAGAAGTTACTTAGTCGCAGTCTTTACGTCTGTAGATGATTTTAAGATGACTGCTCTTTTTAATGAATAGGTGTGATGCTAGAGCCTGAAGGTACTGCAAGAATTTAAAACCACAACAGTGAGTCAAAGAGGAGAGAAAAATCTGATTGGGAGTATGAGGAAGGAGGTTTTATTTCTGCCATGCCAAGGGCTGCTATGCAGAGAGTGGGAAGTTAGAATGAGGCCAAGGACTGTCTAGTCTTAGTACCTCTGTGTGGAGAGCCCTCACCTCTGGTCTTTGCACTATTCCTCTTCAGGGAAACCATGGTTTTATGAGTTACTGAGGCAGCATTTACTTCTTGGATTTCTTTTCATCCAGTCAGCAGAACAGGAATGAACGTGGGGCCAGTTGAGATGAAGGCTAACATTAAAGTGTTAGCCAAGTAGACTTGGCTAAGAGTAGGGTGCAGCGAAGGAAGGAAATTTTCTAAGCCCATTTTCACTAAACAAATGTGCTCACTGTCTTTTGCAGTTCAGAAGTTTTGCTGGACTGTCTGTCTGTGGCAAACACTTAGACATAAGGTGGGAACTAGATTGTTGATAGTGATATCTATGCTTGACCAAATTGGACCCTTATAATTGTTGTTTTGGCCGTCTTCGGGGTAGATTGCTGAAACACAGCCCTAGATGGAGCTACTCCTGCAGGCTGTGAATGTCACCTGTTACCACAGAAATCTAACAAAGGAGGAGCTATATACTTTTACGTGGGTTTGGAGAGGAGTAGATGTTCTCAGCCCTGGAGAACTATGGAATAACAGACCTTTGCTGGTCACCATCTGATTTCTAGTTGACAGGTTTTAGGTATAATGATCTATTAATTATTTTTACTTCTAGCTGTCCCAGAGAATATTCTCCCCTAGTGTAATTTCACCAAAGTACCTGCAGGACTTCATCATTCTAATGCAAGGCTCACATTTCTTTTCAATGTTTCCTATGCTCTCATTTTGCACTAAATTTGGTACTTGCCAGTCATGCCAATTACTTCTGTTATTTCCAAAGAAATTGGTTTGAAGAGCAAAGTAGGTCAATTTGAGAGTAGTTTGCAAAGCAGTTTGTAACAATAGTGTGAGAATATGATAGTCTCTTAAATCACGTGTGCCCTTCAGCAAGAAATGAGATTTTTAAAGCACTCAAAGTAGACAAGTCTGAAACCTTGGAAGCACCCAAGATGTGTACAGCTGCAGTCTCATGACTCATTATTAACAAATAATTAATCATAGAATCAAGTCATGTAACTTTTTTGCTAAAGAAATTTTTCTTTTTGGTGTATTTATGTTGAAGATTCCTTGGATTATCTGTAAATTCTAACTACCTGAAGCACAAATGGGATCTTTCATATTATTAACTTTCGAACGGGATGTATGTACTGTATTTGTTCAGTTCAATTGGCATCTATATTATTGTGGCTATCTCTTCACTAGGTGAATCACTGACTTCTATGAATTTTGGATTAAACTTAATTCAGAATTCATAACTATAAATCTGTTCTGCTAATGGCTACCATTTTAATTCCAGAGGGTAATCAGACACTGCTCAAATATTTGTGTCAGGACTTACAAGATATCTGTCTTGTACAAGAGAAGACACTCAAAAAGTTAAGTAAAAAAAAAATTAAAAGTTGTATATGTTTTCCCCTCCCACTTCTTTACCTAGATGTATTAAATAAAAAAAAAAGGATTTTTGAAAAATATGTATTTGAGAATCACAGAATCATTTAACTAGGAAAAGAACTTTAAGGTCATTGTGTTGAACCATTAACCCATCACTGCCAAGTCCACCACTAAACCATGTCCCTAAATGCCACAACTAAATGTCTTTAAATGCCACCAGGATGGTGATTTAACCACTTCCCTGTACAACTTGTTCCAACTCTTTTGGTGAAGAAATTTTTCCAAATATCCAGTCTAAATCTCCACTGAAAGAAGAGCCTAAAATAAGCGTGAAATCAGATTGGAACTACCCCTGAGACTTTCTCCTGGAAATAAATCTTTACAGGACAGTTATGTCTTCAAAGAAAGTTTGCTGGTCCCTCTGCAAGAGTGTATGAACTACTTTACTGCATTTCTCAACTGCCTTTGTCCAAGAGATCATAAGTGTGGAGGAAGGGAATCTTTTGCAAAAGTACACATTAGTTTAGCCTAGCTTCTTTCTAAATAGTTGATGGGGAAGGTCAGGCTGTTCTGCAGCCCAGACCAGTGTGGTAAACACATCACCTAAAATGAAAAGAGAAGAAATAGCCCGGCTTAGCCTGAGTCATCCAGGCTGCAAACCACACAGAGTGAAGTGGAAAGAGAAGGATCCTCCCTTGTTTCTCACAGGGGAGAAGTGCACTGAGAAATCAGTGATGATTAATAAACATTATTCAGACATGAGGTAGGAAGACAAGTAACTTTCCAAGCAACTCCCTTTACTGCAGTAGCCAAGCAGAAGGCAAGCCAAGTCCTTTAATTAGGACATGATCTCTTGCTGGCTTGTTACCTCATCATCCAGCTGCAACTTATCACATCCTAGTTTATGAGCTCCCAGGGATGGAGAGCTTATTTCACAGGAGGCTGATGCAGTACGTACTGCTACAGAACTGCTCTATAAATGGCATTGGAAGCACTCCTACTACCACTAAACCCAACAGGATAATATGGTTCAGAGACAATATTACCCCCAAGAAAATGTATGTGTATATAAAGCTAACAAATTAGCCTGCTTATATATGAACTTAATAATAAATCCTAATGAAGACAGGATGAGGAAGAAAATTTCTTTCTGTTTTAGTCTGTGTATTAGATGTGAGAATTGTCACATTATGTGTGGAAAAAAACCCAGGCTCATGCAAGGTCATGCTTACCCACAGAGCTAATGAGAAAAAACTATCCAAACAAAAATAAAAATGACTTCTGGAATAGAAATGTTGTGTACATTGCAGAGTGCACTTCCCTAATCTTTGAGACACATTATACATTATTTATTGTCCATGAATAATTTGCTAGTGCAGTCCCTGTGCACCTTCTGTTACATAGGCTGCATTGCTGCTGCAAACATTTCACCACATAATGTTCACCTCCTGAGACATTTCCAGAAATGAGCAGGTCCCTGGTCTGTCAGAGAGTTGGGTGATCTTTTTTCTTCCTCTTTCAGCAAAGTAGAACGGAGGGAACCTGAAATTATGTTCAATTGAAAATAAACATAGCTGTGCACAATTTTGCTAGTCTTTTGAGGTGATCTCTTTTTCCTATGTGCCAGTCTGCAGTTCCTGCCCCTTCCTTTATCTGTGTTCCAGGGATTTTGCTTTCAATGTTGCATGAGAGAACCTTGACATGTTAAATCATTCTGCCATTCCCGGTCAAATCATAAAGACCACCTGTCTTCATTCTGCAGGAAATAAATACATCAAGTAAACATTCTTGTAGCTCTTCACTTCTCATCAAAGTACTTCCTTCTAGGGTTGCATTCATTCTTCCTCCATTTCTTTCCTTCAGTTTCTCAAGTCAGGGACTTGAAATTCTGAGGGCTTCTGCATCATTCAGTTACTGACACTTTCCTTGGGAGATGAGCTCTGTCTGGTTTGTCTGGTGTGAGGACTACAAGCTCTCCTTACCCCATTTTGAACAGTTAATTTCTTATCCCTCTTGCAGATCCAGGATAGCAGGGCTTCCTAACCCGTATCCAAAATAGAAACAGTTTCAGCAACGTTTCCATGACTAGAAAAATGGATGGCTTATCCATCTGAGCATGGATTTTATCATTGCAACTATTTCAGAGCTATTTTTGCCACACAGTCTTTGAGACAGCTTGCAGGATCCATTTGTTTTTTGATAATGTCAGATATCAGCTCTGTTTTCATAAACAGCTAATGATGGAGATGTTAAGCTGAGATGATCTCCAAAAGACCAATTTGTCCTTTGTGTCTGTCACCAGATTTCAACATCTCCGCAATCATGACTGATTTAGCATGATTTTAGGGCTGGACAGTGCCCCAAAACACTTGGAAAAGCAAGTGACCCAATATAGCACCTTCAGTGCTCAACATACAGGCTCAGCCTTGAAAAAAGCATCCGGGAAGTGCATGGAGTTCTGGGCAACACAACAAAAAGGATCTAAGGTGACGAGTAAGTACTTGCTGTATCACAGCCTTTGATAATTGCACTGTAGGGAATGCTCTTTGTGGTGAATCTGAGAATAGAATCAGAAGAGAGAGACTTGAAGTGAAAACCACGCAGTGCCAGGTTTCCTTGGGCAGAGTCCTGGACCTGAAAAGAATATGGCAGAGGGAGCTTGATGACCTTCTTCAGAAGTAGGACTTACAAACATACTGTGTATTTATCTCCTACGCAGATACCACATGCTCGTCTCTTCTGGAAGTTCAGCAGAATTTTCTTTGGTTCTAGCTGCCTGTCTGTTGGAAAGAGGACCTTAGAAGGTTCTACTAAAGTCCATTAAAAGCACCATCTTCTGTTCTAGCTGTAAAGGGGAAGCTATTAAAAAAACCTTCTGGGGAAGACTTTGCAGGAAACTCATGGTGGATGGTAATAGGTAATTTAAAAAAAGTGCTCCTGAGTAATTCTGAAATCTTGAACTGCATGGTAGGCATCCAGACATTGTTAAGTAACAGCTGTAAGGTGTTGATATCTGCCTGGTGATCTGGTCTCTCTTTTCCTCTTAGTCTTAAAAAGCCTTGAATTGTGTCATGTGAAATGAGTGTAGGCCATACGAATATAGCTATTTTCACTTCAGGTCTTTGCTTTTAGCTCTTTGATAAGTTATGAATTCCCTATATGATGTGGACACCAATGAAGAGATCTCATGTCAGCACTATTTAGACACACTTTCCATAGAAAATGTAGAAACTGTGCTAAATTCAAGTTGTCCCAAAGTAAATCATCCTATCTCTTCTGAAAGTGCTACCCTTCAATCAGAGTTGTGGGGTTTTGTTGTTGTTGTTGGTTTTGTTATTGTTTTTAAACTATTATGAATATGTGAGCTCCAGGGGTTACCTTTTTAGGAGGTTACCAAATAAAACATATTACTGAAACAGTATGCCAAAAGCTATTATGTGTATCTGATCCATATCAAGTGAGGTCAAGAGTAAACATATTGTTATGTCAGAGAAAGAACAAAATTATGTTTAAGGTGGGTACTATAACAACATTTAAACTTCGATCAAGCACAAAAAAAGGTTGTGATTCTTTAGGAGGGCTGGGAGAAGGAACTTTACCTTCATTCCTCGTAAGCCATGTGGCCCCAGTCCAGTCGGAGTTTTTATGATAAACGCATTATGAGAAGGAGGAAGAGTGAGTGTCCTGGTGGAGTTGAGTAAGTTCATCATGGGAATCTAAAAATACTGTACAGGAAAAAACAAAAAGGAATTTGTGATGCCCTAAAACTCACGAGTTCTGCTAAAGAAAGCAGCAGAAATATAGGCAAGCATTTGCTTCTTTAGATAATGTTCCAAAGAAGCCATTATTTTTACTGAGCCTCATGTTGCTTTCCTGGGAACTTCCTCAATGATATTGTGAACAAGGGAAGAAAATGTCAACAGATTGCAGAATGTCTGTCTAGGGGATAAAAAACCCTCCTTCATTTAAAAAGAACTTCTCCTTTCCTTCTGAGCCCCTATTTGGTCTTGGAGGAGAAACCCATGTCATGAACAGTGCCTGAAGTCGCGGAATACCCAAAGTCCAGCACCACAACAGCAAAAATTGCCAAGCTCAAGGTACAACATATTGATACCAGGTGTTTGATCTGAGAAATAAACTTGGCTGAGAGATTGGTTACAAGTGCTCTAAACAAAAGTATGGAAGCATCCCTGCACTGAGCTCATGCAGAGGGATTTGCAAGGTCTTAGTCTTTGTTTCTCATGCTTGAGGCAGGAGGTGGTAGGGAAGGGACAGTGTTTCTTGCCCCCAGCCACGGTTCTTTTCTGTGCTTTACCTACGACATGTCTTAAACCTTTCAAGAAGCCATTGCCAGGGTCCAGTGAGGGCTCTTCAGAGAGAACCAGCCCTCTTTGGTCGGAGATTGCAGATGTCATGCCCAGTAGTTGGACATCTAACAGACAAACTTGCCTTTCATTTCCACCAGAGCCAGTATTTTGGATTCAATATCTTTGGATTCAGTCTTTATAGAGGCCTTTGAGCAGTGCTTCAGAAGGGAAAGTTTTGGCATTCTGGGGTTCTGCGCAGAGCTGTAAGGTGTCTCCACCAGCTGTTGCAAGAATGGTTGGGTTGCCTGATTGTTCACATGAATACCTCTTACCTGGCAGCCCAAATCCCCGTGCTCCTCTTATGTGCAGCCTCTCTCATCTTTGTTCATGTCCTGGGATGCTGATTCCTCATTTCTGCCTGGACATACTGCAGCACTCAGGTGACTGCTTCAGGACGGTGCTGAGTTTCTTTCTCATTCGTCTCTCCCCTCACACCAGGCTTCCTCTGAAAATCCAAACTTCATTTAACAGGACCTGGAAAACAGGTTACGAGTGAAATTGGTGTTAGACATAATCCAAGCCTACTCACAGCAGAAATTCTTCCTGGCTTCTTTGATGTGTCTCACCTAGGGGCCCTAAGGCATCTTTTAGCTTTGTATAGTCAAAGTGTCAAGGTCATTACAGTTGTTTTCTTCTGTTGCTACACAGGCCATCTGGAGCTACTAAAACATTCCTATTATTTTACTAGATAACTGTTGAACATACATTCCATACAGCTTTAATTCTCAGTTGGTTTTTCCAGCTTTCTACAGACCACACAAGATGTTATTAACTAGAGAATGGGTTGTGTTACTTTTCTGTGTTACAAGTTTATTAATGATGACTGAGATGAGGTCCCTTCAGGGATGGTACTTACCTGTTCCACAATAGTTGACACAGCACAAATTGTTTTAGGATTGAAAGAGATACGTTGAAACTGCTGAGGGCCTGGAGCATGACTGTAATTACATAAAACAGAGCAATCCACATGTAAACAAACATTCAGGCTGTCAAGCCTCCCTTTCTAAAAATTTGGAATAAACTCATTTAGCATCTTGTATATGACTCAAATGTTTACAGATCTCATGTTGTATACTAAGGATTTTAAGCAAAGCCTAAAGAAAACAGCTACACAACACACAATTTATTTTATAGATGGGGCTGGCACTTGCTTTTACGAGAGCATATGGTGAATATTTAGAGAACAAATCTATGCAATTCAATTTCACCTCCAATATGCATATTTTTCAGTGAGTGGCTTAAGGCCAAACAGGATAATACCCCTTGTGGGATCCCCTACACCACTCCCAATTGATTCAAGACAACAAATTTAATGGGGGCTGCCAGTCATTTGTGGATTCTGTAATTTGAATGCTTTCCCAGACATTAACCCCCATGAGTCTAAGCACTCTCCTCTCTCTGGCACACAGGGAATAGCTCCTATGATAGCTAGATGCATTATTTTTGATATGATGGTAATTTATTGTTTTGATATTCTCAGCTCATGGAGCCTCTGTGACATCTTAGTATATAAAAAATCCCTTATTTTACAGCAGGAAATGGATAATGTATTGACTCTTAGCTAGTATTAACAAAAATTGAAGCATTTTTGTTTTTAACAATATTTCCCCCTGTAATTCTGTCTAGTTCTCTTGAAGCCACAGTACTGTAACAGGATCAGTATGAGTGGGTGCCATGATAACCCTTACTTGGAAAAGCTGATTGCAAAACCAGGATTGCTATTTACCACTGTTTAAGAGGTTTAGAACAGATACTGGTCTTGGGGAGACCATGTCATGTGTATCCCCTACCATCGCTCTATGCCCAAACATGAGTCCTGTGCTTTTAAACTGAGCCTGGGAGAGCAGAGAGAAGCGGCCGGGCGAACTTTTCAAAACAGTCTGTGCTTCAAGGTCGCTCTGCTCTGCGTTCAGCTGTGTGGGGAGAAGTGTGGAGGAAGCACACTGCCTGCTTTTTCCACCCAGCTTTTCGGCTCCTTTTTCCTCGGAGAGAGACGGAGAGAAAACTTGGTTTTGTTTCCTTTCTCCTCTGGGCTTGCTCAGATCACCGGAGCGTCTGGGCTCCACCGGGGGACCCTCCCCCGGCCTGGAGTGGGGCACCCACCTCGACCCAGCTCCAAGGAAGAGGAGAGAGACCACCCCCCTGCAGTGAGGACTCTGGGATTTTCCGGGTTTCTGCTCCACAGTGAGAGAGATTTTGGGTCTTTGGCATCGTTGTTGTTTTCCTATGTGTGTTGGTTTAATAAATAGTTCTTTTTCTCTCTTTCACATTCCTCCGGGGAATAGTTTTCTTTTCCCGAACCTGGTGGGGGAGAGGCGGCAGTGCCCTGCTTTCTTTTAGGAGACCTCCTTTTGGACATTTTTTCCTTGAAATTGGCCCAAACCGGGACAGTCTAGTTCTCTTGAAGCCACAGTACTGTAACAGGATCAGTATGAGTGGGTGCCATGATAACCCTTACTTGGAAAAGCTGGTTGCAAAACCAGGATTACTATTTACCACTGTTTAAGAGGTTTAGAACAGATACTGCTCTTCAAAGCATTTTCTCAATTTTCCTTGATGGCAAGAATAGTTTGAACTATTTTTTTTTTTCAGTGGAAGTTAAAATTCATTACCCTACTTAATACAAAAAGACGAAAATTGCGTCCCTGACAGAATACCTTCCATCCCCAAGGCAGCAAATGTTTATTGTTCTAATGGCCCAACCACAGAAAAACTGTTGCTGTCACAGTGTATTATCATGTATCCTTATCTCCATTTTTATTGCTAGCTGTAGTATAACATGACTGACATACTGCAAGGCTGTTCCACATTGAGCAGTGTAGGAGGAGACAGGAACAAGAAACCTTATGAGTCGGAGAAGTTGATTCTGACTCTCAAATACCTCTCAGCAAAATCCAGCTTTTTAAGTATGATGAAAATCAGGGGAAGAATTGTACCTCTGGGTACGTTTTGAAATGAAGTGGAAGAAAATAAATCCTTGGGCAACCTCTGCTTTCTGTCTGTAAGGGGGCTCCTGCAGATGTGACTGGCAGTGCTCTGGTCTATGTGCCTTCATTTTCCTATGCACAGGGAGCACAGAAATGGCACCGAGTCAAAGTATCTAGGTTGGGCTTTCTGCCTGAGTCACTTTGGTGATTCTCAGTGCAGCTAACAGAGTAATTTCTGCAAAGAATTTCATCCATGAGCTATTTTACGTAGATGTAAATGTCTTCAGAAGTTGTCAGGAGGATCAAGACTTGCAATACACCTTTTGGCCAAAGTTTTAAAATCAGTAAAAATGTCTGGCATGAGCCAGGGTCTTGGTCTGGACCTAAAACATTTGTGTTCTGGTAAAGAATGAAATGGAGCAGCAACTGAAACTTTGGCTGGAAATAAGAAACTGCTTAGAATGAGAGTCACTGATCTTCTGTTAGAACATGAGAGATGGACCCACCTGTGGAGGGACAGAGGATTGTCTCTGGGAGGAAGAAGAGGTGCCAATGAAGGTGTCTGCTAAGTTCTTATCTTCATCTGCTGTCTGCACAGTCAGTGAAGGCAGAGTTAGATCTCCATCACTGTAATCCTTGTGCTGCTCTTTATCAAGTAACCAGTTAAGTGACAGGCTTCAGATGCACCCACCCAGTTTGTTTTTTACCTGGACACTTATCAGAGCTTATGTAGTCTTTCTTCTTTACAAATGTAACATAAAATGGAGTACGACACCTTTGATGAGTAGTTTGGATGCCAATGTCAAAGGTATTGTGAAATGCCATCCTTCAGGCCCGAGCAGCTTTGTGTCCTGCCCTTACACTGCTGCTCAGCAGGAGCAGGGAGTGGGTTCTGTTTCTGGGCTCTGGCACAGGGATTGATTTGCTGCAAAAGCCACAGAGCCGTAAATGCTGCCAGCTGGGGGCCCAGCGGGAGCCAATTTCTTTATACTCTGCACACTGCCAGGGCCTGATCCCATATCCTCTTCCTTGCTAAATCCCTTGAGTGCTTTATGTACCTGGGGAATGGAGAGTCAGGGCCCAAGATCAAGGAAGAAAGGGAAGCTGAGTTTTGTGAAGAAATTACAGAATTACTGGTGCTTCTAGAGCCCAAGCAAAAGTTACTGAATCACACAAGGAGAGGAAGATGCAGTCTATAATATTCCATATCTGCTTTGATTTCTGTCTATAATTTGAATATTTAAGACTTCAATGAATAATTATGAAGAAATGTGAGGGTGACATTTGAGAGGACTGGGGAAATTTCAATTATTAATAAACAGGGCAAAATTATGTATAATGATGAACAATGCTCTAAACCCATGATATTTGTGCCCTCGTCAAGTTCTAAAAAAAATTAGGCTCCTCTTGCTGATGCTAAAGAAGAATAAGGTTGCAATGTCACAGCTGCTTGGCCATAAACATACCAGGATTCTTTAGAAAGCTTTGTCTTTTAAAATTAAAGTTGTGCCTGGACCTTACTGAGACTCTGTGAAGGAATCATTTGATGCTTTGATACTGCTCACAGCAAACTTTCCTCATTTCCGGGAACAGCACCGGATTTCCAGGAACTGTTTTGCCACCTTTCCCTCTAGCAGAATCCAGAGTCCAGAGAGTGGATGCTGGAGTGGTTTCACAGTGCTCAGCAGACAACAGGCACTACATAAATCCTTCTACGTGCCAGGCCCTGATGTTCTGAGTAAGGACAGGGCTGGGAAGAAGGGGGCTCTGCAGGTACTGAGGGCTCTTTCAGTAGCACGATAAAAGCCTGTTCCGGCTGCTTTGCTACGCTGGTTCCCACCACAGAAGAATATAAGCAAAGCTTCTGGGCACAGACAAGCAGGCACAGATGAAAACCTGGTGCTATCCACAGAGCTAAAAGTGACATTAAACAAAGCTGACCTTTTTCTTTTGTTCCTTCTTTTTGCTTTAAACTCAGGTCTAGTCCCACTCTCAGTGCAGGAAGCATAAAGGAATAGTTCAAGGTGATACTAGATTTCATTTTCCCAATCTGCAGCACCATACTTGCTGTACAAACAGCTCCACACAATGTCCTTCTCCTTGCCAAGTTGGCCTTTAGATGTGCTGAGTGGTGGCAGGAGGCCAGCAGCACCTTTGAGACTGATGTCACTGCCAGTCTGTGACATGCCTGCAAGCAACATATTTTGTGAGGATCCACGCTCCTCATTCACAACCGAGACCAGTTCTTATTTGTGTTTAAATCCCTCTATATGGCAGAGTGCCACCTGCAACTCCCAGGAAATCCTCAAAGATGCTGGCTTGAACTGAAAGGTATTTTCCATGATCATAGTTAAGGCATATGCATATTTCACACTCTGAGTGCTAGGAAAACAGCTAAAATGTGGCATTTATGATGCTGCTGGTTTGTGCTGTCCTTTTTGGGAAAAGCAGGAAACATAAATGGAGGCAGATCTGTGGATACACTCACTCCAGCTGCCCTGCTTATCCTGCTTCACTCTCCCTTGTGTACCAACCATGCAGCACAGCAGCCTGGTGGGAGGCAGGTTGTCTCCTCTGCCTCTGGGGTGCTCAAGCAGCAGTGGAAAGCCCACGGCGAGGGTCCTTGCATTTGGAGCTGCTCTCTTCATGGAGGGAGCCCAGCAGCACCCAGAGCTGGTCTCTGGACAGTTTTGCCTTGACTGGGATGGTGCAGCCCAAAGGAATCCAGTCCAGGTTTACAATGGCTGGAGGCCATGCCTATGGCTGTAATAATTTGTCTGCTCTCACCGGTGAAGCTTAAGGCAGGATGAGACGTGGCTCAGTAACTTCCTTAAGTAAATTACCAACTGAAATATTTGGCAATGCTAAGACACCAGCTCCATAACACCAGAGAATGCTCTGCTCCTGCAGGCTCACCTTGTCTAGCCTGATGGCCCCTTCTTGCTTCATGGAAAAACACACAGGATCTGGAAACTTTTATTAGACCTTGCCATTGATCCACTGGAAAGGCAGCCTGTGTGTACTCAATGCAGCCTAGTAAGGAACAGGAACTGGTTGTTTTCCAGTTCATTTTCCTTACTGCACCTCCTTAAATAAATTATTTAACATCTAAATGCCTCAGTTTCTCCGCTGGCAGAACAGCAACCGTCACAGGAGAGCAAGCAAACTTCTGCACGTTCCCAAGAAGCAAATGGCTGTGTAAGAATCTGAGCAGGGAAGCCAGTATCAAAATTCAGATAGGTACATAGAAAATAGGCTGACAGTCAGACACAGTCCTGCTGGGTCCTTCACCCTGGCCCCTGGAATTTGGATGAGCAGTTGTAGTTTCCTATGTCTGCTGTCACTTATTTTCGCTGTAATGCCGCCTGACCCCTCTTGCTCAGACTTGCTGAGCTCGCTGGATTAGTAACATTTCCACTGCTGGGTTTTCCATCCAAGTTGAAAAAAATACAAATTCATCTTCACAGAGAGCACACACCTCTAGAAAAATGGGCAAAAGCATTCCTGTCTTCAGTCATGGGACACAGCCAACTAAAGGACATCCAGCCTGCATTATGAAAATAACTGGAAGCTGACCATTTCTTGCATAGCACGGCTACTGCATTAATGTATTTCCTGAATGGCTATGGATATTCCATGTTTAAAGTGGCCAAGTTCCAACAAACTCCCTGTAAATATGTTTCTCTCACTGACAAAAACAGACAAAGAAATTCCTTTCTCCTGCCATTACTTGCTCAGATTTAGTTAGTACCACAATTTCTTCCTGTACTAAGAAAATGGCTTCTTCTTCTTCTTCTCCAGGTCACTCCAGCACAACAGACACTAATATAGAAACAAGTTCCCAGAAAAATGCTCTAATATAGAGAAAACTCAAAACTGGTAAGAAATCCCAGTATATGGTAACTGGTCAAGCTCTTTGGGTCCATATTACCAGGTACTGTATGTAGCAACTGCAGGTAAAACTCATGTAAAACTCCAAATTTTCTGTAACCACTCAGTCACATTGGTCACCAGGAGTGTCTGGATGTTTACAGTGTTAAAGACAACGAACACCTTCCCACCACAGGTGTGGTGTATCCAGGAGAAGGGTGAGATGTGTCTGGGAAGCCCCTTTTGGGGGGTCTCCTAAGCCCCGGCCTCCCCATTCTTGCAGAATGAACCCCAGCACTCCCTGCCCAAGGTATGAGCCATGTTCACTTTCATCTTGCCCTCTCTGACAAACTCACAAGGACGTGTGTGTGCTTGTGTAATTATGTGTTTTTCGGTGTATGTGCATAATAGAAACAGTCTCCACTGCACACGGGTCTTTCCCGAGGGAGAGGATGAGCAAATACATTAGGAGACACACGTTAGTCATGCTGCTTATTAAACCACAGCATGGCAGCATTTAAATACTGAAGTGGTAACAGTGGCAGCACTGAGTAGAAGAGGGAAAACTATTCTCAGGTGTCTGTTTCTCATAACCACATTTTCAGAAGGGGTTAGCACACGAAACCTCTTTGATTTCATTTGGGACATAATGTTCCATTCCCGTTCCTTGTTCGGAAAACACTGGGTTAACTGAGGGAAGCTCTACCTCAGGTGATACCTTCCCATGCAATGAAGTTGTTCCAATCAGGTGGCCCTTGGACTTTTCAAAACCTCCCAGTGAACACCAGTGCCCTCTTAATATTATTTTTAACTTGCTGCTAAAGCCAATTGCCAGAAAATCAGTCAATAACTCTGGTTGACTTAGTTTAACCTGAGATCCATGCCCATTCCCTCTGCTTTCTAATCTGCAAAGCATTGGGAGGATTAATTGCTGTTTCTTCTGGCTTTTGAATATCCAGCTGAGGCCATAGGTGTTCCAGAGAAGGCTTTGCAAAACGTCTGCTTTGTGAAAGCAATGCCTGCCTGTTCTAAAGAGCCATCGTGCCATAGCTCTACAGAATTTGTCAGATATTTTACATTTTTACAATCTGATGGCATGCTATAAACCATGTCTTTGGTGGAGAAGGATTTGCATGCTGTTTGATGTATGTGCCAGCTTGTGGCCTGCTGCTCCCTAAAGCAAAGGCTTGTTTGCATAAAACATGCATCAAAAGGAGGTTTGCTTACGTGGTAGCACACTCAGATGCCTGCTGGAAAAAGGGAATTCACCGTGATGGAGGTTGAAAGCCCACGTATGCATCTTTTGATTGTGTCTGTATGCTTCATCTGATCACACTGATACAGAAAAGAACCCAAAATTTATCAAAGTAAATGATTTAGAAAGAAAAGAGAAAACAACAACACAGGCCATGGCTTATATGCTATTCCCCAGACATTTCTTCAGTCACCATCTTGCCTAGTCCCTCATTAGCACAGAAAAAAAATGCTAGACTTTAATCACAAAGACTTCCTAAGTAGATTAAGGGCCAATTTTCACTGTCTATTTAACTTATCTTTAAAGCTCTGTATTGTATTTCTCCTCTTAATCTAAGCTGAGCTTTTACACACAAATACTGTTTAAAAACAGCAGAGCAAATACTATGTGGTGACTCCAAAGACCAGGTTTGCAGCAGTCTGTGGTTAAAAGTTGTGTGATGCTGATATGGGATAAAAGACAATACTAAGAGGGCTGGGAAAGTTGATTTGGTCTAAAGAACATCTCCTCCACCCTGTTGTGGAAAAGGCCACTTTATAGACCATGAAAAGTGTTTGTTATTGGGGGTCTGGTGTTACCCCTGTATATACACATATGAATTGCTATATATAAAAAGATAAAAGAGGCTTTCTGTTTTAAAGATAGAGAGAGAGAAACAGACGGACAGGCAGACAGATCGATGCTTCTTTGTCCATCTTCCTTTAGGAGACTGTTTTCAATATATACATTTAATTGTGTTATCTTCTGTGACTACATCAGCTGTTTAGAAGTGGTTGGTCTTTAGCTGAAGTACTTTTAGAAAGATTTAATGCCCAGTGTACTGCCTGATGTGTTTTATTTCTGCATAGTAGCTGTGGAGGTGCTGCCTCTAGGCAGCTGGCAATGAACCTTCTGCATGTAATACATTATTTTCTGTTTAAATGATTGTTTCTAGGCTGTAATTACTGTGTCTGCACTGCAATATGCACCGAGCCTTATCAGTTCATCTGTCAGCTTTGCTACCCTGCTGCCCTGACAAGAGACTAAAACCATTGCAGACCTGACCTAATAGATGTCAAGGTTTAAAAATGTCCTACTGTTTCTTCAGATTGGCTGTTTCTGCTGCAAGATCAATGGAGAAAAGTGTGTGTGGATTTTTAAACTAGATTTTACTGAGTGACCTGACTCCCACTGAAAGAAGCATTTCCACATATCCAAAGCTTTCTGGTATGTAGGTCACAGTCAATTTAGTTAACTTGCTAAGTAGCTCAAATGATAATTTAATTTTGGTGTAGGGTGGTGTGTTTTGTTTTTTTCCATTCAGGTCAGAAGCAGCCTCAGGTAACAGTGGTCTAGTTCCTCACTCCATTCCCCATCCTGGTTCCACTTGAGTTTCAGAGTTGCCTCTGCCTAACCTGAAGAACCAGCACCAGAAGAATATTTTGTGCTTGCACTGGGATGATTTCAGGGTAACTAACTCCTCTCAAAGAAACCAGAAACCCTGGTAGTGGCACTGGCTAAATAAACCAGTTCTGGTTCTGGGAGCTGGCAGGGGCTAAGTGGTGCTTGTGAGACAGGGTCCGCAGTGAGTGGAGGTTCTCCCAGTTCTTCACCAAGGATTGATGTTGGTCAGGGGGACTGCTGGTCACCTAAACCAGACCTGCTGGCCAAGAGTTCAGGCAGATTCTTCTAAGCGGGGAAATTCTAAGTGGCATTTCTTCTAAATTGTTCAGCTCTGTGCTAGGAAGATGCACTAATTATTTGCTGAGTAAAAGTAACCCACGTACCTGAGGAGGTGTTATCCCATAATGCTGCAGTTCCTGAATAATTTTGCTTCTGTTCTTGATGTGAAAAAGATTGTGTAACTCAGGGAATTGTGTCCCACCATGTCTCCTCCACTGTGTGTCACTGTGTTCTTCAGGACTCTTGGCTTGGCAAGTCAGTCTGTCCTGCTGAAGACTCTGGGGCTTTCGGGAAAAGCACAGCACAGTCCAGCTCAGCAGCTCGAGTTTCCCTGTCGTGAATCATTTCTGAGAGACACTGTCAGTGTTATAGACAGGCAAGGTCTGTCTCTTTGTGTGTCCTCCCATGAAAGTGACACCACTCAAGGTTTGCTACAGCCAAGGCACAGGTCTGGGGCTGCTCCCCGGGAAATGAGAATGAGACTCATTGTTTACCAAACACAGTTCAGGGTGTTGGTTTCGAGGGGCTCTGTCTTTTCCAACTTCTTATTGCTGTTTTCCTTCCAACGGTTTCATTGTCCTATTACTTTATTTTAAAAAGGAATTATTTTGTTTAATATGAGTACACATCAGAACATACTTGTAATACATCTAAGATGCCTGTGCAACATATTTAACTTACATTTTTATGTGCACATAGTGAAGCAGTGGTGCTGTCAGAAGCATCGCAGACTGAGGGGAACACAGATAATTTGTGAAGCCGGGGCTTTGTTTTTCGTTTGAGATGTGATTTCCATGACAAACCACAGTGACACGGTAGTAAGAAAACTCCCTCTCAAAAGTCTTTGGTTTTGTCATGGAAATAGCTGTGACAAAATCATGGCCTTTATTGTTCTTCCTCTCATTCATATATGCAAAGTGGATTTTTTTTTCCAGTCCTGCCAATGCAGTGTGCAGAAAATCCAATGAGGAACAACACAATACATGTCTTCTCTCAGACAACATCAGGAATGGAGGCAGCATTTTAAAGACAAACACGCTGAAGCCGTAGTCAGAGATTCGTGATAAAAGTTCCCCAAATGTCTTTAGTTACTTAAATATCCTCCCTAAGCAGAAAATCAATGAGATTTATGTTCTGAATTGCTAAGCACTTAACATTGCAATTCTTAATAGCTAAAATCTATGGACTGATCCTCTCCTATGTAAAAGTGGGAACTTTTTCAACACCCCAGAATGATGCCCTATTCCATTATGGCAGGGCTTAATATTTTTGAGCCAGGTTGGTTCCAACCCACTCAGTGAGAAAGAGGGGCCTGCTGAGCAAAGCCTGTGGGATGAGCCTTTCCATTTGCTCTCAGCTCTCTCCTCTGCAGGCTAATCCAGAGGGATCACAGTGGGAGAGAGGAGCAGGAGGAGGATTAGGAGAGTACCTGAGTCCATGACATTTTTGTGTGTAAACATATTCTAAAGTCTTACTGTAGAAATTAAAAAATCCAATTACAGTGTATTAAAAAAAAAGTCCAAACCCCAAACAACCAACCTAGGGATTTAAAAGGACAAAACAAAATTTGCTATTTGCTATTGTTGGCATTTAATAAGATTCACATTTCATAGCCTAACAGCACTCTTCCCTTTTAGTGCAGTATCTGCTTACATTGCTCAGACAGGCTTGTTGCCATCAAGAGACACATAAAACTCAGTATCCAAACCACCTTCTTTCTTCTCCTCTTTCAGATATCCATCTACTTGCAGCTGCCAAGTACACTGATTTTTTTCTTTTTCTATGACCTTCTCTCCTCAGATCTCAGTCTACCACCCTGGGCTCTCTCCTGCCCCATCTCCAGATAGGGAACATTCTGCCACCCACCCCTTGACCTCCTGCAGCTCTAACTGGCAAGTGATGGCTATCAAACCAGGGACTTGTGAGGAGCTACTTTGGGCCTGCGCAGCCCCAGCCCCAGCTTTGCCTCCAAACAGTTGCTCCATGTGGAGCATCACCTTTCTTCAGGCCAGTTTCAGTATGAGAGGCTGCATTGACTTTGCTGAGCAGCCCATTGATCCCTCCCTCATTGGTAAAATCCTGCCCAAACCACCAAGTGCTCTCAGGATTTCTCATGTATTTTTTTTTCAGAGGATGACAAGACTGGCCTCCAGAAAGTGTATACCAAAAAAAGATTGAATAATGACAGAAGTCCTAAATCTGCTCTGATAGGGAATAAAAAGTGGTTTTCAGCAACATATGTTAGTCTTTTATTCCAGAGACATCTATAGCAAGACAGTAACATCTCTCACCCAAACCTGAAGGCAGAATGTCTCATACTCCTGCATGATGGATAAGAGGATGATAACAGGGAAGGGAAGCAGACTTTGCTCAAAGCTATTAAGCCTCTCTGCAAAGTAGGCTGGGCTGTGTGGAGACTGAAGACATTAGCTGTCATTTTGTATGAAAATTATATATATTCAGCAGCTTAATAATACTCCAGCAGGTTGCAATGATTTACATAAAAGGAAGTCAAAACTGGGGAACAGGGAGCGCACAAGAAATGGGATGTCTCCAAAGAGACCATGGAGGAGCTTGGTGGTTCAGATACTCAGGAATGGAAGGGATCAGGAGAAAATGCATGCCTTGGGGTCCTGTGTGGTCATGGAGATTTCCTTTGTGCAGAGGAGGATGTGAAGGGAAAAGGATAATAGGGAAGGATGGTCCAACCTGGTCATTTTCCAGGCACTGAGGCACGGCACAGGTGTGGTGTTGCCACGTGGTCTTGTTTTGGGTATTTCCTTGTGAGCTTGGGTGGGTGAGTTAAGAGGCTGTGCACCACTACCACTGATATATAAGGGGAGGGCAACATGCCCTGGGAAGATGACAGTGGAGAGGCAGGAAGTAAAGTGGGAGAAGGGGGTGGCTTTTCCTCTTCATGGTTCCCACATGGACACGTCAGTGTTCTGACATGTGGGATACCCCATCACCCTGGGATGTTACAGCCACCTCAAAAGCTGTCTGGACTGGGAGGGATGCCACAGGTCACAGTCCTGCTCCTGATCCCCTCTGTATTGCAGGAGCAGGCGTTATCCCAAGGCCATCATCTCTGGCACCACAGACCCGCGGATGAAATCCAGCTATTTCAGCCTTACCAAACAAAGCTGTGACAGATGTATCCACATCCCCTCATATTCACTTGTGTGATAATCTGTGAAGCTTCTCCTGCCCTGATTATTCAGGAGGCAATAATTCGGATACCCCACAGACACTGAGCTGCAGACTTTTTAGAAAGGCTTTTCGTTTTCTCTCAGAAGATTTTAAAAGGACTTCAGATGGACTAGAGACTTGTCATTCATTTTTTGATTTATGTAAGTAATTATGGAGCATGATGGAATAATGTGAGGGTGGGTAGGAATGTCCCAAACCCACCAGCAGTTATATTGGAAGAGAAAAGCCCTGTTGTTTCCAAAGAGCCAGTAGAAATGTGGGATATTTCTCGATGTCACTGTATTCACTGATTAGACTAGAAAGAAGATTATGTTTAATTAATGTCATTCTTTTCAAGATTGCCCACAGAATCTCTATTTGTGCTTAACCTTCTACTTCTTGCTATTGCTTGCTCTCTCACTTTGGTTCCAGTGATCCCTGCTGTTTCAGAAGCATTTTACTTGCCAAGCCACAGGCAGCTGCTTATCCTCACATATCTTCAGGATGGCCAGAGGCTATTTCTGCAAACTGGAGTATCCTTGACTTGAAAGGCAAATACCATCTCCTGGTATCAAAGTAACAGATTAGTACCCTCAATTTTCTGGTTCATCATTTAAAAAAAATTACAGCTGTCACAAGAAATAGAACATCATTTTTACTTTCTGGTTGTCAATATTGCTCGTTCATTTGCAACTTCAAATTACTTCATCAAGGAGAAATAGCTTTTAAGGAAGAAGCAACCTTCCCCTTATCCCTGCAAAGCTACTACTGGTAATTTTTGAAACAAACAAACAAGGATTTTTCAGTTGTGGCTTAGTCTTCTCCAATAACCATTGTGCCTCTTGTGGATCACCTTCAAAATACTTCTTGCACATGCTCCTCTTTCCACTCCCAAACAGAAATTACTTCAACAATTCAGCAATGTGTTGCAGGAGGAAGATTTTCAAGCAAGCAGGGTGGACAGTTTTAGGCATTCAGACTTGGGGATTATCCTTAACTCAAGAAAAAGGCTAGCAGTGAGGCTTTGAGACAGCTGGGAAGGCAGCTTCACTAACATGACTATTGCTGCTCAGGACTGGCACTGGACACCCCTTGTTCTGGCTGTGGCACCAGAGAGCCAATAGTGAACAGTACAGTTCAGTCACTGCCCATCTTGGTAAGTGGCCATTTTTGTAATGATGACCCACAGGTGGACATTTCGACTCTGGGTCAACAGCCACAGCCCTACATTTCTCCCCTATGGGAGAAATCAGACCTCAGTTGGCTGCTATTTGGGAGATAGGGAGTTTGTTCTTATCCCACAGCTGAATTAAACTTCCTAGAAAGCCGGCTGTGACACAGCAGGACGGGATGTGAAGCGCTTATTTCTTGACAGAGCTAACCAGGAAGGCTTCTAGGGAGCCCAGATGGTGCTCTTCAACAAATGAGCCTCAGAAAACCTCAGCAAAGGAAACAGAATGGGAATGAGCCAGTTCAGCAGTGGGATAACTAGTCAGAGCAGTTCTGGGGCTCCAGAGAAAGCATGTGGCCAAACAGATGGTCTGAGGCAAAGTAGCTTGAGAGGTTTCCACCTCTCAGAAGTGTGAATTCTTGGCTGCATTTACTTCTCATTGTTAGCCTTCGTTTTTACAAAAGCTCTGGTTTTATTGGTCTCTGTGTGTAATGCAGATGGTACATAAGCTTGGATTAATACTGGACAGATCATATTTCTGGTGTTCTGTTTAGCTGGCTGATTTTCACTCCCATGAGTGAGAATACAACAGACCATGGGGCCTCAGAGAAACTGAGAAGATGTGTCCTACTATCTGTGTGAGTAGATGTTTTGTGGAGTTCAGGGAGGGAATTTAGAAACCTTCCCACGATCTGGCCCAGTGCTCACAGGAGTCCATGGAGCACAGAGTAATATTTGGTTTTGCTGTGATTTATGTCATATAAGGAAGCTTTTTTCTTCCCTTATGAATAAAGGAGGAGTTCAGGGGCTTTTATTTCCCCCAGTTAAATGAACCCGGGAAGTACCATCATAAAAAAACCATTATGAAGCACTCAAGCAGCTTGTAAATACTGAGGGTTTTATTTCCACTTCACATGGTCTCCAACAGACTCTTAAACAAGACCAGTTACAACTTAGTATGCCCAGAGATATGCCCATGGTTTTTCCAAAACAAAGGAAGTTCTCAGTAAACGCTGTACATAGCCAGTTGAACTGCTAACAATAATTTAAAAACTCTTTTTTGTATAGTCAATGCAAGAATACCAACAATAAAAGTACAGTACAGGTAAATTCACAACAATATTACAGTGAAACAGATTGACTCACATTTATGTGATGGTACAGTAGCAGTATGTACATGCACTAAAGTGCGAGGACCCAGAGGCATGCAAGTCAAGTATTGTAGGTGTATTTTACAGCTAACTCTGTAAGACTTTCTGAGGCATTCTTTTCTTTTCTTTTTACACATTTACTTGTGTTTACCTGTATTCCCCTCCATCTCAATTAATTACAAGCCTAGTGAACGAGCTTAATGGCTTTCTTCACTACTTAAAATGTATCGCTTCAGACAGTTGAAGCATCTTTAAGAACCTTACCTTTAAAAACCGATAACACTGACATTAAAATAGAATAAAATTAACTTAAGACCCTAGTTTTACATGAAATTAAAAAAAAATAAAACAACCCAAAATACCCAAAACCAAAACTGAAAACCTAACAGTGCAAATATAACCAAAAGGCAGTCAGTATTTGGAGAGAGCGCGAGCACGTATTCAAATTCCCTTAAAACTTAATTTACATTTTATTTTAAATCTTACTTTATATCATTTTAATCCCTTTTTTTTGTTGTTTTTGTTAATATACTGTATGTAGAAAAGATGGAGACAAAAATAGTTTTCTCAGCTATGAAAAAAATTAAGTTATTACAGGCACATTAACTGTTTCATTCTAGAAACACCTCTGTTTCCCAGGTCGGACATTCAGCAGCTGTGTCTGAGAACATTCTTTGACCTCTCCAAGCGGACCTCCCTCCTTCGTGGCAGAGACGGCTGGCGGGCGACCTGGCGGAGGCGATTGGTGGCCCGCCCTGTTCCCGTGCGGAGTCAGGCCGGCTCGCCTCCCTGGCTGGGGGTCTCTGCCAGCAGCTCCTTGCTTCCGCACTCCTCTGAGGAAGTCAGGTCTCCGGTGGACTGCGACTGTGAGGCAGTAGGGGAATGTGAGGCCCATCGTGACGGTGGGCGCCGGTTCGCTGGTCTCTCTGGCCGGGAGAAGCAGGGTTGGAGGGACGGGGCTAGTGCAGAACAAGGCAGTTCCTTGGCAGCCAAGAGAGCAAAACAGCGGTTAGTGACTTGCGTTAGAGACCGTCGGGATGCGCAAAGAATTAAGAAACAAAACCGTCAAGCTAAAGCTAAGCGTGAGTCATGGTGTGGGACAAAAGCAAGCGGCGAACATCTGGCTGCGTGTGGGCCCCAGGTATCTGCATGTGTGTCCATGATTTATGGAACAGGAAAGGAAACAATGAAAGAAAGAGGGATGAGTTGGAGTAGCTGACAAACTTCCATTTGCTATTTCTCCTTGTGCTAGAAAGAGAAGAGCTGAAAAAGTACATTTGCATAATAATTCAGGAAAATCCTCTATTTGACACGTTACTCTAAGTGCTGACCTGGCATAAAGAGGCCAGGTTTGGCATTTGCAAGAGGGGTGAAAAATCAACCACTGTCTCCTTTTTTTCTACTTCAGAATTCAGACTGACATGCAGGAGACTTCTTAGCACTGAATAATGACTACAGGGGTAGTTATGATCTCCAGCTGGGTTAAAGATGAGGCTTACTTACAGATTTCATTTTCTGGAACACCACTTCTAACTGCCAGCTGCTGAAGCCTGAACTACAGGATTCAGAGGCACTGTATGTTAAAGGAACATTCACAGAAATGGAAGAAATTGGAAATTTTATTCCTTGACCAAGTTTCCACTGTTCTGGCTTGGTTGGCTTGCCTTTGCAATTAGAAACTATCTGCAGTTGTGATTTTTCACCCTGGCACTAAGTTGGTAATGCCTCCAATATTCATGGACTTTGCTCAAAGTACAGCTGGGCTTCCTGCCTCACTTTGAATGCTCCCTACATCAAGATGAGTGACTGTGGAAGCAAGTCTGTCTCACAGGGCCAGAGCCAAACTTCTGAATTTCACTGCATACTTTGCAATTTATAAAAGCAAACCAGAGCAGTTTGCCAACCTCTAGCAATGTGTATACTAAGCAGCAGTCACTGGAAAGTACAGGGGAGTTCAATAAAATCCAAAGTCAGAATGCAAACTGGTGATAAATGAAGACAGAGACCAAAAGCAGTACAGTGCAAAGGAAAAGCTCTGGCATGGTAAGGTGCAGGGATACCAAGGCAGCAGGGAGGCAAGGATTCATCACACTGTTTCACATGGAGAAGGAGAATAGTGACTAAGGATGGGGAATACTAGAGTAGGTAACATGATGTGATTGACAGTGAACAAAGTGACACAACATTGAACCTCTCAATTGCTGTGGAAGACCAAACATGAATGTCATAGGACGGAAAGATCAATTTTGAAGACACAGAGCTGAGGTATGAGAAATGGAGCTGGTGAGACCTGGTTTGGAGTGAGTGCATTGTCGGACTCAGGGAAGCCTCAGTGAAGGGTCAACCGAGGTGCCTTTGGGCAACATGCAGTCAATGGGGTGATCTACAGCTGCACACCAGTGCTTGAGACAGAGCTGTGCCCAGCTGCCCTCAGCACTCACAGAGCACCTCAGCCTGCACCCCCTCCTCCCTGCATCCTCACCCCCCGCCCCATGTCTGCGCCATAAACTTCACAACCCTTGCTAAAACAGCAATAAGGCTGAAATATGAATTGGTGCTAACAGAGAGATTGACTGTGTGTCCTTACTTCACCTTATCCCATTGTGCCCAGGGCAACATATGGTCTGTGAAAGCTGCCACTAGACTCATATTTGTTAAGAGAAATCCATCTGCGCAGCAACAGTCACGGGCAGCACAACATGGTGAATTGAGGCTATGAGATTTGAGGGTTTTGTCTTAGCCTCTTTCAAAAAAGAGGCTTAAAATGATATCTTTATAGTGCTGCTTGCTCCTGGCTGCTTTATCCTAGTTTCAGAGCAATAAATCAGAGTTAGCACTGCAATAACAAAATTTATTTCCACTGCTGCCTCCCAGTTCAAAAGCCTCTCTTCAGCATGCCAGCAGATGTTGGTCAGCTTTTGTCAAACAGCAGGGTTAAGCTCATCTTATCTGTGATGTACACATGCCCAGCACCACACAAGGCTGTACTGGTGATGGATGTTGCTCCAGGGCCAAAAGTGACTGGCAGCGTAATCTTATAAAGTGCTGGCTGCTGAGTCAGTCACCCCCACCTGCAGCGTGGAAATCCAGCCATGACAAGGAAACTCTGCAGAATGGTTTGTGAAAACCCCTCCTCCCTTACTACGTGCAGCTGTCATAGCTAGAAACATTTTTTTTTTTTAAATAAATAACCTATAGGTAATTTAGCTTGGTAGTTGCTCGGGGTGTGGGTGGACAGGCAGCACTTCTTAGCCTGAACACTGAAAATGGGAAAGATGACTTCAGCTCCAGTTTCTAGCTATTTCCTAAAACAGGCTGTTAGCCACCATGGCTATGCCTACATTAATAAATAAAGAAAACTGTTTCCTCTTTTCTCTGAGGCAGAATGGATGGTCATAGCTTATGTCTGCACAGTGCCTTCCTTCTACTGTGGCACCCACAGGCACTGGACAAATCTGGGCCCAGAACCGCTTAATGAGCAAAGGTGACTTTAGCCTTTAGCCACAGGCTAGTGCTGAAGCCCCCTTCCCAGGGGGGCAGCTGCAGCCAGAGCTGGAGGGAAGGCGTTCTGGAGCAGCCAAAAGCCCAGCGCAGTGCCGTGCATTTGTCAAAAAAAAAAACCCAAAAAACCAAAACCACAAAAGAAAAAAATGTTTGTCATAAATCTGAATCCCTCCCACACATTTTTGCATACCTTTATGTTGGTCTTAAATTTTGCCAATTTTTAAAAGCTTAGCAAAAAAACCGCAACAGCACAAATTTTGACTCAAGTGTGACCTCTTCACAGCCTGTGCTGCCGCAGCACACAGAAGATGAGCTCCTATCCTGAGCTCTTCCTGACTGTCACACACAAAGGACCCCACGGGGATGTTGGGTGCGTGCTGATACCTCTGGAGTTGTGGCCATTTATTTCCCTCTGTTAACCCACATGTTCAAGAATGACCGCTTTCGGAAACCTCTGGAAACAAGGTAGAAAGGACTTACAGCAGTGAGGCAGGCAGGGTTAGAGTCCCCAGGGGGCAGTTAATAAGACAGTTTGGTTCTGGACAGAACAGACAGAAAAGAAAAAGAAAGCAAGTAGGTTGGAAAGAACTGTTTTAATTGATTATTTTTTTTTAAAGTGAAGATTTCATGTCAGCAAGGAAGAAGTCTCCAGATGTTACTACTCATTCAGATCATGTTACCGGTGTTATCACAGGGAAACTAATAATCAGAAATGAAAGATAAGCTGCTAGCAGAAAAAGATTTAGAAAGGAAGGAAGCAAACAAACCAACCTTTTACAATCCTAGCACAGTTTCAGAAGTGGACATAGCAATAAACAAATCAAACATTTCTACTCAGCAGAGAAAGATATCTGTTATCCTTTGCCAACCTCGATTAGGGCTAGGGAAAAACCACATTACCATGAGAGGAATAATTTTTCCCTTCATTTGATTTCAAGAGAGAGTTTCTGCTTAGGAAATCTTTAGCAAGCAAGAAAATTACTGTTAGTTTGTGTTGCTCACACTTAGGTTGCTCAGGTTTCATGACAACCCTTTGCCTCACCTTTCTCCCTTGTTTCTCTTCAACAGTGATGCTGGATGGGAGACTCAAGCTTAACCAAAAGCCCTTTAGTTCTGACAACACCTTCCCTGATTGTCAACATTCCCCCACCTGTGCTGAATGGTTCAGTGGCAAGCCTGTGGCAATTGCTCTGCCCTGGCGAGCAGAGGATGCAGCACCTGCCCTCTCCTCTGTGGGTCTGTGTGGATGGGCCTTTTACAACGCTGTCTCCAGAAATGAGCCTGACTCCGAGTCCAGGAGTGTTGTGTAACCTCCACGACCTACGCCCTTGCTAGTCATAAAAGCAAAATGTTCATAAAACTCTTACATTGTTGGTTAGGTAATGCTAATCTGCATTTTTAATAGTAAAATGTATAAATCCTATGATATGCAAATAAGATAGGGGTTTAGTGAATTAGCAGGATAAGACACTAGTAGGCCACATTATGTGGATATGAATTTGCTTGTAAGCAGCTCTGGGCAAGTTAGAAAATACAAAGTTATTGCTACTCTGTATGCATATATCCTTACATGCCCACGCACATGCACATAAATAGATAAATATATATATATGGACTAGGTTTCATTTTTGCAGCAGGAATATAAAAGGAAATTATGTAACTAAACAACTCAGAAGCTCAAATTAAGGAAAAGTCACCAACAGGTGCTGCATGCAAGTTTAAAAGTCATTAATATGCCATGGCTGCAGAAACCAGAAGGCGTTTGGTGGTAAGAAGGGCACTTGACTTGGCCAGAAACCAACAGGTGAGAGGAAAGCAGAGCAGGGATCTACAGGAGGGTGGAAGTGTTGTATCAGCACACTGTTGTATCAGCCAGCTGTTGTATCAGCTGGCCCAAGCACAAACCTGCCTCCTTCAAGATCATAACTCCCTGAACAGATGTGTCTGGCTTTGTACAAAATGTGCTAAGTGGAATTTGTACAAAGTGTAATTTGTGTGGTCAGGGTAATCCACAAATATCCCAAGGCACCTGCAGAGTCTAAACTTATTTGTGGGTGGTTTTTTTAGCAGCGAACCCATGCTTGAGTACATCTTCCAGAGCACCACCTCACTTAGGAAAAGCTAAGCTCATTGTGTGAATGCCCACCAGTTTCCTTTTCAATCCACATTCCTGAGAAATGCCAGGAGCAGCCAAAGAACAAAACCTGTGCATCTAGACTGCAGTCATAACAGCCATGTAGGAGTTGCAAGGAGAAACAAGTCTTAGCTCTAAGGCCCAGAACTCAAAAAATTAGGCAAAAGATACTGAGAATTCACAAAAATGAGCAATTTTCTGCCTGTTTGATGGTCAATGAGTTCTTGCTAGATAGCATTGACCCAAATCTCTCTGTGCATCATACTCAGGTACTGTCGCTAGTCTGTATTTTGCCAACAGCAATTTGTGATGATGCAGGATGACATCCATCTACTTATATTTGAAATCTACTGAGACAGTTAAAAGATACAGGAGGAAATCAAGAGTTTCCAGGGATGCCTTGAAGGCAAAGCTGAATTGAACTTGTAAGACTACAATACACTTCCTAATAAGGACAAGTAGTGTATTCCCAGTATTTCAAACTAAGGACAAAATACAGAGATAGCTGGAAAAAGTCAAATAAATGAGGCTGCTTCCTACTTTTATTCACTTTGAGGTTTGTGCACAAAAACCACTTTCACTCACTAGTAGTTATAATGTGCATGTGGTTTCTTTTTTTTCCTAAATGTAAAAACTTCCCTGCTTATATGTCTTTAAACTGCACATAGGGAATATATCCTTAGGTTTGGATTGTCTGCTAGGCAAAAAACATCAGGTCCTCTGAGCAGTACCTACAAAAGAGGAACTGATTGTACATTGAGAACCACCCACTAGGGCAAGGCAAACTGCAGACCAAAGGTTTCAGCACTCAGGTGCCCAGAAATCCTTCACACCAAATGTTGAGCTAGAAAACGGCATTTGAACCTTCCCTTTTGAGGTATCTGAGGCAGGAGTAGCAGGAGTCTGCCCAGTGAAGGCAAAGTGGATGCTCAGGGTGCACAGGGGTTGAGGAGCTACTTCCCTGGAGCCAGGGCTCACCACAACACCAGTGCTAAAGGGGCAGCACAGGGCAGAGAGGGTGAGGAACCCCTGCCCCTGACCTGGGGACTGTTACCAACCAGCAGTACACACCCCTTTTCATGGCTGTACCAGAAAGGCAACATATGCACTTAAGAGGTGGGCATAATTCAGCCTTTCTAGGCTTCTTCAGAGTAACACTCTCAAGTGCTCTCAAAGGTTCACCAGAAACAGGAGGTTTAAATGCTGGTAACTGAAAGCTTTGATCCATCATTACACCTTCTTTTTTTGTTGATTGCTCTTGCACCCGAGACTGACCCCCCACATCTGGACACACTTGCTGAAACAGATGATGACTGTTACACTGTTGATGACAAAATATCATCAAGTAGTTCTTAAACACTAAATAGGTATGTGTTTAGATTAGTTGATTATATGTGTATTTTTTGCTTTTTGTTATTTTTGTGAGGCAGCAGCAGTCAGTACCAAACATCATACCATTCAATCACATTCACAGACCTGAGCCAAACTTAATCAGATAAATTCAGAAAAGATATGCTGAAGGCCCTGAAGTTTTGCTTCAGGGTACTGTAGAGACTATTTTTCACACAAACTTGTTAAGACCCATTCTTGTATAGGAGAAGGAATCTACCTTTCCATCCAGCATAAAAATTTACTCAAACCTAGAGTCCCTAGAGCATCTGTAACATGTGGTGTGTTTTGTGACAGAAAACCCTTATCCCAGTCATTCAGGGAAGAACCATTTTTATCCCGTAAAGGATAAAACTCTTCTGATGCTTTCAAGCCAAATAAGCTGCCAGGATAGAAACTCAATTACTTCATGCATTCTTCAGTGACTAATCCAGTAGTTTCATGACTGGAAATCGCTGGTGGTACCAGGACAGGACTAGGATATTCACTGTAAATATTCACTAGGACTGCAAGAGATCTCATAATGCATTTGTTCAAAGAAGAGTGCATTTAGCTATAGGAGGAAAAACAAGCAAACTCATTACCTCTATGGACCCTGGATCTACTTTGACAATTTCTCCTGTGCTGTTGTCATTGCTAAGATTTGGTGGGCTGTGTGAAGGTAGCCTTCTCTCTTCCTTTAAGGCATGCTCCAAAAGTTTCTTATTCAAGATCCTGGCAGCATTTTCTGCAAGTGTGTACCCTGGAGGAGCAGATAAGTCCTGCCTAATACTTGTCACCTCAGTTCCTTCTTCCTTTGGTGTCTCTGTCCCCAGCCGGAGAGGACTGGGTGATCTGCCACGGGCATTCGTACATGGCTCCTGCAACGTGCCCAGTTCTGGTCTGGGCTCTGCTGACCTGGACCGGCTGCCAGATCTGGGGCATTTTTGGAAGGTCTCATGAAAGATGGGGCTATGGTCAATGATGTTGAACAAACTGGAGAGGCCATCGTTGATAGTGGTGTGGACGGGACTCTCCCGTGTGGTAGTTGATCGAGCCCAAGCGGACTCACTGAATCCTTTCTGAGGTGTGCCAGGCAAAGTCCGGTTGTTTGGCTGGTCTGATTTGGGAAGGACTTTTCTTTGCAGCTTTGGAGAGCCATATTTGGGGGAGCAGCATGTGCGTTCAAACTTAGCCTGGACCTTTTCAATGACGGGGGTCACTTGCCTGCTTCTTAGGCTTCTGGATGGTGAAGAGACAGGCGTGGACCCCCCCTTTGGTGTCAGACACTTGTGTGGACTGCTGGTGATACTGCGCAGGGTTTCTGTCTGCAAGCCGACACTGATGGTCTGGGTGGTCTGTGTCCCCGTCGTTCTCATGCCGTTGGTTTGGCACGCGGTGTCCTTAAACTGAGGCTCTGTGGAATTGGAGCGTATTGCGTTCCGGACTGAGAAGGCGACCTCCTTCATATCGTCACTCATGTTCTTGGACATCTCCAAGCTGTGCAAGGGTGAGGCAAAGCCCACAGTAGTGCAAATAGGACGTTCAATGGGGTGAAGACCATTCTCCAGAAAATCTTTATGATGTTTGGCCAGGTCACAAGACCACCTTCCAAACATATCCGAGGAAGCACCTTTTGTCTCAGCGACGTTCCCCATAGCTTTGGTCACAGAAAAC
Organism: Aleadryas rufinucha; assembly: GCA_013397815.1. NCBI lineage: Eukaryota > Metazoa > Chordata > Aves > Passeriformes > Aleadryas > Aleadryas rufinucha. The sequence goes on from VZTH01013865.1 coordinate 1,022,073, forward strand.
AGGAAGTCCGGCTCAGCCTGGCTTTTCCCTTCACTGCCAGCTATCACCGAGTTATCGAACCTACGGACAACCGGTGGGCTATGAAACACCCGAACTCCCATTTTGTCCGTTACACTGTGACTCCTTGTTGGCTGCTTCTGGCAGTGCTCCGGGCTGGTCATGGTGTTGGTTGTCATAGTGACACTGGTGGTGAGGTACCATGAGGATGCCTGGAATGGATCTGAAGCAGGATCATTCCTGGCTTTTCCAATATCTGTCCTTTCTGCCCATCCCTCTGCAGGCTTCTCAGTTGCTCCACCGTGGTTCTTAGTGTTACTGTAATCCCAGCTTTTGTTGAACTCCTCAATGTATTTTAGATCATCAGGAGACAAGGGAGGGGTTATATCGTCTTTGCTGCCAGATGAAGGCAAATTTTTTTCTGGTAGAAATGGAGAAATATCCATCAGGCGCTGAAACTCTGACATGGAAGAAACGGACATTGCCCTGGAGAGAGGAACACAAGAGAGTCACTCATGCACCTGGAAATTGTCACAGAGTAACTTATTTTCAGCAGCAAACTCTGAAAACCCAATTTTCACTATCTGCTTACATATAAGTCCACTTCAATCATTGAATCATAGACTGTCCTGAGTTGGAAGGGACCCACAAAGATTATCCAAGTCCAACTCTTGGCCTTGCACAGGATACCCCAAAAATCACACCATGTGCCTGAGAGCATTGTTCAAACACTTCCTGAACTCTGGCAGGCTTGATACCATGACCACTTCCCTGGGGAGCCTGTTACAGTGCCCAGCTACCCTCTGTGTGAAAACCCTTTTTCTAGTTTTCCTTCCCTTAGCCCTTTCTTTCATTTAAGTCCCCTTTTATTATCTTTGAAATAGCTGTGAACACAAACTTTTGTGATGTGCCACTAAAAGTACCAAATGGTTTATTATTTGTTCTTAATTTACTGCTCTCTCACGGATTACTGCTTGGCAAATATCTGTAATGTGGAGCAGTAGGATGCATCTCAGAATTACACCACTCACAGAAAATGAATGTTTGTGACAATACGAGGCACAATTTTCAAAGCAAGTGTAGAGTATTTCTGACTTTCTGGGAAATCATCAATCCACCCCTACTCCTGAGACTGCCCAGGCTGCACAGCTGGAGTGTAGTGACGTGGGACACCCAGCTGAGATGCTGCTACAGTGAACTGGCTTGGTGAGTTGAGCTCATGCTGAAATTCAACCAAAGGGAATCTCTAAGTGATAATGCTGAATTCTTGGCTCTCTTGCATTTCACTGATTTGTACAAATCACAAGCATTCAGATGAGTTGTCCTACTGCTTTGCTTTAAGAAAAAAAATCAAACTTTTTGAATGGGACTAAATAAAAATGCAAATGAGCGTAGTTTTCGGAGTTGGTTCAATGATGTAACTCCAGCTGGATGAGAAGTCAGCAAGCAGTGGTTTTCCATGTATCAGTGATCCAGAGGATACAGCCACATCACACGGTGAGTTCTTAATCAAGAGCTCCAGCAGCAGTTCAGGTATGTCTCTGTTAGGGAGTCAGGTGAGTGGAGTTTCTAAATGGCTCCCCTGGTCAGATGCTCTGGTTTGCATCAGGAGGGCAATCTCAGCATAGACTGGGTTCCTTTGGGATGAAAATGAGCTGGAAGATGCTCTCCAGAAGCACAACTAATGCATTTTAAGGTTAGGTGGGTATTCAACCCATGGGATAAGACCAGAACCAATCCAAAGCAAAATATCCCTGACATGCAGCAGCATATCAGGTCCTCGGCACCAAGTGTTTTCCTCTCTATATTGACATCTGCAGTGTGTACTGCACTGCTTGCTAAGGCAGGCGTAGCCTTCACTGTGAGCTGCAGCTTCATGCACTTTCACAGAGTTTGATCTTTGTGCATGACAGCTGAATGTGGCCCAAGTTAATCAGAGTAGAACAGAAGCATATTGAGAGAAATTAATCCCTGGGTAAATCCATTAATCTGGCTTGCAGGCTGTTTAGGAGGTGGCAGGGCTATGTCCTGGGTTTGCGGCTTGGGTGCAGAGTTATAGCTCCAGCAGCTGAGTATTTGCTGGGCTTTCCCCTTTAAGTTTTACTCACCTTTGAAGATTTCCTTTGTGTGTTTCTTCCTCCTGAATGAAAACAGAAACAAGCAGGATAAGTTATTTCTAAAGTTGTTGGTGGCATTAGCTGATGGGTATTTTGTCATTCACTTCCCATTAGTTGCACCAGGTATGTTTATCTTTAAAAAGTGTCTGATTTTTCCTCTGAGAAGGATTCTTAAATTGCCAGTGGGAATATTCTTCACTTCATACATAGGCAGGAGAGTGGGCAATCCCATCAGGATATCATACTGCACAGGTAAAGCCTGTATGCCAAATGTACAACAGCCTTGAACTTTTATATTCCCATGCAATCACAAATGGATGTAGGCCAAAAAAGGCTTTTTCCATAATATATTGGTTTGGACCATATATTTTTGAGTGACTTTTTTCTGTGGAGGTAAAACATCTTTATGCTAGAGGCCTAGCTGTGCTGAAATAAAAGATGAACTGAGGTTCTTTGACATAAGATTTCATTATACATTTTCTAGGAACCAACAAGTGGCACCAGTTGAAATTCCTTAAGCTTGCTATATTAAATGTGTGGGAAGACTTGCTTGTTTCATAGAGGGAATACCTACAGCTTGCTAACAGCATTAAGATGTTTTTATGGCAGTCATTTCCCTGTGAAAATTCCCGTAATGAGTTGGGGTTTTAAGTAGATACTTCTGAAGCAATTGCTACACAGTTATTCTATTTACTTATATTTCTCATAAACTATAGGGAATACAACATGGGACCAGGAAAAAAATAACGAGCATTGGTACCGTACATATTACTTTTATTTGACCTCATGAAATCAAGAACAGTACCAAAAGTGCATTTCAAATTGGAACTGTTTAAAAACAGCACTGCTTAACTCAGCAAATACCTTTCTGGCATTTATCCCAGTCAGGGAAAAAAAATGGTAGTAAACTGATCCTCCTTGCATTCACTGTGGTATAATTCTGGAATAATGTCGGTGGCTTCAGTGGAGTTACTGCAGAGTAAATCTGACCTAAGTGAATTCATAATCAGGGTGAAGGCTGGATTGACTTCTACTGCAGTTAGTACCAAAGAGAAAATATAGTGGAAGGTAGAGTCAGCAAGCTGCAGTTGCCTCTGTGCATGCCCAGTTAAGCTGCTCATTAAACTCCAATCAGTCTCACTTGAGCAAACCCTCTGAGGGAAAATTACTTTGCCCAGGTTTCCCTAAAACACGCTTTGAAGGAAAGAAACTACGCAAATATCACCAAGGACAAATTTTGCTGCCCACACTTTTGTTAATGGTGGTAATAACTGAAAAACAGAAAAGGGAAGAGATTTTCTCTGAAAATCAGACTGAATTTGAAGGAGTGGGAACAGCAATCAAAATTAACCACAAAACTCAGTTCCATGACAGCGTTACCAACATTCTTCACTGAGCAATTGGACATGTATGAAAAAAAAGATAAGAAGCAATGAATATGGAGTCCCACACTGACAGCCATACACTTACGGCACCGAGGGAAGAAAATCTGACTGGAATACATAGGTATCTACAGCTGTGTAAAAAGGACAGTCACATTTCCTGCCTCTCTTAATCTTTTTTTATCTTCTTCCACTCAAAGAACTTGATTTCTCAATCCTTTAGCTTTGTACCAGCATTTGGGGACAGGGACGCTTGGTTTCATTCAGAAACAAGGTAAACAAACTGTGCAGACCTGGGACTGATGAAAATAAGCCTGTCATGGTGCAGGACACAGACTACCTTTGCCATTTTTTAGCACTGTGTTTTATATCTTTATAACTTTATGGTGTGACTTCAGAGTAGGTACTTTGCTGATGAATAACTGTATTTTTTTAACATCTCATCTCACTTACTCATACTAATCTGTTTAGAAGGCAACCACGGCACAACAATCAGAAGTGCCTCTCTACAGCACTTACTGCTTTACTAACAAAGTAAAGCCCTTGTTTGTTCATAAATATGTATCTACTTACAATTGGAAAATGTTTAAGACCTTCTAAGTCAATAAGTTGTGTCAAATATAGTTCTCATACATAATATGAATGGCCACAAAATGAAGTAATCTTTGGGACCTTCAGGCTGGCTCCAGTTTCTCAGGTGACTGACACTGGTCTAATCAGCTCATAACAAGGAATGACAACTTGTCCATACCAAATTCACTACTGGGTAACTGTAGCAGTGCCTGCAGCACAATATCTCACTTCCTACAGCAGGGAAGCTGAACCGATTGCGACACAAGAGATAACACGACAGCACGATAAAAGTGTAGAAGAGCTCATACTTCCGTTAATCCAGTCAAGAATTTCTCCCTCTCCAGCTGCCGAGAGCGATGCTCCTCAGGCTCATCGGGGGAATCGAGAGACAGCGATTCCAGGAAGAGGTTTTCCGTGGCGCTGCACCGGTCGCTCTCCTTCAGCTTGGACAGTGACCGATCGTCAAACTGGATGGTATCGGAATCAGAGTAGGACCTGGACCCCATGGAACGAGGCACGTGGAGGTTCCCCTGGGGCGTAAACGGCCGACGGCTGCTCTCGTTCTGGTCACACACCAAACCACCCCCTCTCCTTGGACTCACTTCTTTCTGAAGCTGGAGACAAGGCAAATTAAAAGGAACAGCAATTACTTCTGCAGTGTATGGCATTTGGCAGAACTCATCCTTCCCCAGGAGCAAGGCACCCATGCCCTGGGGATTACCGCCCTGCCCCATGGGTGCACCTCCAGGGGACACCAGCCTTGGTCTACTGGTCCTTCCACAAAGGGAGATTTCCCTAGAACTTTGATGCTGTTACTTATGGCATTTTGAGTGACTAAATGTGTATATGTCGAGTTTTGCTTATTTACATGTATATGTATACATATATACACACACTGTGTATATATGTATATACAAAATAATGCATCTGTCTGCAATCTGATTTTTAAAGAAACAAATCAACACAGACTGTTATTTAAAAGCAATCTTGATCTCAATACAAGTAGAAGCTGAAGGAAGGGTGAGTGAATTGCCTTCTCATCAAAACAAACACATTTTTCTTCTGGTCAGCAACACAAAGATTGTGCTTTTATGCACATCACTTGTTTCCAGGGGTGGAAAATAATGCTTATCAAAAAACAAAAACTTTGTTTTATAAGTGGCCTAGTCCGAATGCATGGCTGGAAAATTAACTATTTGTACAGAACAGCACTGTCAAAGGGATGAATTAGGCATGCAGAACAGGTTCAGAGAAAATGTATATTTATAGAAGGGCCACCAAAGCCATTAACTCTACACTTTTCAAAAACTGGTGAAGAGAGGGTGAACCATTAGTGAAATTGCCAATATTAAAATGAGATCATGTAATCAACTTCTCTTTTAACTGTAAATACAACAGGATGGATGAAGTAAGTGATAATTTCAAACATGATAAATGACTGCAGGAATATGATAAGAACTCTGATGTTTTGCTAGAGCAGCATGCTAAGATTAGTGACAATAAACTGAAAAAGCAAGTCATTCACTAGGGCTCTGGAAACTGAAAACCTCCAAAACATATTAATCTTGCTGCTTGTGTTTGGAAAAATAAACAGACATTGTATTGCTCAATTTAGACCAAACCATTTTAGGTCCCAAATGATTAAATTTACACTTGAGCTGAAAACAGTGAGGTTTTTTTTCTTGATTCAGGTCTACAAAAAGGGAAATGAATTTTCAGTGTTTTGCTCATGATATACAAAATCCGAAACAGTTTTATTAAAAAGAGGTGTCCTGTAAAGGCAGGGCCTGGAAGGTATATATCAGGAGATCCTGCAGGCCATTCCCGAGCATATTGGCAAGATCTAAAGCAAGGAGAAATGGTAATTATGTGCTTTCTGTATAGATAGCAGCAATTGCAAGCCCTTCAGATTTTTAGAGATCCTATATAAGGACCATATTCTGGAAACCTTTATGAGAGAACAATACACATACTGCCTTACACTCAACCTCAGAGAACTGACAGGAGAATTAAAGTGACAAATATTGCCCTAACTTTTCAAGGCTAGTAACTTTTACACTTTTGAAGAGTGACTAATAATTTTGAGTCCCCATGTGTTTATACATCTAAACACACACCCTTTCATACAGGTGATCTTGTGGGTTTAAATATTTGTCAGTGTGCTCCGTGCACAATTAGCTTTAGGAGCACAGGGGAGGGAGATTCTCTAAGGGAAAACAAAGTGACAGAGTATTTAAAAAAGAAAAAAACAACTGTGAGCTCTCAAGAAAGTAGGTCATCATGTTTTTTATATGCGAGCAGTATTCCCATCACCATTCAAAGTATTGTATATATTTTATACATTGGTGTGACTTCCCTCTTATCATACATGTATTATTCAGGAGTTGTGTGAAAGCAGACAGGCATAAAGTATTAGTATGAAATTTGGCACACACGCTTCTGCTATCTCTTGGACTTTGTTTCAAACACACACACTGCTGTAGTCTCCTCATCCTCTGTGTATTGCCATACATGGAATACACACACTAAAACCCTGGGGAGTAGGACTTCAGAGATACACTAATTGTTTCCATATAAAGCAGGGCATGACTGCAATCTGAGAGGATATTCAACTAAAAGCTTGCAAATATTTGGAAGCTTCCTGTCACACAGGGAAATGTTTGATTATAAGCAAAGATGGAGTTCTGAAGTTTTGTAGGCAGGTAGCCAAGATTTCACATGCTATTTCTGGTCATCTTAGTCCTCTGAAATTAGCTTAATATAATGTTTTTTATTTTCCCTATTCATTGCCAATTCTGTGTACAACTCTGTTGACACAGTAAATATATAGTTAAAGCCCAGAGGTTTCAGAAAGGTAGCGAAAGGAATCAGTTCCAGCACTAGCTAAGAGCTATTTTGTATGCTCTCCCAAGATGACACTGAGGGGTTATGTCAGGTTTTAAGAGAATTAAAGGCTAGGTAACATTAACAGGGATTTCTCTGTGGCTTCTTTCAATGTGCCCCATTCCCAGGAAATAGAAAAAGCAGTCTTTAACCAGGTTAAGTCCCTCAAGCTATTGAGGGTACACCTAGGAGATAATATTAAAAACCCCACAATTTATAAGGACAGGAAGATAAACATCCAAAGAGGTACCAGTGACTCTTCAAAGAAAATTTCTGTCTGTGTCCTTAGCATATTGGAACATTTTCTGAGGGTTATTTAATTCCCATTGTGCATGAAGAATCCATAGGAGGTAGTTTGGCCACTGAAACCCACCAGTTAGAAACCAGCCCAGTCAAGCCTAAGCACCTTCTGCCACTGAGCCCTGGAAACCAGAAATTTTGCGTGATGAGCTTTGCTACAAGCCTCATAGGCTCAGATGGTTTTATCTTAGGAGATGCACTATTGTCTTGCATTATAAGGGCTAGCTCAACAAGCTGCATGAAGTACACACAAAATCCCTCAGATATATAGGAGATTAAAAAAATCCAGAATATAGTTTGCTGATATTTTGAAATTTAGAAACTCAAAAATCACCTTTCTTGGTCTGTAAAAGGTTCATGTTTGGCACCACCCAGTCAGACCTACACACTTTTAACATTGATTTTAGAAATACCCACAGAGCATGGGATTTTCCCAAGTGCTTCTCTGTGGGTTTAGCAGCCACAGCTCAAACCAAGGTTTAGTCTTGTACTCATAATATTTGCAGCCTGGTGTCTTTTCTTCTTGTTGCAGCCCTGACATGGTAACACGAGAAACAGACAATGAACTCTTTCCAAAAACTGGTCATGAAGTTACACTGGGCTTTCATCAATATAAACCTGTGAAGCCACTCTGTGCTTTGCTCAGGTGTAATGCTCCCTAGAGAGCATGCACAAGTCTGGTGTGGTTCCATTTCTGATGTCCTAAGGATGGAAAACATTCAGTTGGTTGAGGGCCCACAATTTCAGTTGTTTCTCTTGCTTTTCCTGGAACGCATGACTCAGAGCTGAACAATGTTCAGTCAAAAACTATTTTAACTCTCCTTCATAAAACTTATCATTTTTTTGTTTGGCTTCCAGCCTGATAATAAATTCATTAGGTATTATTTGTTTCTAATACTAAGCAGGTGACAATACAGATAGGCATGAAAACAAGGGGATAGGTATGCATTGCTCAGATTTGCAGATGATGACAGAGGTTTGCACAAAATTAATGGGACCAATATTCTTCTGAATATTTAGTACTGATAACTGTTATCAGTCAGGGCTCTTCGTGTTAATGCCTGTGTTCCTTTGCCAGAGATAAAGAATTCAATTGAGACTGAATAGTTGCAGCAGCTGCATCTTTGGTGGCTAATTCACAGATGAACAGTCTCTTTCGGCAGGAATCTGTATACCAAACCTTGAATAAGTCTGTGGGTTGAGTGTTTTAGCACAGAGATTCACTAAAGCTTTCAAACAGAATGTGACCATGCTTGTCCAGGGTAATTGCAATGAGGCAGGAAATGACCTCTAACCTAGAGCTGAGTTCTCATAAGTGGTCTTTTATAGGGATTATAGCATTTTCCTTTTACTCCCTTGTGTATATAAATTGTTTTGTAGCATGAGAAACATCAATGTAGGAAGCAAAATCGTTCCTGTGCTGCTTCTTAACGCTGTCCCTTGAGCTTGGCCTGAGTGTGGTAATGGTACAATGGCCTCATTCTTTCACACAGGCACTGCTCACCCAAGATGACTCCTTACCTGAGGACTCCTTACCTGCTCTATCCGCCTGAGCAGCTCCTTCTTTTGACGGTCCCATTCTCGCCGGTCTCTATCAAGCCTGTCCAAGAGCTCCACCTTTTCCCGGTTCCAGTTCTTCTCACTGTGCTGGATTTGCCAGCGGAGGTCCATCACCACACTATGACTGTCAGCCAGAAGCTTCTTGTGCTCCTCTCTTTCTCTTTTAAAAGCTCCCTTTGCATCCGAAGTGAGACCTTTTTCTCCAGAGGTATTCTCACTCTTCCCTTCCAGCTGGCAATAAAGTCAAATATTACTAGGATGCTAAACTTTTGGCAGTAAAAGCCTGTGTCTGACAATGGCTTTGAGTTAAAGACCTAACTTCACAAAGGTAATGGCAGGATTATAGCAATTCTTAGATCTTAGGGTCTCCATAAATGATCAAATATGTTCAGTGTGAAAAAACTTTTAAAATCAAGACAGTGAAAACTACAGGGAATAATTTCTCAAGCTCTTACCAGTTCATGCTATTCAGTTATGATCTACCAGTTATGATCTTTCTGCTAGGAATATAGGTGCCAGCAATGAAGGAAACATGGAGATAAACTCCAACCTCATCATTATTTCTGAGACAATTGCCAGGACAATGTCCTCAGCTACTGCTCTGCTTTTGTGCTCTCACTCAGTGCCCCTGAAACCTACAGAGAGTGAATTCATCCTCTGAAGAGACTTTTCCCACAAAAACTCTCAGCAGTGTGACCCTCCTGCCTTCCAACAAGAGAAGGTGTTAGCAGCAGCAGCAGATGTACCAAGATCATCCCCCCATCTCTGAGGTTCTGGAGTCTGAAATGATTTCAAGGGCAGTTATCTGATGCCACCTTCCCTCCCTTCTTCAATTTTATGATCAGAGGTCAGGTCAATCAGATCAGAAGAGCTGGCCCAAGGTAATAGATTCATAGGATAACATAGGCTCGATGGGGTGTCAGGAAGTCTCTAGTCCAACCTTCTGCTTCCAGCATGGTATGGTCTAAGGCCAGATTGGGTTGTGCAGGATTTTGTTAGATGGATCCTGAAAAACCTCCAAGTGCAGAGATTGCACAGCCTCTCTGGTCAAGCTGGGCCAGTGCTGGACCACTGTCAGAGGGAAAAAGTGCTCAATTGTTTTGTGTAAGTTCAAGCAAGCGAAGAATTTATCCTTGGAACCTGACCTTCTGTTGACAGCTCAGTAGATGTGTGAGTGACTCAGAATGGGATACATCTTCCCCTAGCTCTGCAGGTGAAATGGAGTGAAAAGCAGCAAAAACTCATTTCTGCCTCTGGAGTTAATGTTGTCCTCAAAAATGAGGGGCAGCAGGTCTGCTGGGAAGCATATTCCTCTAGCAAGAGAGAAGGACAAAACCTTCACCTTGCCCTATGTGGAAAATAAGCCCAAACTTTCTGAGCAAAGAGAAGTTCAGACTGGATTCGGGAGTGATGCTTACTAGTCTCTGGAACAGCCTCCCCAAACAATTAACTGAGAGATTATTGCTTGAGTCATTTAAATTGTACTGAGCTGCAGAGAACACCCTGTTACAGCCACTTTCAGTGAAAGGGAAATCTTAACACAGGTGCATCTTCTACCACTAATTTCCAGAGTCCAGTTGTTTTCTTTCAAATGACCAAACAACCAACCAAAAAAATAAATTATCAAAGAGCAGCATCCTATTTTAACAAAGTTGACACGATATTACCTTTCTAATACCTGTGTACCACAGCTTGTATTCCCCCCAGGCATCCTGAAGCTGGACTATTGGTCAGAATCCTAGTGAGGGACTCCCATATCCTGAATAGGTCCCATGTCCATAATGCAAATTCTCAAAGCATACACAGGGTTTGGCCCCTAACACTAACTCCCTCCTTCTTCCAAACTTTTCTCAGTTTAGAGATTCCAGAATACTGGGATTTTTCACTTTCTGGGCTGGAGGCTGAAAATTACGATGACTATTTATTGTCTCAGCATTATCACAATTCCATATTTGGGAGAAAACTCACTATTTCCTGTTTTAAAAACAATCCCCATGGAACCTTCTGCCAAATAAGATGTATTTCTGACATGCATTTCTGACAGACAAGATTTTCTTTTTAATGATCTTTGCAGTGCTAAAGCTCCAAAGCAGCAGGCAACGATACATTGTCACCTCTGATATCCAGTGGTTTTATATCAAAAGAGTTTTCTTTCCTTTTTTTCTTTGTTTCCTTTACAGAGATAGTTGAAACATCAAAAAGCAAAACCATTGCCAGTGACTATTAATTAGGAGTTGACTCTCTCAAGGAAAATGCTTTTGTTAATTGACCTATTGCTTCATAAAAAAGATGGAAAACAGCAGCAGTGAAGATAGCAGTGGAGACTAGAAAGACCTTGATCCTCTGTGGGCCTGTCAGGATGTTGGCAGCTCTATATGAACCCTCTGGTGGGAGGTAACTTGATCACCACTCATCAACACAACAAAATGGCATCATGAGAGCTCCTTCTACACACAGCAACCTGACAGACTTGGCTATTATTTGGTTAAAGCTGTGCTATCTTTTTTTCTCTACTGCATTTGGGACCTATTTTTATTGTGAAATAGAAATGTTGTGGGGAATTGGCAAAGGAAGAGTGTCTTGTGTCTTAACCATTGGCCAGGTTCATTTTCTTCATTTGCTTGAAAAAATGTAAAAAGTAACATCCATGGCTCAGTAATTACCATATGTTCTATATTATTACCAGTGGAGCAGTGGAGGTAGCAAATAGCCTGGTAAAAGCCCCAGAAGGAAGGGTGGAAACCCCTGAGCAGAAGAGGCAACATCGTCCTGGTGCCAAACACCAGCCTGGAAGTTTATTGCCCGTGAAAAGGCAGAGCACACAAGCTCAGCAGTTTCATGGTCAGACTTTCTCTAAGTTTTGTTCTTTGTTGCCATCTCGAGCTTAAGGTAAATCTGTCACTAAGATATTTTAGAAACAGCCAAAACAGGAACTGATTTTGTTTCCTTTCTCAACTGATACATTGTTTGGAAATGCTTGTGCACTAAGAAGCAGCTGAACTAAGTATTTGAATCTTCTGGGAGAAGACTCTGCTAAAAATGAAAGCTGCCTCCTTCATTCTGAGAAAGCAGCCCACAGTACCTGGGCAGGAAAAGCAGTGCGCACATCTCAGCTCTGTGCATCACAGTGAACCTCTATAGTTCAGCAAATACTTCTAAATGTACCTCCCTCCCAACAGTGAATATTTTTATTATATTTTCCTTCTGAAGAGAAGCTCTACGATTTTTCTCAAGATCTGAATGTACTAATTCTTCTACCTCTCCCCTCTTTAATGTGTAAAATAAGAGCTTTTATGCCATCAGATTTGGAAATGAATTCTTGTGGGTTTTTTGCTGATTTGTTCTCATGCTGCTTCAGAAATAGTACATCTTCTGTGAACTGCCATACATGACACTGAAGCACCTGGCACCAGGTTTTATACAAATACTTCCAACAATATCCCATGGCAGGTAGCTAGAGCTCTCTCTTCATTGGGGCACCATCCATCACTAACCAGTAGCTTTGAATGGCTGGTTTAATATTAATATATTGATCTATCACTTCAGTGTTGTTGAATCACTCTTTTCTCTCCTATGCATCAAATAGGAGATGTTGTCACATGCCAAGGCACAGTGATGAACTAATTGTGAGCATGCCAGAGTTAAGACATTTTTCTCTCCAATAAATACAGACACCCACATGTCTCATTACCACAGCTGATACATTACTAGTCAACTCTGCTGAGAAAATACAGCAAGAGGTTCAGTTCCTTTGTCCTCACCTACGTTACACAGTGCCTACTGCATGAGCACTTGTACTGGGGCAACTGGAAATCCAAGAGGCAACTCAAGTGGCAAAGCTTTGACCAGGCTTTGGGTGAGGACTTTCAGACATCAGCATTAAATGCGTAAATAAAGTCCCTTTTCTGTTTGTCATAAATTTCCTGTTTCATTAAGCACCTCAGCTGCTCTTTACAGGCGTTGGATGTAGGGGACGTTACCTGTTCGAGGCGACACTTGAGTTCAGTCATTTCCACCTCCCAGGCTGCCTTGTGCAGGGCGTACTGCTGCTGGAGCCCCTGGCGCTCCCGCTCCTCATCCCGCAGCTCCGAGCGGAAGTCATCCAGCAAACCCTTCAGAGCATTCAGGAGCTTCCGGTTTTCACTTGCCTGCCACAACAAAGCAAATAAAACGCTGTCATTTGATGCTGGCTTTAATCCCCAGTTTAATATTCTAGGAGGGAAAATGACTGTGTGTCCACTGCATGGAAGAGAAAGTGCCTGGGCTAACTTTTGCGTGAGAAAACCAAGAATAACAACGCCTTCTCTGTCTACAGGCTGCACAGGAAGTGGTTGAGTCACCATCCCTGGAGGTATCTAAAAGATGTGTGGATGTGATACTTTGGAATGTGGTTTAGTGGTGGAATTGGCAGTGTCAGGTTTATGGTTGGACTTGATGATTGTAAAGGTCTTTTCTAACCTAAATGATTCTATGATTCTGCTTCTCATTAGCCTTAGTGCTGATGCTTCCTGAAGGCCAAAGATACTTAAGTCACCGTAAAAAAGGCACTAAGCATCTTTCTGGACTGAGGACATCATTAATAACTTTTTTTTAATACTGTAAACCAAAGCTAGAGTATCATTCCTAAGGTTTGTTGGGTAGTTACATATCTGTCTCACACATACAGTCATTGCTCAGTATCAAATCCCAAATATTTGTAAGCTAAACATAAAGAAAAGGGATTAATTTTCAACACTTTTGTATGATCAGATAAAATTCTTTTGGGAAATACCGTGAGGCTTTGAGCTGAGTATCTCTGCTAAGGTGTTTCAGTAGTCTGTGCTTCATATTCCTGCTCCACACCAGGCACTTGCACCCAGGTTAGCTTTGCAGCAGCACCCTTCCTGGAACCAAAGGCATGAAGGCCAGGGAGGCCACTTTCCCTCTTGCAGAGGGGATCAAAGAGCAAATCTTCATCCATATCTTGTTGAGAGGGTCATGGTCATACTGAAAAGGTTGTCTGTGCTCTTGTGCTAGCCAGAAGTCAAGAATGGAGCTAAGTTAAAAGTCTAGCCCAGAGCTGACATTTTGTATTCTTACTCAAATCTTTTTTTTTTCCCCCTTAGTTTTGGCATTTGCTTTCTGCAGATTGGACACTTGCAAAACCTGTCATTTTTATATTAAATATCAAAAAACATTTTCTAAATATTCATTCTGGAGGAGTAAAAGAAAATGTTTCCCACCTTTTTTTTTTTCAGTCATTGAATCACAAAACAGAAATATATGATTATTTTGTCCAAAATTTAAATTAAATATTCCCAATGAGCCTCTCAAACACCAGGGAGTAACCAGTGATTGTATCTGACAAGTTATCCGGACTAGAAAATACTTTTATGAAAATTATACTTGACTAGCAGACACAGCATGGGCAGAAAAATGGGAAAGCTTACTCAACAAATTCAGCATTTAATCACCTGGTTCTCATGAATGTGTTAACTTCATTGGGAAGGCCTAACTCAAATTAGCTGTCTCCATCCTTGCATGATAGTCTGTCTGACTTTATTTTTTATTTCTTTTCCCAAGTGAAGGCTTCCTGCATTTCCTCTTCTCTGGTATTTCCTGAAGTAACTACATGGGGGCTTCTTTGAAGACAAGCAAACAGATGTACGCAAAAATCTAAATAATTGTCATGTGCTTTCTTCAGTGGCAATACTCACAAAATTTTATGCAGACAACTAAGCTGACTTCATTTGCTCATCAGATTTTTGGCATCACTTCACCCACCTCACCCATTTTTGTAATCACTGATCATACATGCCAAGGAGCCTTTTTCCTTTAAAAAAAAAACAAACGTGGTCTACTTTTCCCAAGCCATTCGATGCATCAGCAAAAATATGCTAAATGTAGGGAAATGACTGCAGGTGCTCATTGACTGACCTATCTGTTTGGGCTAATGAAATGTGATGGTGTACAAGATGGGGTTTTGCAAGAAATGCACCCACAGAAGCAGAATTAATTCCATTAACATTTAATGCCAATTAGCAGTTTCCTGCTATCCAGCAGCAGTCTCCATCATGCATATAAGATCACCTACTATTCAATATGCAATGAGATTTTATGTTTTCACCATGCATTTTCGTTCTACTACCTAATTAAGGCTAAATTCTCCAAACATCTCAAGCCCCTTGTGTAATAATCAGAATGAGAATTCCTTTGAAGTTTTGCCCTTAATGTCACAACAGAAGCTGCTGGGTATTGAAGGCATCAACATTTGGTCTCATGTTCTTTGAAAACCCCAACTCTAAATGTCTCTGAAGTGCTTTCGTTCAAGAACCATGTTCTGTGTTTTCTGGTGTGCTGTGTAAACCCTTCTCTGGTAAAGCAGTCAAAAGGTTCCACAAGAGAAATGAGGCAAAAGAAAAATAAAACCAAATGACACTAAAGCAAGTTACATCTCTCATTCCTGTGCATATATTTGATGATTTTAGAATCCTATAAAATTTGGTTTGCAAAGAAAGAAGATATGAACTAGTACATAAAGGAGACAAAAGAGCCTCATTGCAGGGTTGTAGCCTACTGGGATGAGGGTATTTCTTATTTTGAGTCATTACATCAATGTCACTTTTATGAGACAAGTACCCCAGGTGCCCCCTGGCTTGCTGGGATTTTAATTACCTTGCCAATATAAATCCAGTTTTGCTTACATACTTTGTACTCATGCGGAGAAGTCTCTTCTGCATGACTTTGTATTTACAGTCTGAAGTTGGAGAAGTCTGTGAAATTATTTTTTTTTTGTTTTGCCAAACTGGAGTGGTTTTGGGGAACAGAGAAAGTACTTTTGAGAGAATGTGCTCTGAAATATGTTTACATCTAGACATGCTTTAGATTTTCTTGGCAAAACTGCTGAACAGCATCTTCACGAGACTAAGTCCTGATAATACACAACGAGTACTGTTATAGTTTTCCCCTTCCTTTCAGGCGTGCTGCACAGCAGAAATTTGGCATGGCTGTGATTCTCTGCATTGTCTCCCATGCAAGGAGATGGCTCTTTAGCACCTTAGCTGTTCCTAAAATTTAAAGCTTAGAGGAATCTCACTGATTCACAACTGATCTAAGACAAGGCAATTACAAAGGCTTTACAAAAGTTTAAAGCCTTATATCCACAGCTCTGGATTTATAGAAAAAACAGCTGACAACAAGCAAAACCTTTATGTAGCAAACTCCAATTAAATTCCAGGACATTGGAGCATTTACTAAGTTGAGTCAACGACAGAAACGGGAACATCCAGCTCTAGAAAAGTCTTGGACAAGAGCAGTTGTTTGCAGTTTGGTTCTGCTTTTAATCACAATTAATTTTTCTCTGAGAATTCCACTTGAGAATTTCACCAAAGACTTTAGCTACAGCCTTGTATTACAAGCAGTTTAGTAGAGCAGTCAATTAAAAACACAAGGTCAGGAGCCTAAACAGCAAATGAGAACCTGTGTATTTTTTGTGTCTAATCACAGATCTAGGCAAAAGATAAGCTGGATCTTGGTGCAACTCATTTTAGTATATTTAGGGCTTAGTGACTATTCCTTTGGGCTTTTCTCTGAGCTAAGCTTTGAAAACAAACATTGTATGAGCGAAAAGAGGTCTAATTGGGGATTTTCTTGATACTCCTCTCAGAAACAACACTACTGTATTGTTTTTCGATGCTTTTTGCACTGAACCACAGATGTGTAAATTCTTTTCTCCTTACTCCCGTATCTTACACCTTCTAACAGGCATCTCACCCTTCATACTCAACTGAAACAAAGCTCTTCCTTTATCCACAGGCTTGTTCTCCCTGATTTCTTATCACACACGTGGAAACACTGCCTTTCAGCAAGCTGTCCTCTGCTGTGCCACCAGTCCAACTTACCTGTTTATCTCCTGACCATCATCAAACTTCCAGTCTGGCTCTTAACCTTGCCTGACCCTTCCTGCTGTGTCCCCCAGCTACCAGCCAAGGGACAATGCCATGCAGGGAAAGATGAATTGACCCCTCTCAGAGTCCCCATCTACTCTGCCTCTTATCAACTAACCTTTTTTCTCCCCTTTCTGCTCTGCCATGCCTATATCCCTCCACACACTGGCCACATAAAAATCCCAGACAAGCCAGATTGGTGTACTTTCTACCAGGCTGAGTATCTCAATTCACAGTAATATAAAATTAAAAGTTGTGTGTTGAAATTAAGGCCTCTGGGTTTATAATTTTTCTCAAAACAATTCCACTTTCCAGGCAGGGTAAAAAAGTCAGCAGCAGGCATGCAGGCTGAAAATACAAGCCATTAAATATTAACATTAAATGTTAAAAATAAATATGGGTAACCTCAGGTTACCATAAGCCCTTTATTTTTTCTGACCTAGTTATCTCAGCCACTCCTAGACTAACTAAAAGTTTCATTCCTCATGTGAAATAAGTGCTGATGCATTTAATCTCGGAGCTTGTCAGGCAGATCCGTAAACTTTGGGTTCTCCTGGGCAGGTGCAAACCTTGGAGACTCCCAGCTGCACCACTCACTCCAAATTCCCTGTATAAACATTGGTTTTTTTTCCAGTTGCGGGCTTAAGGAACCTGCAGAAAACCCCTCAAAACTCAATGTGTTTTTCAGCACATCAGTGCTTGTGAGAAGATGCCCTAGCAAGCGTGGGCAAAACAAATAATAGTGCTTAAAATGAGGAATATTTAGCAAACCCATTCATTCTTGCCATGTTGAAACAACACTTTTTCCCAGCTGGAAAGCAAGAAATCTGTTTTATCTTGACAAGTTCATTTGGGTATCATCCACTATTCATTATCATGAGGAGTACAGAGATGTGGTCAGTGCCTACAAATCATTTCTTTAAGCAAGATTAGCTAGAACATCTGTGATGTATATAAAAATGAATTATAAGCAATTTATTGCCCATTTCTGCCCCCTTAATTGAGAACAATGCCTAAGCAATGATTATTTCAAAGAGTACATAATTCATTTGAATGTTCTTGGTTAAGAGATCTATATGGAAAGTTAGTACATTACAGAGTTTGTACAGAAACAGCATTTTGGCATACATTTATTTTACTAACTCTAGAATAAATCAGTCTACAGATGGAATGCAGTTAAATGATGTGTTCAAGAACATCTCTTCCACGGCCCTCTACAGCCTTTACCAGAAAAGAGCTTGCTGAGAGGAAGACAGCGTTGGGTCTGGTTGACCAGCAAGGTAGAACCTTTCCAAATGCCAAACTGATCAAACGAATACTAACTTGGTAGCACACTTCACAGAAAATAATAGTGAGACAACATCCTTTTTATGGGATAGAGACTTCCCGTTGCCTGCTGCAACACATGGGCAGTAAGCAAACAGGTTGTCCACAATCACGGGAGTCTGGGGAATTCAAGGTGAAGAACTCAGGTGCAGAGAGACACACAATCTCCAGACCCTGCAGTGACTCCAGCAAAGTGTTGTGATCACAGGGAGTATATATTTGCCTGAGAGCTGTCACTGTGGAGCAGGCTCCCAAGTCAAGGGCCTGGATAGAAAAGGGACATCAGGCATGAAGACTGAAGACATGTTTTCTCCTGAATTTTTTTTTCACATAGAATTCTAGCTCCATTCTATTTATGATTGCAAATAAATCCATGTAACAGGATGCTCTCATACGAATGGTTTCCATTTTAAAAATATAAGAAATCTGTCTCCATTGAATGTTTTCTATTTGTATTGTTAGGATGGTTAGTATATTAAATGTAGAAAGGACAAAGCTAGGATATATGGCAGTGCTCTGACACACAGTCAGGGCACAGGATATGCCAGGGAAAAGTTAGCATGATTTGATTTTGGGCTTTTAAAAACAAGCCCAGTGACAGGAAGGAACTTTTACATTGTTTTCCCATCATCTCTAAGGGAAACATTAAATACATGTGCTAGCTTCTTAAATTATTTAAAGGAAATAAAATTACATGTTCTTGCTAAAAGCTTGACAGTAGAGTACAATAGATGTGCTCAGACAAGAGGAGCATGTAAATTCTGCAAACCATCACATTCTGATAGATGTTTCTGGGCAAACAGCCACAAGAGGAAATAGGATTTTTCACTGATAGCATCTGTCAACAGAAGAACAGCAATCACGTGGCTCATGATTAAATTTAAATATAAATATAATGGAATAAAATACACTGTAATTGCTGTGTAGCTAGAAGTATTTACACAAGTATGATTCTAGGTGATTTAACACAGCAACACAGAACTCTCTCAGAAAATCCACAGTTTCCAATCCCAGGGCAAGATATATAAATGCTGTAGTACCTGCTTCTGCTGCTGCAGTAATTCTGCAGTCTGCAGCTGTGGTCCATGATCAGTGCTCTCCGTGGTGGGACGCTGGGAGAAATCTGTCAGTGCAAACACAACATCCTCTTCCTCCTCCTCTCGCTCTGCATCACTCGCCTTCTGCTCAGACTGAATGCCCAGGTCTGGGAGGGCCTCAGGGTGCTCAATCTAGAATGCAAGAGGGAACACACAACACGCTTTTGCCATTTCCCTCTGGGGCCAGAAATCTACTGAAGGACTAAGGGAAGGGACTGCATCTCCGTGGTGGCATATATTGACTTCAACTCAGGCTACAGAACTGATCTTTGGGTGATACCTGACATATTGCACATGTGAACACAACACTCTGCAGGCCTGAAACACAGGGGATCTATGCAGCTGAGATGGGTGTAATGTCATATGATGGATATAATCCATCACACATTAATCAAAAACTATAAAAGACTCTGGTGTATTGTGTGATGAAGTAATGGAGATTAGGAAGTATCCAAATCTATCACTTTATTTTCTGTAAAGTGTGAGCAAAACATGACTCCGATAATGACTAGAGCTGGGCTGATTATAAATTAACCAGTCAAAAAACCCAAACTGTCAAGAAATGAAAGCTTTTGGTATTAGAAGATGAGCTAGTTTACACAAAGCAAATTAACACTGCTGAAGTAAAGTAGAAGCAAATTATTTCTAAATAGCTACTCATCTTTTGTCTCTGACTCATATTACCACAGCAGATGAATGTAAAGATGTTCATCCACCCTTTATCTAAAAATACAAAACATTGGAGTATTCAACTTGAGCATACTCTGACCAGACCTGAAAGGTTACTTGTACTGCCAAATGCAGCAAACCTTGAAAAACACTAGGCACAAAAGGATCAGAAATACTGAGAAAAATTACTTTGTTGCTTACCAAATGGCTTCAGAATTGCATGAACGTGCAAAACAAATCTATTGTCCTCAAGAATTAAGTATAAAACATCAGAATGGGAAAGCACTTCATTTGTTTTTCTTTAGCTAAGAAGCAAATGGTAGTTCTGAGTGTGCACCTTAACACTTCCTTCACAGTGCGTGTTGGCTGGCAACCACACCCCTGCTGAGATGTGTCAGCTTGGGGATTCCAGGTTGATATGTACTTCTGAAATTCCTGATCTTGATTTAGCCTCTACTTGGAAAAGCACCATGATGACGACTGGTGTACTGCTGCTGACGGTGATAGACGTGTGTATGGAGAGGGGGAACAAATAAGGATGATTCACTGTGAGTTCCCACAAGAAGCTGTATAATTGTCCTGTCAGCATAGAAACAGAGCTTCCCTCCATCTGTATTGCTGAAGGCTTTGTAAGGAACACACTGTGCACAGGATGAGAAAAACAACAGCACTCAGCCCATCTAAACAGATTTGACTCCCTCACCTTGCTAATGTGCTTTTTATCTTTCAAAAAATTACTCAGGAGTCATATCTTTGAGACCTAATTAATTTTTCATTTACGATGAGAGAGATTTTCAGGACCAGCTGTTTGTACTAGTTAAGGGTTTAGATTTAAAGATGGGTGATCTGTAACATATCATGCAGATTATACTTCAGCTCAAGGCAACTTAAGGTTTCATGTTCAATTTGAATCCCCTTTCAACATATGTGCAATTTTAAAGCTGCTGAGGCCACATCATATTTCAAGTCTACACTTAAAAGAGTCTACACTTAAAGAAGGGACATCCCAGCACTCATCTGGGTTATTAAGATGGGACAGTTACCTCTAACGAGTCCTCCCCTTCCTCCTCCATTCGCTTGCCTTGCCGCCAGTGTTTCAGCAGCCACTTCAGTTTGACATACAGGAGAAAGGTGTCCTGCTTGAAATGCCTGAGTTCTTGCTGCAGCAGATTTTTCTCCTGACTCCAGGTCTTCTCTTCCAGTTTGTTCTGCAAAGTCAAGCTCTGCACTTCCAAGTCTTTCCTCCGCAGGGTCTGCATATGCTCCTCCTCCAGCTTTAATGGAATAACAGGCAACAAGTCAGTGGAGTGGTGTCCTGAGGCAGTCTCCAGGACTTGTACTTCATTGGGTGAGACAAACTGAAATGTCTAATTTTCACCAGTAGTGAGTAGCTATTGAGTTTGGCTCAATAAATTCCTCAGCAGTTACGACTGCTGAGGAAATTAGAGGATAGCAGATGGTAAGTTTTGCTTAGATAACCATATGTAAGTAACCTGCTGTGGAAGTGGGTATTTTCTTCAAAGATGCACAACAGCTCTGATGCTGGTTGAACATCTTATACCACTCATATTTTCCTCCCCCTCTTGATTGTATCTCTGCAGTAGGTTCCCAGCACAACCACCAGCCCACACTGCTTCACATATCACACCTACTAAATGCTTGCAGCCATTCGTACAAGGTGGGACCACAGCTGCCCTTTAGACAACCTGAAATATTTTCCTTGCAGCTTCTCTCCACATCCACAGACTCAACCCTTCCACAGTGGCTATGTCTCCCTCTTCCTCTGAAAGAGCAACACTTCTGAAGAAACCACCTCCAGTACCTCAGATACAACAACTGGTCCCTCACTTCTTGCAGTTCATACTTGAAGGCATCTGAACGATACCACACTAAACAGTCTCTCTGGCATGACTATCTAGGACACAAGCAGGAACTGAAGAGACAGGAACAGATTGCAAGTCAGCATTCAACATGTCTCAGCCTTAGTTCTAAAAACACCAAGAAAAGCTTATTCTTTGGAGGACATATATAATTACACCTGTTTCAATGCAAGGCCACCTGAAACATCATTCTTTAAAAGTGACCTCTCCCTCAATATATAAAAGTCAAACCGTGGCATGACCTGAACCCAAAAGCACTTGTACAAGTTAGTTGTGCAACATCCCATAATGTGCATGGATGAGAAAGTGTCTCCACTTCAAACGAGCGGTGGCTTCTTCATTGATGAAGAAAATGCAGATGGAAAATGAGTACAGAGTCACTGTTTACAGGTGCCAGTTTCTGTTTTCCATTCTGCAGAACTACAGCCTCCCCTTTCCCTGACCAGCTCCATAGATGAAACCTATGAAAGCCACAATGCACTAATGACCACAACAATCCAAACCATCGGAACACGCCCTGCAACAAATGATGTTCACATAAGAATAAGGAATATTTCAGGGACTAGGACTACCTAGCAATGAATACTGCTAAGAAATAAGTGTTTGATTTTCATGGCAACATTCAGATGCTTCTGAAACAGGCTACCAGTCCATACTAGATAGTTTACTAAGGATTTGCCTGCCATCTAAATGACGTGCTCCCCACAACGTAAATTTTTAGCATCTATGCTCCTATGTCTTAAAAAGTTCCCAATTAAATTGAAGTTATTTACAGTAGTTGCTAGTTTAAAAGTGTTTAAAATGAAGCTTAAAAGTAGTCTGGAACAAAATTAGCCATAATGGCCCAAAAAACATACACTAATAACACTCATGGAGATTGTACACTGCTAGCACACATTCATTTGATGTCATTAAACACTCCTAAAATGAAATAGTAAAAGAAAGGCTGATTTAAAATTTAATTTTTACAGGAAGAAATAAGTAGATTTGATGTTGATGATGATTCTTCTACCAGAAGAAGCTATGGTTAAAAACAGCAAAAATCTGAGTAATTTCCACCAGAAATCCTGGAAGGTGATAAAAAAGGTACATTATCGACAGGATGGGCATAATCTGGAAAAAAAAATGAAGAATCCAGAAGATGCTTTTATTCTTCTATTTCTGCTGGCTGTCAACATGAACAGCTAGCTTTGATTTTGGTGCATTTTTCATTGTTTTTACAAGCTGTTATATTTCAAGTCCCTGTGGTCATGAATTCTTTCAGAAGACCCTAGCAGAGGTAGATTCATAGAGTATTATGCTTTTTCAATGGATAGCAATTGCAAAAGAAAAGAACTTTAAGAGGCAGGTATAGCTTCCAAAAAGCTTTCACAGCCCAGGCAACTAGGAAGGAAATCAACTGACTGCTTGCCTTCAAAAGCTCCAGTAGAAAGCTCCCGTGGAGATCAACTGAAAATTAAAGCTAGTAATGAAAAAACGGAGAGATATCACTTGGGCATAAAGAGATTAGTTAGCACAAGGAAAAATTCTTTAGTGTGCAACAGTTATGCTGAATTTAGTCTATAAATTTAAAAAGAAAACTTCAGTTAAGAGCCAAACAGCCTGCAGAAATTAGCAACAGATTTTTTTCACTCTAGGAGCTAGAGATCACAGAACGATTGACTAATCTGTTCCAGCCTTCAAAAGAGCAGGGGCAGCTCATGTAAAAAAATATGACTTATTCACCAGTTATTAGTAAGAAGATTGGAAGCACTGAGTACTGAGAAATACAAGAATGTTCTGATTTGTTTCTCAGCTATGTGTGCGTAACAACTCCTCTGACTTCAGAGAAGTGCTGGATTTTCTTTGGGCTAGGAGGAGTCAGAATAAGGTACAGAGCTGAACTGAGCTCCCAGGGATCAAATGCACCCTTCCCCAGCTCATGGAGAGCTGACAGGTGACAGAATTCTCCATGCCTCTCCATTCTCTTTCATGTCTCTACCATGATTTCCCCTGCAGAGGGGAGGACAAAACTCTGCACCAAGCAGAGAAGCCAGATTTGCAGTGGCAAAATAGGCTTGAGTTTAGATTTCCCCACATTCCAGATTCTTCATTTACTCAGATGAGGTCAGACAGGCACAGCCTTCAGGACACAAGTTCCCACAGTCCTGACAAACAAGGCTCACATCACACATCATGGTCATGCGTCTCTCCCAGCAGGTGGGTTTTGTATTTACCTGGAAGATCCTTTCTGTAAACTTTTCTTGCTCCTCTCGGTGAAGTCTTGTCTCCTGCTCAAGCTGAGCCTGAAGCTCCTGTATCGATACATTCTGTACAGGTAAAACATGGGAATCCCTGAGCTGATCAGCAGGACAAAGGGATTAGCAGAAAATGTGTCTCCGAGGTGTAAAAAAAAGGAAAAAAGAAAAGAACCGCAGGACAGACATCTGCACAACTCACGGTTATCAATAGTTAAAACCAAAGCACAGTGTGCAAATAAATAGCAATGCACTAAATCTGTGTGGGAATTTCCTGTGTGGCTTCTGGAAACTAAAGCTGGGATGCTGATGTTACATATTGGATATTCCCTTCAGGCCTCTGCTCTGGGTTTGCACTCAAATAGCTGAGACTCCTGTGTGCAGGATTAGGTATTTGGTCGTGCATTTCTTCATTATAATAAAAGCTGTAAAATTTTAACGTCTCTGCACAAGATGAATCTAATGCATGTATATTGTACCTAATTACTTATTCATTTGCAACAGTTTTGATTGGGCAGTTAATGGGATAGCATTTATTAAACCAACTAAGTATACATAGGGTCCCTTTCTTCAGATACAAAACAGCTCTTTGCACAAGTTCATTCTGTGATTTCTACTCAAAATAATTACTACAAAAATGTCACAGCGATAAGCTGTGTGAGCCTGAGATCTGACCAAAATAATTAAGTATCCCCCTTTCTGGTCCAATACTGTTTTGATCTTAATACTTTTAATTTTATGTTCTCATTAAGTTTGGCATCCCATCAACTTCACTCCTGAAAGTTACTTAACTCAAAAATAAAGACCCAAGAAGGCAGAGTCAGATCTCATTATTTATACTACGTTAATTAATCTTGTGGCACTTATATTTCTGATCAGAACTTTCTGTGCCCTTCACTTCGTGTCTCTCACATCGGCACTAAAACTGATTTATCTGTACAAAAGCGACACTTGGCTGGATGCCATCCTCTTCACATGTGTGACCACAGAAAACACTACAGCACCAAACTCCTACTTCCCAGAGCAAAGATGTACTTAAAGACGGGATTGCTTCAGGCTTCAAAGCGTAATCCCAAATTCTCAGCTGGCCCATGTCCTGTGTGCTCCAACCTCAGCAGCTGCAAGGATATAAGGAAGGTCGTGGGACTGCTCTCCTGGGCTGTGTTGCCATTTCCCTCCAGCATCAGCCCCGGCACCTGCCCCCTCCCCAGGCACTCCTTCCACTTCCCAAGAGCAAAGCCAGCAGCTGCTGCTGTTCAGGCCACACAGCCCTTGCTGGAACATTCTGGTTATTCACAATGTATTTCTCACTGGCACATTCCTCACTCCTCCTCTAGGGAAAAATGAGATAAGGCAAATGGAAGTATCCCAAAAACTACCTTCAGGACCATACTCTGCTGAAAACCAAAACTGGACCTACATATACTTTCTGGGCTCTATCAGTTCCTTCTTTACTTGAGTCACTTATTGACTTGTGCATGTCTCTTTTGTACCTGAGGAAAAGACACTTCCATCCCTCTGAAAGATACACATAAAGTGACTAAGAGAACATTACCTGCCTTATCAATTTCATCTGTCTCTCTAAGTGTCTGCAGACATTTTGTAGTGCATAAGGTCAAAATTTGGTCTCCCAAGTAATCTGAAAAGAACTGCTTGTGATGAGATTTGTTGGTTTTGCACAATCATTTGTAATGATTTAACTTAATTCTCTCACGCAATAAAGGCAAAATTACTTTAATCAGGAATTTCTGCATTACTTTATTCTGATCAGGCTTCTTTAGAAAGATGGCAAATAAAACCAATGTATCAGTTAGTTAATGTATAATTTAAACAAAAGTATGTTCCTTCCCTCTATGAATTCAAAATTATTAACTCATCCAATTTTTTAATAAATATGTAGCCCGTGCAAAGCCAAGTTTCAGGAAACCTGGGTGCTAGTATTATGTGGTAACTGTTGGAAATACTGAAAAGAAATTAAATGTATCATAAAGGCAGATGCAGTATTACATGCACACTAAGCCAAAATCACGTCACAACTGCTTTGCTTTTTTAAGGACAATACATTTTTGTAAGTCCTAAAGTAAATTAAAGTTGAAAAACAGCTAGTGCATGAATGCAGAGCTGCACACCTTTTTCCTTCCCATGCAACCTGAGAACTCTTCATAGTCTATAATTATATATAATGTCATTTCTCCCAGAAGCACTGGGATATCTGCACTCTTCAAACCATGGGAGGTAAGGCTGCCTAAGAGCCTAATAGATTGCTGCTAAACAATCTATTAGGATCATGAATGAATAATATTTAGAAATTTATCATGTAATACCTGTGTATGCAGTTCAGGTACCTGATACTGCACTGATGGATGTCTGTGTGTTTATATGTGGAAATCGGTCCCCCGTCATATAATCAGCAGGGCGTAGTCAGTGGCACAACTGTGGTTTTGTTTTGTAAAGCAACACTACTACAAAATGGACACAAAAGTTGATAACCTGTTATATTCCAGTCTTTGTTTCCTTTGTTCTTGTTAAGGAATGCTACACGAGGAACGGAAAACACCCCGAATATGACAGCCACCACACAATGTACTGACACCACAGAACAAACACAAACTCACTACGACCAGACATACAAACACAATACCATGGGAACTACGAGCTAGTGCTACTCTACCACAGCACCACAGAAACAGCTGCACTGCATCCAGAGCTCAACACCGACTAACAGTTTCCCATGTATCCCAGTTATTGCATTACCAGATACACTTCCACTCCTGTGCCCTCAGACAGGCACTGCCAAATCCTTCTGCTCAGTCCTTTTATCTCACCTGTTATCACTCCAGAACAAGCTAATCCATGCCGATGTCTTTACTGTGCAGAGAAAAGTCATCCACACCTGGGGACTTCACCACTGCTCCCTCACTGTACTGACCCCTTTCTGCCCCTCTCAGAATGTTCACAGCTTTTCAGGTTACTTTCCAGCTCACACAATCCCACATTTCTGCCATGACTTGTTTTTACAAGATTGCCATCCAAGACAAGGCATGGCTGAGTTTTACTTGTCTGTTTTCTCCATTTTACTGTAGCTAATTACAATCTCAATTCGCCTGCAAACTTAATCAATTTATATGCAACAGCCATGAACATGAAATTTCATGGAATCTTTCTCTTAAGCTTTTTTTTTTTTTCCCCAGGAATGATCAAACAAAATAAGGCCTGAGGAGGCAGGGTAGAATGATGCTCTCCAGCATTTGCGTGCAATTCCAAGGAAGTCAAAGGATGAATATTTTATGTTGCTACTCTAAAGCTACATTATAATGCTTTGATATTTGGATCTTACATTTGAACACATAGTTTAAAAATTGCTACTTTTTCACACATTGACAGCTGACCATTACATGCAACCATCAGAAAGAAAGTTCCAGTGCCTTTTGTAATACTTTTTACATGCAATTCACATCTAACTGAATTCGCAGAGGCTGCTACTGAAGACGTACTCTTTTTCTCACCCCTTAAAAATAGATGACATATATTCCATTTGCTAGTGTAGAATAGGCAGCTGCATGGTTATTTGTCTCTGCTTATATGAAAAGTCTCTGTGTTTGGAAAAACATAGAACACTTTGCCCCAAGTCTTTAAAAATCCATCTCATTGTATGGATAGTACACAAAGTCTCACCAAGTTCAGTTAGGACTCAAATATCCAGATTTACATCATAAAGGGGCTTTTAAGCCATTATATTGTCAACCTCTACAGAATCTTACATAGCAAGAAAGAATACAATACATCAAAGTAAATTATTGATGCTTCCCCTAATCTTGGTGGGAAGGAATAATCACAGCATCAGTTTATTTTTCTTCTTCCCACAACTTTGCATTGGAGGAACAGTGGACATAAGACACACAATTTCTATGTGGTCCTTGGTTGTTGTGGTTATGTTTGCTTTTTTTAACCAGAAGAAAGTAAGTCACAATGTAAACCATTCACTGCTTCCTTTCTGGGAAAACAAAACCTTTAACCAGAGAAATGGATGTGCAAATTTTCAGCACATGGCTGGGACCTGCTGCAAAAACCATACAGTTGAAAAGCTCTCATATGGAATTATGAAAATTGCACAGAAACAGCACCAGTTAAGAAATAGAACATTCAAAACATAGATCAGAATTCTCCTCATATGTCCAAAATGGATCTATACAGAAGTTGTGATTTGAAGCAGGTAGTAAATTGACTTACCTAACTTACACAACACTGTATCAGGTTGGTCGACACTTAACCCAGTAATTAACTTAGAGTAATAAATTTCTTTTTGAAATAAGTAAGGAAAATGGATAAACATATTAGGAATGGCTTAGAAGAAATTACTCTTCAGTGTGTGCTATTCCTATTTTATTACTAGATCTTGTGGAAAACTTGTTGTTTAAGATATCCTCTCACCTTCTCCAGACTAGCTGCTTTTATTTTAAATCTCTGGTGACAATTCACTCCTTTTACATGAGTTCCTTTCTGTGGTTCTTTTTCCATAACCTACGAGTGTCAGAGATTTTATGGTATTTTTCTACACTGAAATAAATGTGTAAGTCTTTAAAAGCCAGGTATGAAAATAATCAAAATCTGAAATGCAAAGTGCTTTTGCCTTTGATATATACTTGCTCAGGTAAAGGCAGAACTGATATCCTCTGAAGGAAGAGAACTAGGAGATACAGCTCCAAATTAAAGCATCAAGTATCAAATACAAGCCATATCTGGTCATTTGAAAGAGTGACATTTTTCTTCTCCAGAACGTCTTCTTGCTTCTGAATAAACAGGAGGAGACTGCTTAAGGAAACTGCCTTTTGTTCATGGATATTCCATTGGTAAAATTCACCAGATGAAAAATTATTTACCATTTTCCAACTGGTTTCCATTTGTTGCCATGGGATGTTTGCTCCATGTTACCTTTCTCAGTTCTCCTGTTTGTTTTAGTCAGGGCAATTCTTACTAGTTCACCTGCTTTTTCCTTGGATAGTAAAGAATGCTCTCCCCCTCCCACCA